>JAZKJV010006687.1:0-403662 GCA_037367405.1 Ottelia alismoides
TGAGCCGCTGATGCGAGGACCGTTTGCAGATTTTTGAGGAAGCACATCATCACGCGGTTCGGGGTACCTCGAGTATTGATTTCAGATGGGGGGTCTCATTTCATCAACGACCAGGTGAAGGCACTTGCTAGTGAGTTCGGCATAGACCATCGAGTTGCCACTCCATACCATCCACAGACGAATGGTCTAGCCGAGGTCTCGAACAGGGAGATCAAGAACTATTTTGCAGAAAGTTGTCCGCCCTGACCGAAAAGGATTGGTCACAGCTTTTGGACTCGGTCTTGTGGGCATATAGGACGTCTTTCAAGACACCATTGGGCACATCTCCCTTTCGCCTAGTTTATGGCAAGCCGTGCCATTTACCTGTTGAGTTGAGGCACAAGTCACTTTGGGCAGTTACGGATATTCTTTTAGATCCAGACAGTGTAGGAGACCAGAGGAGGGCAGAGTTAGCAGCCTTGGAGGAGCTTAGAGATATAGCCTTCTCAACAGCCTACAGTATAAGGAGAGAGTGAAAGAGTGGCATGATTCTCATATCAGCCACAAGCATTTTGAGCCTGGACAGAGAGTATGGTTGTTTGATGCTAGGCTTCGTCTATTTCCAGGGAAGCTACAGAGCAAATGGAAGGGACCTTATCTTGTGAGAAAGGTACACGACAATGGTAGCATTGATATATCCGAGTTGTCTTCTGAGAGTACCTTTCGAGTGAACGGCCAGTGGCTCAAGCCATTTCTAGATCATGAGCCGCGGGTCGTTGATGTTGCCCCTATTCACTTTGCGTGAGATGTGGTCTCTTGACTCACATCTATTGCATCTCACGCCTGATTATCACTGTTCTTCTGACCTGTATAGATCCAGTTGTCCATATCACTCTATTCTTTAGTCCCACATCCCTTTTCTCATCTTATGATTATGCTATACTTAAGGTGTACTTTACCCTAAGTATAGGGGGATGTAGGACCTGTGGGTATTCTTTTCATTCTTTCTACCCCTGTTTTGCTGCCTATACTTAGGGATATTTTACCCTAAGTATAGGGGGGGCAGACTCTGTACATTCTTCACTCGAATTTCCCTTCATGTACAGCTTGCTATACTTAGGATTATTTAATCCTAAGTACAGGGGGAAACCACCGAGTTCTCCTCATTCTATTCATTTATTCATTTCTGTACCTAGCCATTCCTTTTCACTTCCCTTCTACTAAGCACGAGTTATGTCTTCTTCATCGCTCTTGATCACTCTGAGGACATCGTTCGAGCAAAGTATAGGGGGGTGTATATATTTCATATATACTTTAGCCATAACTCGTACTTTGTTGGGTGAGTGGGTTAATAATATAAAATGGCCTAAAAAAACCTAAAAATCACAAAAAATAAAAATTTTTCCTATAAATAATCATTCTTTTATTTGCACATACATAGCTAGTGTACAAAATTATTTTTGTAAAAATGTTTTCAAAAAGTTTTTTTGTAAAGTTTGTAAAGTTGAAATATTTTCTTATCAAAATTATGTATATAGTACAAAATTTTTTCCAAAATGTTTTGAAAATCAAAAGTTTGCAAAAATCTGGTGTAAATGTTTGTAAATACTTTTGCAAACTTGCATTTCATGCATCCATCCATTCATGATTTCAAAACATTTTTCAAAAAATTTTGCACGATTGTAAATATTTGTAAATATCATATTTGTATATATGTATATAGTTTTTCCTGGATGATAGTTGACATTTAAACTAGCCTGGAATTAAATTGAGAAATGGAGCTTGATTAAGATCTTAATCTACCTAATTCTAAGAGGAACCTTATATGGCTTAGGGTTAAGGCTTTTCAGGTCCATAAGGACTTAATTCTTTGAGTCCGCTAGGCTATGAGCATATGTCATCTTGATGAGCCTAAGTAGAGCACTTAACAACACACATGACTCTTAGAGACAATGGCTTGACTTGCACCAGCACCTTACACATAGCTCTCCACGGATGAGGTGGTGAGGAGGCAGTTTCCTTTGGCTTGGGGTAGCATATGAGGGTAGTACTTCTAGGCGGAACCTCTCTTCTCTTCTAGTGAAGGAAGTGCGTCTCAACTTGGTCTAGTGGTGATGAAGGCTAAAGACAGAAGCCGTGGGTTGCAATAAAGCTTCAAAAGAGGGATAGTCTACTGGTCCAAGAGGAAAATTTCTTGTATATATGCTGCACCTTGTAGATATGTTGTACAGATGCACTTGAAAAAAATGCAAAAAGAACTCCAAAAAAGTGGTGGGTCGGATTGAAAATTTAATAACCCCACCGGAGTGTATATAGTCAAATAAAACAAAAGCTTATGGTATTCATGTTACATCTCATGAAGCTTGCAGCGGGAGACAACTACACCTGGCTGAGCTCCCAAAAGTCTATACTTCTTCCCCCTCTTCTTGAGCCGGTTGCACTTGAACTTAGAAGGGAATACCCCACTTCTCGAGGAAAGAGTTGCTAGACCGAGGCATTAGAGTTACCAGGTTGGGGGAGGGTGGTTTCTTTGTTACTTCTGAGGTGGGGAGCTACATATCACTTACACTGCATGGAAAGATTCATGGTCATTAGAGTTTGTGTATGTAGACTTGTTCTGATCTGGTTTATTGAGGAGTCTTGTCCATAGATTGGTGGAACTTAAAGACTGTTGAGTTTTAAGCTTAAGTCTAAAAAAGGTTCCGACACATTAATAATCCAAAGATCTGATCGAGTCCCATAATTCAATTGAATGAAGGAAAGTTTAATATTCAACCTTGATCCTGTACATTCCTCTCTTTTTCTTTTTCTTTCTTTCTTTTTCACTTCTTTTTCAAATAAGTGTTTGCTAAGAGACTAGCAAAAGTTAAGTATAGGGGGCTGATGAATACTCATTCATCACTCTTTATTCTTATATTTTAGCTACAAAAACCTTTGCAAATGCATGTATATTCATGTAAATACAAATAATTAGCAAAAGCATGCATTGTATAAAGTTTAATAATTAGCATGTTTTTGTGCAAAAATAAAGAATAAAGAGTAAAAAGAAAAAGAGAGAAATATTTAGATAAATATTGAGCAACCTAATCCCAAGGGAGGGCTCAGCATGGGCCTGACCGCATAAAAGCCAAAGTAGAGGGAGATAGGGGCTCATGTGTGTAAATATATATGTAAATAAAATAAAAATAGTTTCCTCCCAAAAAGAGACTAAAATTGGATTGTAAATATTTGTATATATTTATAAATATAAAATCAAGATAAAATAGAAATATTAAAAAGAAAACAAAAACATCACTCATGTATATAGTCACCATGTATATAGTCCATTCATATCATATTTATTTAGCCTTATAAATAAATAAAATTAATTCCCAAAAACCTTGTACATATTCTATGTTTTATGATGAAATAAATAAAAAAAAACAATTAAAACAAAAACAAAATAAAAATAACAAAATTAAAAATCCAAAATACTTTGTAAAGATACCATGTATATATATGTACATATCTATTTATTTCACCTATGTATATAAATAATAAAAATAAAATAAAAATATCTTTTTATTCCTTATTTTATGATATAAATAAATAAAATATAAAATAAGAATAAAATTGTATAAAAATAACAAATTAAAATCAAAATTAAAAACCCTATATTGTATATATACCTATGTATAGTACTATATTGTAAATACCTTATTTTTATATTGAAAAATTAATTAAAAATCACCAAAAAATAGAAAAAATTAAAACAAAAATATTTCATGTTTTAAGTTTTTAATAATTCAGCCATTTGTTATTTTTTATTAATTTTCGAAATCTTTTCCACGTGGTTGTTTCCCATTGGTCCACGGGAATGTTGACCCCCGGTCAACTCTCCCCCGCGGACCCCCTCCGTGCGGATCCAAGCGCCTGACCCGATTTCTTACATTTTCCCCCGCTCGATCCGATCACCAATCCCTCAAACCCCGGGTCCTAATCATTCTAGATCCGTTCCTAATCACCGCCCGGTGGTTTTGCCTAGGGATCCGAGCTCCGACAACACGCCCGACCCTCTTCTTCTCGGACCCCTAGCCACTTAAATACCCAGCTCCGCCGCACGAATTCTCATCTTTGGCTTGATGTTCCTCCTTCCAGTGACCTCCACCTTCATTGCGAGAGTGACAGCTTTGCCCCTGAGGTGTTGCAGCGAGGCTGAGGACGCTCAGACCACTGATCCGGCGAGTCACCACCGCCGTGCTCCGCCCAGAGATGGAGCTCGAGCCTCGGAGGTCGATGCTCCTGAGCTGTGGACCCAGAGCTTCACAAGCTCGCCCACAGTCATCCATCCACCCAGGTAGTCTAGATTTTCCGGTCTTTTTCTCTAATTTACGATTACCCCCAATCCGCTCCGCCGTCGCGTTTCGCTGATTCCGACCACCCCACTATTCCGTTCGATCATCGGAATCCACTTTCGCATCCGCCTTCCTCCCCGCGCACGTTCTGCACCCTTCCATCCAACCCAGCTTGCACAGGAGCTGGGGCTCGAGCTCCTCCGTCCACACCCTCGCCGGAGCTCGCCCCACACCCGACCCCCCCCCCCCCCCCCCCGATCACTTCCACTCCGCCTAACGGGGTCGAGGCAGTTTGCCCTCGACCACAGTTGTCTGGCATACTTTGCAGGTTCATCCAAGCCCATCTGAGGGCTTGGACCATCAGGTCCAGCAGCTCCGCCTCCGCCGACCTCGCTGGAGCTTTCCAGAGCTCGGCTGGGTCATCGGAGACATCCAGCAGACGAGGAAGCCTTCCACGCACCTTTTCCGATCTTCAGAGGGCTCCCAGGAGGAGGCCAGCTCCGTCACGACCTCGGCAAAGTTCGCCGGAGGCTGGTCTTCCCAGGACCTTCTCCCATCGTCCGATCACCCCCCCTCCCCCCCCCGCGCTCCAGATTTGATCGTGCCCATCCATTTGAGGAGCGTCCCTGACCGCCAGATCCTTCGGGGGACGATCTCCACCGTTGATCCAGCGAGGCTGAGCCGCGACGCGTCTTCACGTCGGATCCAGCACGTCGAGAAGCCCCAACCATCCGATCATCGCAAGGATCCCAGCTTTGGAGCGTCACCCGCATCCTGACCGTTGATCTACCACGTGGCGCTCATCCATCAGCTCAACTTAATAAAGGGTAATTTACCCTTAGGCCCTCCTGTTTCTTTGATTTAGCATTTAGTCCTATAAATACGTTATCTAGTTGTCTAGTTTTTGGTACAATTGCATTGAGGACCCTGCACTTTATTTTGTTCACATTTATGCCCCTGTGTGTGGTGTAGCACGTGCTTCGACACGTGGTTCTCTGGGCTAATTTGCACTTTTTACCTTGTAGTTCTGAGATGTTATGGAATGAATGAATAGTTTTGGATTATTGCATTTATACCCCTGTGCGTTTATTTTTGGGTTAATTGCAAACTAGCCCTCAGACTTTTGGTACCTGTTACCAAATAGTCCTAGGACTTAGTTTTTATTACATTTAGGTCCCTGAGTGCCCCAGGCACGCGCTCCGCACGTGTTTTCCTGGGTATTTTGCACCGGACCCCCCAGGACTCTTGGTATTTGCACTTAGGTCTCTGTGCACAGTACCCACTTCTTATTTTTGAATAAAATAGCAAATCAACTCCAAATCCAATGAAAATTGGATACATGGCTCCTGCCATAGTGTAAAATTTTCTGTATTTTTGAGATATTTTTGTTTTGTTTTGATATTTTTAAAAATTCAAAAACATGTATTTTCTTTACTGTCTGATTTGAAAAATCACAAAAAATATTAAAACTCATCTAAAAATTACAAAAAAAATCACCTGCTGTTTGTCTTGGTTTGCTTGATTTTCTAGCCAATTTTGTTAATTTTTCATCATATAAAACTCCTAAAAATTGAAAAACACATAAAAACTTCTAGAAATTCTAATAAATAACTAAAAACCCAAAAATAATAATTAAGGTGCTCAAATTTTCCTTGTTTATTTGTCTATACAGGAAAATTACCTCCAAGCTTATTGGGGATTTTCTAGATATTTATATAGGTCCCTTAAGCTCGGCTAGACAGTCCCTTTATTTTCTTGCACTGTTTGATTTTTAGAAAATAAAATAAAAATCAGAAAAATCCCAAAAATTCATAAAAAATAGTAAAACTTATAAAACACACAAAAATATTTTTATTTGAATTTTTGGTTGATTTTTAGTGCATTAAATAAATAATTGAATTGCCTTGTATACTTGTTTCCTTTAGTTTCTTAATTAATTAAAAATCCAAAAAATATAAAAAGAATTAAAAACCACCAAAAATACTCTTTTTCTTATCTTTTCTCTTATTTTGACTACTTCGTAGGTCGCGAGGCCATTTCGTGCTCCTTGTGTTCGACCCTGGTCGCTATACTAGGTTAAAATAATAGCAAGACCGCTATCTTGTTTTGAGTTGATTTTATCTCTTATTGTTGGTCTCCTTTTTCTTGATTGATCACATCTGGTGACTTGGTCGCAACGACCATTTAGATACCTTTACCTGAGTCGCATTTTTGTGATCATCACACACCAACAAGGGCCAGCAAATAGACTCCTAGCCGAACAAAGAAACACATACTCTCAGTTGCCACATCTCGTCTTATAAAAAATGAGGTGCCAAGGAAGAAAAGAGACATGGGTGCTCACTTTGTCACTAGACACATCAAAGAAATAAAGTTTGCAAGAACACTTTTAGATAATGGTTCATCCATTAATCTCATGCCCACAATCCTATTTGAGCATCTAAATCTAGGCCTTTTAAGAAATATGCAGCTGTACTTCAATTCGCAGATACATCAACAAAGAGACCTAGGGGAGAGATTTGAAATGTTATCATCAACATAGAGGGACAAAACTACCTAATAGATTTTACAATACTTGACATGGTTATCCCTAGAAATTGGAAAGACTCCCAAATGATACTAGGGCGACCCTTCCTTAGGACCGCAGGAGCTATATTTGATTACACATATGGGAGAATCCAATTTGGAAAAGTGGAACTGAAAATAAAGCAAACTAGGTTTCAAAGACCTGACACTGAGTCGAGCACTGAGTCTGAAAAATCAGAAACTGAGACTGAATATACATTAGCAACAGTTGGGCCCTGGAGTCAAAACCCAACCACTATGATAGAATCAACTTCATCTGAGGAGGAAATTGTTTATGACTTAGTCCGCCAGCTCAATCATGCATCTACCTATACTCTTGGAGACTCAGAGGCCCATCTGGACCTGTCAGTCCATTCTCCTTATGGACACTCCCTGAGTAAGGTACACAGATCGGACGTGACACTTGCCATTCCACATTCCATTATTATCGATCTGATCCCAGAAACAACCACGATGGTGGCCAATATGGATACACTGCAAGCATCCACGTCACAACAAGAAGCATCACTGAGGGAACTAGATTCGAGCAACATCATTGACCTTCTTGAACTCAAACCATTGCCCCCTACACTTAAGTATGCCTTCCTTGTAGGAGAAAAGGGATGGTTTCTGGTCATTATCAGTTCACATCTGACCGAAGAGCAGGAGATCCGCCTGCTTAATGTTTTGGAGGAAAACCACAAGGATATAGGCTGGAGATTGTCTGATCTCCCAGGGATAAACCCGGCCATGTGCTCACACCATATTTACCTAGAGGATAATGCTAAACCCTCTTGTGAATGCCAACGTATATTGAATCAAAACTTACGGGAAGTGGTTAAGACTGAGATCAAAAACGGTGTAAGGTTGGGTTCATATATCCCATCTCCGACTCCAAATGGGTGTCACCTTTGCATGTAGTCCCGAAAAAGTCGGGACTTCAGATTATCACCAATGAGGAGGGAGAAGATATCACGACACGGGTACCCACGTCGTTGCGTTTCTGTGTGGATCACGGGCGCCTGAATGCCGCAACAAAGAAGGATCACTTTCCGCTGCCTTTTATTGATCAAATCCTAGAGAGATTGGCAGGGAGAGAATACTTATATTTCTTATACAGGTACTCGGGCTACAATCAGGTAGCCATCACCCTTGAGGACCAGGAAAAGACTACTTTTACATGTCCTTTCGGCACATACGCATTCAAGCGAATGCCTTTTGGGTTTGCAATGCCCCGGGCACCTTTCAGCGATGCATGATTGTGATTTTTGCCAACATGGTTGGGGATTTCCTGGAGGTCTTCATGGATGACTTCTTGGTCCATGGTGATTCATTCGATGATTGTCTAGTGTACCTGGATCGAGTGCTCCAAAAGTGTAGTGAAGTGAATCTGGTGCTCTATTGGGAGAAAAGCCATTTCATGGTGAAATAGGGCATTGTATTGGGGCATGTCATCTCCAAAAAGGGAATGGAGAGTGACCCTGCCAAAGTTGATGTGATCAAGAAACTCGAGCCACCTACAAATGTGAAACAAGTGCGGTCTTTTCTAGGGCATGTCATATTTTACAGGAGATTTATCAAAGATTTTTCAAAAATTGCCCGACCGCTAACTGACCTCCTAGGGAAAGACACCGAGTTCCTAGTAGATCATAAGTGTCTTGAAGCCTTCGAACTACTCAATATTAGGATCATTGAGACTCCCGTCGTACAAGCTCTCGGTTGGTCTCTTCCCTTTGAGATCATGATAAACGCATCCGATTTCGCAGTAGGAGCGGTGTTAGGACAACGAAAAGATGGAATCTCGTATGCTATTCACTACACAAGTAAAGTTTTAGACCCTGCTCAGAAAAATTACATAGTGACCGAAAAGGAAGTGGTTGCTGTAGTTTTTGCCTTGGAAAAATTTCGATCTATACTTTTAGGATCGAAGGTGACAGTTTACACAGACCATTCTGCCATTCGATACTTAATGGCCAAAAAGGATGCAAAAGCACGACTTCTGAGGTGGATACTATTGCTTCAGGAATTTGATTTGGAGATTAAAGATAAACCTGGTGTTAAGAATGTCGTGGCTGATCATTTATCACGGATCGAACATAACAAAATTCCAGAATCTGAATCCATCAGTGAAACCTTCCCAGACGAGTCAATTTTTGCTATTGACTCACTCCCAAGGTATGCATACACGGTGAATTATCTTGTCACCAAGGAAATTCCTCAAGGTTGGATCATGAATAAAATCGATCGACTCATATCTGAAGAGAGACACTACCATTGGGAGGATCCGTTCCTTTTCTTTGAAGGATCAGATTGCATATGGAAAAGATGTATTCCTCAAGAGGAATACGAAAGTATCCTCAATCTATGCCACACCTTGGAGGCAGGAGGACATCACTCTGGGAAGAGAACCGCTGAGAAGATATTGCAATGTGGATTTTACTGGCCGACCTTGTTTAAAGATGCTTACAATTTTGTCAGGTCGTGCCCGGTCTGTTAGAGAATGGGAGGAACCATGGTTCCAAAGATGCCATGCCTATGCAACCAGTGATCATCTGTGATGTATTCAATGCATGGGGCATTGACTTTATAGGCCCATTCCCTAATAGTCAAGGATTTGAATATATTCTTCTCGCGATTGATTATTTATCTAGATGGATGGAGGCTATCCCTACTCGAGCAGCAGATAGCAAAACTGTTTGCAAATTTTTGAAAGATAATATTATTTAGAGGTTTGGAATTCCAAAAGTTTTAATATCTGATGGGGGAAGCCACTTTGTCAACCGGGGGTGAAGAAGTTGACTAAGGAATACGACATCGAGCACCGTGTCGCTACTCCTTACCATCCACAATCCAATGGCATGGCCGAGATGTCAAACAGGGAGGTTAAAGGAATTTTACAGAAGCTCATCCGCCTTGACAGGAAGAACTGGTCACAACTACTGTACCAAGTTCTATGAGCTTACCGGGCGGCTTATAAGACCCCATTGGGCACCTCCCCGTTTAGAATGGTATATGGAAAGCCATGCCATTTGTCTGCAGAACTCGTGCATAAATCAGAATGGGCAATCAAAATGATTAATTGGAACTGTCACCAAGGAAAGAAGAACTGAGAGATCTGAAATCCGAAATCATGCTTTTGAAAATAGCACCATTTACAAGGAAAAAGTAAAGAGATGGCATGACAGGAACATTCGAACAAAGATCTTTGTCCCAGGGCAGAAAGTCTGGTTATTTAATGCAAAATTGAAAATTTTCCAAGGTAAATTGAAATCAAAATGGACGGGACCCTTCATTGTAAGAGAGGTACACAATAATGGTAGTGTTGAGATCTCAGAGACAACAGATAGCACGCAAACATCTATAGTCAACGGTCAGCTACTTAAACATTTTGTCGCACCCAACGATCAATTAGTACAAGTTGGACAGATCTCCTTCACTCAGGGCATAGCTTTTGAAGAAAAATTTGATCTGCCTAGATAAACCACCTCTCTGATCCAATACTCTTCTGTACATCCGTCTACCCGCTCTCGGTCCCCCGATACTTAGTTTTAGGAGGACCAATCTCATTGTATAAACTTCACTTCTTCTCTTTCTATTTTTGACCCATATATACTTAGTACGAGCTATGTCTACATTTCACTTTGTGCCATGGGGACATAGCACAAGCTATGTATAGGGGATGTGTGTTTGTATATATTTTACCTACTTTATCCATAGCTCGTACTTTAATCATTTTTGTCAAACATCGGGGATGGGTACAAGTAGTGTATATTATGTGTATAATACCTTTTTCAAAAAAACAAAAAAAAACAAAAAAACAAAAAAAAACCTTTTTGCATAAAAAAATCATCACTCATGGTCTTGCATTTCATCACACATTTCATACATTCCATATTCCTGACACATTCACCACCACTCAAGGCTTGAGGATTTTTTAGGACAGTTGATTTCTGAGAACTTGAGATTCTGAGTTAGCCAGCCTTAGTCATTAGGGTTTTTGAACTTAATTATCCACACTTCCCTAGTTTGAAAGATTTGAGCGCTATATTGCACTCTTCATCTCTACCTTCAAAGAATATGATCAGCACAAATCAATTCCACAACTGCATGATTGATGAGATTAGTTGAGATATCACTTGAGGAACTAAGACTAGAGATTCGAGTTTAGATCCAATCTAATGATGCTCGAGGATAGGATAAAGTTAATGAAGGCTTCAGGAAATCTGAGTGTCAGCAAAATCCTTGCAAGTATGTGAACAAGTTCATATGTTATCTTTTTGATATTGACCTAAGTGCCAGGGTGTGTTGAAACTTAATGAAAATTGTTGATCAATGTGCGCCAGCTTTTGGTAAAAGCAGTGGAGCTAGACAACAAAAGCAATGAAATGTCAAAGAAATTTTAAATTAGCTTCCACCAATGGCGAGCGCTACCAAACATTTTCAAAGTGTCCACTTGGACCAAGTGCTAATTAGGACTAAGGAGTCGGGCTAACAACAAAAAAGGACTCCGCATCGTAAATGCTACAAGTCTGGGTGTCGAAGGTATCTTAGATACTCAAAAGAGACACACCCCGGTGTACTCCCAAAAAAACAAGTGCAGACTATTCCAAATTCTCTTGACAGACAAATTGATCAACAAAATAAAAATATACTTGTATCGAATAATAAGGCACTCGAGAGGCACCTTGTTCCAATGAAAGGGAGAGAAAATCAGACACAATCCTATGCCCTTCATCATCTGGTCGTCCATCTACACTTTCAAGTCTGACAAACTAATGAGACTGCTGACTGAAGCAAGAATAGACTTATTCCCTAATGTTAAGAATTAGGTCTAGAGGAGATTCTCCTGGATTGGAACTTTGGGTGATGTCGCGACTTGACTCTCATGAATGTAGTACACTAAAAATCACATCCTTATACTATGTATACAAACAGAGAGTCAGAAAATTAGAGAAGTTGGGTTCCTTTTGACTAAAGCATGGTTGGACCCAGAATTTTAGGATCACTCAAATTAAGGGTCTTCTACAAATTGAACCTTGAAATTCACATACACAGTCAGGGATGTATTCAACTAAGCCATTCATTCATGTTCGGGGACGAGCATGGTTAGGGGTATGATGAATCCCGTATGCATCATGCTAAAATTGGTCATTTAGGCTCTGTTCCCGAAAATTCACATGCATTTAATCATTAATAGAATATCATTAGCATTCATATAATAATATTTGCATTTCATCATGCATAATTGCATTAAAATCCCAAGTGTAAATTAGCCCAAAAAGCTGCTAACTTCTCACATTTGTAAATAATTCATCTTGACTCCGATTGACCCAAAAACCACCTCCATTGTGTAGATATTACTAACTTCATTAAATAAAAAATACAAAAAATTACTAACTCAAATAAGTGTCAAAGAGTCCCACAGTCTGATTTCACATCTGACGGACTAAAATGAGCATATCTCCCATATATAGTGTCCGATTTTGGTTTACTCATTTTAAAGTACTCCATTTTCAAATACCTTCAAAAGAAGACCAATTTTGTAAAATTCGGATCTCATTTGTGAAAGTTGGGTTTTGGGCCTCTTTGCGCATTTTGACTTTTTGCTATTTTTGACCTGAGTTTTTATGTACATAATTAACCCTGTTAATTTTAACTCTTCTTCATTTGTATTCTTTGATGAATGTTTTATTAAGCGACATAAAAATCCAAATCCAGATTAAAAGTGAAATCAAAGAAACTGACTGAGTCCAAGTGTACGTTGTCAGTCTGTACAAAAATTGTGTGTTTCTTACTTCTATTTTATTTTCCTATTTTCTTAATTATTAAAAATCCAAAAAAACGATTAGTGTGTAAATAATTTTCTTGTATTTTATCGTATTTTTCCATAATTTTTATCCTCTTTAAAACCACCAAAAAATAACAAAACTCCAAAAAGTCGATTTTCTATATACATGGAGAACCACCAAAAATACCACTTCACACAGGTGACCTCCTTTGCTCCTGGTTCCTTCATGAAAGTTGTAGATCTCGTCGAGACGAAAAACTTTTGTGAAGAAAATTTTTCGATCCGAGGTCTTGTTCTACTTCTTCTTCATCCTTAAAGTTTGAAATTTTTTTAGGTGCCACGTGGCAGCCCCTGGGCGTGCCGCGTGGCACCCCATCAGCACCCCTCTCTCTCCTCACGCACGTGCTACGCACGTGCCTCCTACCCCTTCCGCGTGCACGTGCACACCACGTGCCGACCCACTCTCCTTCTTCCACTTCCTGCCGTTACAGCCGTCCTCCCATAAGCCACCGGCATCCGCTCCTCCTCCCTTGTAACCGCCACCTTCAACCATCACTCCTCCCCATTAGCCGTTACCAATCTTGCCTCCTATAAAACTCTCCCCTCTCCAGCATTCCATCCAATACGCCATTCCCAAGAAGGAGAGGGGCTTGGCTGACCTTTAGGTGACAGCTGCAAGTTCGCGGAGCTCGAGAAGATCTCCAACTCCAGGCGTGATCCGAGGAGCCTTACTCCTCGTTGCAGCTTCTCGTTCGAGCTGTAGAGCTCGTGCCTTTGCCAAGCACTTGAGCAACGACTGAGGAAGTTCATCCTCCTCTTCCCAGGCTCTTCCTCCGCCCTTCTCCTCTCGATCATTTCCTCTCCAATCACCACCCCGTCACCGAAAACCCATTGCGACTCTTGCAAGGAGTCAAGCCCAAACCCTCACCGTCGCTCGTCATCCTCCGCCTCCATTTTCTTTGGCTAACCTTTGCAGGTTCTACGCCCTTCGCCCACCTCCATTTGGACCCGTGCCAACCATCTCCACTTCGCTCCCTCCACCGCGCAACCCGCGCCTCCGCCCCAGCTCGCACTCTCCGCCTCGCTGCACACGTGGCGCCTCCGCCTCGAACTCCTCCGTCGGTCATGTGTCGACCGGCCCAGGGCCAGCCAATCTCCCGTCTCGACCACACCGGCGCACAGTTATCGTCGGATCGGGCCAATAGCCCTTGATCCGACAGTCCCCGAAGCGCCACGCATTCTTCCCGAGCCTCAGCCCCAGCCTCGAGGCTCGGGACTCCCGAGCCACAGCTTCTCCACCAAAGCCTCTGGCTCAGGACCTCCGAGCCGTAGCCCCGCCACCCGAGCCTCCAGAGGAACGTGCAAGACACGTATGTCTAGGGAAAATTGCAACCACACACATGGAAGTTTCAGAAATTACAAATATAACCCCGCTAGGGGTAATTTGCAGAAAGACCCCATTGACTTTTAAAAAATCGTAGATAAGTCCTCCAAGGACCATTTTGAAGGAAAACTTTATTTTAATTACATTTTAGACCCTGAGATTTCATGACATCATATCTTTTTCATACGAACTCCGTTTTGAGCATATAATATGTCATTTTGAAGCTATTTTCATGCTCTTTCATTTCACATATCTTGTGGACAGATCCGAGGCTAGTTATGAATAATAATTATTTGAGGATAAATTTGATCTTTGCAGGCTATTTCTTGACTAAGTTGTTCTATTCCTAATAAACAAATTTATAACCTTATCTGCAAGAATTTGTGTGAAAATAATCAAAGCATGATCGGATTGAAACATTTTATTACAGGGAGAAAGATGAGAACCAATGATCTTGTGAACCTTGGTTCTTGAATTGAAATGAAGAGACATCCTTATCAAGTATAGATTGTCAAATATTTTGGAAATTTTTGAATTTATAGAATAACATTTACAGTTTGAAGAACTCGATATCCTTGCAGGAACTATAGGTTTGATTAATGCATTCCTTGATTTCCTTATGTTTTAAAATATTTATCGTAGGATAATATTGTAGGGATTAAAAGCTTGAGATCTAAAGTTATTCATTGTGGTTAAATGCAAGCTTGAGCTCTAATTGATAAATATTCTTGGATTAAACCTCTTTTGATCTGTGATTAATTTCGAGGATTTATTGATCATATCTTTGAGGATTTAACACATTTCAATTCACATATCCTGAGTACAATCGTCTTTGAATCTTTTCCTTGCATCGCATTTTCATCCTTGCATTGCATATTTTCTCAACACAGAAATTAATCAACATTAATTCATTATTTAATTTGATTTAAGACCACGTAACTAAGAGTCATCGTTCCTTGTGTTCGACCTTGGTAGACTTGCCAAGTAAAAATATTCCACAACATTCAAAGATTGTGGTATTTTGATCGACCGAAATTCCCCTCCTATACTACAATTACCGATTATTAAAGAGGTGAAATTCGTGTTCAGCAACTTTTCCTTGCCTTTTATTGATCAGATCTTGGAGAGACTCGCAGGGAAAGAGTTCTTCTGTTTTCTTGACGGGTACTCAGGATACAACCAGGTAGCTATAGACCCTGAGGACCAAGAAAAGACCACATTCACATTTCCATTCGATACTTATGCTTTCAGGCAAATGCCATTCGGGCTCTGCAATGCCCCAGGCACATTCCAACGGTGCATGATAGCCATATTTGTCGAGATGGTGGGAGAGTTCCTGGAAGTGTTCATGGATGACTTCTCGATTCATGGTGATTCTTTTGGTACATGTTTAGCGCACTTGGAACGAGTCCTCACGAGGTGTAGAGAGGTGAATCTGGTACTCTCCTGGGAGAAGAGTCACTTTATGGTGACAAAGGGTATCGTGTTGGGGCATGTCATCTCCAAAAGGGGAATGGAGGTTGACCCTGCCAAGGTGGAGGTGATCAAGAAACTCGATCCACCTACCAACGTTAAGTCAGTGTGGTCATTCTTAGGTCATGTTGGATTCTATAGGAGATTCATTTAGGATTTTTCAAAGATCGCCCGCCCACTGACTAAGCTCTTAGGAAAAGACATAGAGTTCGTTGTAGATTACAGGTGTCTGGAGGCGTTTGGGCTCTTGAAGAGGAAGATCTATGACTCGCCTATCCTACAAGCTCCCGACTGGTCTCTCCCCTTTGAGATCATGACTGACGCTTCAGATTTCACTATAGGAGTTGTGTTAGGACAACGATGAGAGAGGATCCCGTTTGCGATCCACTATGCGAGCAAAGTATTAGATCCTACAGAAAAGAATTATATAGTGACTGAAAAGGAAATGCTCACGGTAGTATGAGCCCACGAGAAGTTCAGATCATATATTTTGGGATCTAAAGTGATAATTTACACTGATCACATAGCTATTCCATATTTAATGGAAAAAAGGATGCGAAGGCACGTCTTCTTAGGTGGATTTTACTGCTCCAGGAATTTGATTTGGAGATAAAACATAAACCTGGAGTGAAGAATGTTGTAGCTGATCACCTTTCTCGGATCGAACTTAAGGACTCTCCTGATTTTGAGCGGATAAAAGAGACCTTCCTAGATGAGTCAATTTGTGTTATTGACTAACTCCCATGGTATGCCAACATGATGAACTATCTTGTCTCCAAGCAGGTTCCCCATGGTTGGACTAGGAGCAGCATTGATCGACTGAAGTCGGATTCGAGAAGATACCACTGGGACAATCCTTTCCTTTTCTTCGAAGGACCGGATTGTGTTTGGAGAAGGTGCATTCCTCAGGAGGAATACCAGAGTGTCCTCACATATTGCCATTCCCTTGAGGCTGGAGGACACCATTTGGGAAAGAGAACCGCTCACAAAGTACTTCAATGTGGATTGTATCGACTGACCTTGTTTAGAGATGCTATTGATTTTGTACGGTCGTTCCCGATTTTTTAAAGCATGGGAGGGACAGTTGGACAGAGAGATGAGATGCCCATGCAACTGATATTATTTGTGATTTTTTGATGCATGGGGCATAGATTTTCTGGGTCCCTTTCCCAACAGCCAAGGACTTGAGTACATATTGTTGGTGGTTGATTATTTATCCAGGTGGGTGGAGGCTATCCCAACCCGAACCGCAGACAGCAAGACTGTCTGTAAGTTTGTGAGAGATCATATTATTACTAGGTTCGGGGTGCCAAAAGTTTTGATACTAATGGGGGTAGCCAATTTGTGAACTGAGATATGAGATCTTTAGCTAAGGACTGTGGATTTGAGCATAGAGTTACTAGTCCTTACCACCCACAGTCCAACGACATGGCAGCGGTTTCGAACAGAGAGGTGAAGAGTATTTTGCATAAATTGGTTCATCCCGATAGGAAGAACTGGTCTCAGCTCTTGGACCAAGTTATGTGGGCATATAGGACAGCCTACAAGACACCATTGGGTACTTCACCATTTAGAATGATCTATGGCAAGCCATGCCATTTGCCCGCAGAATTGATTCACAAATCCGAATGGTCAATTAAGAAGATTAATTGGAGTTGTCACCTAGGGAAGCTTTGTCGAGACTTAAACTTGAACGAGCTCGTGGAAATCCGAAACAGGGCATATGACAACAGTTTGGTTTATAAGTACAAAGTAAAGAAATGGCATGATCAGCACATTAGGTGCAAAGATTTTGTCCCTGGACAAAAGGTATGGTTGTTCAATGCCAGGTTGAGGATGTTCCATGGGAAGCTCAAATCTAAATAGACGGGTCCCTTTGTTGTTAAGAAAGTGCACGAGAATGGAAGTGTAGAGATAGCTGATCTCACAGATGGTGCACAATCTCATGCGGTAAATGGACAACTGTTGAAGCATTTTGTAAATTCGAAAGAGCAGTTAGTCCAAGTCGAGGTCATCAACTTCATGCAAAGTGAGCACAGAGCAGATACATCAGATTACTCTTCATGAAGATGCAGCATAAAGATTCAACATCTTAGAAGATTCTTTCCTCTTGTACATTCTCCCTTCTGTGTATATTCTCCAGATCACATCGGTTCTCACACTTACTCATGTCCTATACTTAGGCTGACCAGAGCCTAAGTATAGGGAGAACCGATGCCCACCGTGTGTAAATACTCATCCATTTCTCCTCTTGACCTCATCTGCCCCATTTTTTCTCCTCTTCTACACTTAGACTGACCAGAGCCTAAGAATGGGGGGGCGGATCGACTTCTATACTTTTTATTATTTTAGTCATCCTACACTTAGCACGAGCTATGTCTTTTTCTCTTTTCCTGTGCTCTAAGTATATTGCACATGCTAAGTATAGGGGGCGTGTATATATTACATATAGACTTTACCCATAGCTTGTACTTTCACGTATTTTTGTATATATTATATAATAATTACAGGGTGGGTAATATAAAAAAAACAAAAAATATCTTTCAAAAAAATCTCTTAAAAAAACTTTAGAAAAAAATTGTTCTTTCCTTTTTTCAAAAAAAGAGAAAAAATCACAAAATTTTGGTTTAATCCCTGACACATTCACACAAGACTAGTGAGTTCAAGAACATGTGGTTTATGAGGTCTTGAGATTTTGAGTTAACCAATCTTAGTCATTAGGGTCTTGACTTAATTATTCACGTTTCCCTAGTTTGAAAGATTTGTGTGCTATATTGCATGCTTAGTCTCTATCTTAAGAATATGATCAGCACCTCACATACACGACTGCAGTTATGATGAGATGAGTTGAAATTTCACTTAGGAACAGGGATGGGGGATTTGAGTTTGGACTTGATTTGATGATGCTCGAGGATGGGATAAAATCAATGAAGGCTTCATCAAACCTGAGTGTCAGCATCTTTAGCCAGTATGAGAACATGGATCTTGTACTATCTCTTGACATTTACCTATGTGCCAGGGAGTGATAAAAAACATGTTGATCAGTGTGCTCCAACTCTTGGTAAAAGCAGTGGGGCTAGACAAAGATACTACAACGCAACGAAATGTAAAAGAAAATCTCTCATTCCACAAAGTCAAATATTAAAGAGCTTCCACCAAAGGCGAGCGCCCCCAACCATTTCAAAGTGTACACTTGGACCACCGCTATTAGGACCAGGAGTCGGGCTTGCACCAAAAAAGGGCTCTACATCGTAAATGCTACAAGTCTGGGTGTAGAAGGTATAATAGATACTAAAAAAAGGCACACCCTGGTGTACTCCCAGGAAAACAAGTGCAAACGACTCCAACTTCTCTTGACGGGCGCACTGATCAACACCAAAAATATGCATTGCGTAATAAGGCACTCGAGAGGATCCTTGTTCCAATGAGAGGGAGAGAAGAAATGACACAATCCTATGCCCTCCATCAACTGGCCTTCCATCAACACTTTTAAGTCTGACAACTAAAGAGATGGTGGATTGGATGCAAGAAATGATTTATTCCCTAGTGTTGAGGATCGGGTTCTTAGGAGAGTCTCTTGGACTGGAACCTTGGGTGACGTTGCGACTCTACTCTTGTAACTGCAGTCAACACTTAAGTCATATCCCTACTATATATGTATACAAAGAGAGTCTGATGATTAGGGAAATTGGATACCTTTTGACTAGAGCTAGGTTCATCTTAGAATTTTAGGATCTCTAAAATCGAGAGTTCTTGAACGAATCAAGTCTTGTATTCACATGCACAGTCAGGGGTTAATCCAACTTATTCATTCTTTATTTTCTCAAGGACAAGCAAATTTTAAGTATAGGGGGGTGATGAATCCGTGATTCATCATCTCAATATCCTGATCTTAGCAAAATCCACGAGTACAATCTGAAATAAATGTATATAAAATCAATAAATTAACAAAATGACTCTTGTAAATAAAACACACCAATTATTGTATATTAAATTGTACAAATAAAATTAACAATAAAAAGCCGCAAAATTAAAGGTGTTTTTCACATGTAAATAGTCCAAAACTTCATCTATTTTTAATAATTTCATTTCAACTCCTTTTTGGCTAATTGTTTTCTCTAACATGTTCATAACAATGTATATAAAAATACAAAAATATAAAATAAATTTCACCTCAAATAAATGCTTCTAGATCCTAAAGGGAAAAAGCTGTAAAGTCCAACTTACAAGCCAAATTCCCGCACCGCCCCAGCGGCGGCCGCCAGCCAGCCACCGCGCGGCCGTCGTGTGCGGCTCCACCCATGCGGGGGGACACGCGTCGCACCAGCTCTGCGACCCTCCGCCTGCTTCACCACTGCCTCCAGCCGCAGGGGGCCCCGCGCCTCTCCGCTACCGCAACCACCCAAGGCGGCGTCGTCCCTCCGCCCGCCTCCTCCGCGTTTCAAGCAGCGTGCCGGCGCGATGCGTGCTGCCGACCCCTTGTTGAGTTCATCCCCACCGTGCTCCTGAAGAAGAAGGTCGTTTATTTTTCTTTATTTTTGTATTGTAAAAATTGCATAACTTTCTTGTATAGTTTCGGTGATTGCAAAATGGTCCATGTATATATTTTTTGTTGTAAATATTGTTTTTTGAATTTACAAAGACAACCCTATGTTCGCATCTTAATTTGGGCATCTGTATAGCGTCATTTTATTCAGTTAAAAATGTCTTTATATTGAGCAACTAATTCTCTACCACTTGGAAATTTATTTTTATTTTTATGTTATTTGGTTAATTAATTAAAAATATTTAACTAAAATATTGCATATTTTACCCATTCTGTGCTCTTAAATACATATCTGACACATAGAAGCTTTAATAATTCCATAAACATTGACATGATGCCTTGAAGTGTGTTTAATTTACTGTCCAAATTTCATCCAAAGTGGAGTTGTTTTGTGCCTGAAATAAATCATAAAGTGATTTCTATATTTGATTTTTAATTTAATCCACATAAAACTTTTTACAAAATTTCAACTCTCTTGAATTGAGCATCTAAATATCTTTTTGGAATAATTCACACTCTGTTAACTTTGCTATTTTGGATTTATTAAGAATTAATTACTCATTATCACTCTATTTTAATAAAAAAATACATAAAAATTCATATTTTGTCAAAAAAAATCCAAAAATATTACTGCAGCTTCCTTACATCATGTTTTCTTTCAAGTAAATTTTTCATAATTTTTGCTTACTGTTTCTATGGAAAATTGCGAAAAAAACCTATAAAAAGTGTCCTTTTTTATTGTTGCATTTTACTCCATAAAATTCTAAAAAATATGTTTTGCACTCATCACTGGATTGGATACTAGAAAAAATATAATTTGGCTGAATTGAACTGATTTGACATTAAAATTGATTTGGCTAAGTTGTGTCATTTCTTAGTAACTTAATTCCCTTGCATTGTGCATTTTGCATTTGTTTTTGCATAAAAAATTAAAACAACTCATTAAAGATCTAGATTTTGAATTATCCCCAAAGTTGTTCCTTTGTCTCCCTCTGTTAGACCCTGGAGTTGCCCGGGATATAAATTAATCCGAGACACTCTTCACGGAGATCTTCTCTTGGTTATGATTGATTTTCTAAGTACACGTACTACAACGTGCCCGAATTATATCACGTATTTAGTGACTCGTCATATGGCATCGTTGTCAAGGAGGCAAATGGCTTAGGGATTAATTTAAAAATTTGGTTTTAGATTTTCATTTACTCGGGTAATCTGACCCCCGAGCCACTTGTAATTAATCCATTTTCTTTCATTTTTTTATTCATATTCTTGAATATATTTTGTTTTTATCTCTCTAATATAAATCTTATTTTCTTTGCGAGGGCCCGGTAGAGTTGGAGTGCATCGGAGGTCGACAGACGTGACGCGCGTCGACTGTTGAAGATCAAGGAATTGCTAATTTATTTTCGAGAGAATTTTTGTAATTAATTTATTGTAATTATTTAGGTAGTTTGTTTCCTTATAGCAGCTCTTGTTTGAGAGCTCGTGCATGTAAAGAAACTTGGACATTATTTGTGGTGTGTCGAGACCTTTTTCACTCTCAGTGAGGGTGGGGCTCGACATGAGTAGCGAATTTAAGGATTAGGCACACAGTAGTTTAGCATCAAATTTATTTGTGCCCATCATAATTTAGGCCACACATATCTTAGAAGATTCACATATCTTATAAGATTCATAATGAGATGCACATAGACCCATACTACTTAGCTCAAATCAATTCTTTCTGCTAATAGTATACAGTTTAGGTGCGGTTTTCTCGATCTGCATGCATTTAGTGTAAAATTTACAAATTCAGTTTTGCATAATGCATGGAGAGTGTCGGGATTCACTGTAAGTATACCTTCTTCTGAGCATGCATCATAGTTTCTCGTTTGCATTCTGATTTCCGATTTCCCTCTTGTTTTACAACTTAAGGTCAAAAAGGAAATTGGGACTGAATGGTAGACATATTTTTGTGTTCAGATTAAATTTCTAGTGATAACCTATCTCTAAAATTGGGACTGAATTGAGCAGGTCGACTAAATAATTGGAATAAAAAGAACCCCGGATCTCGGGTGCATAAAGCCCTCATTGTTTGTTTTACTTGCAACTGAGAGAAAGAGAGACGCCCATAGGATAGAGCCAAGCCAGGATTTCTTACTTACTACTGGTTCTTTATTTTTAGGAAATTAGCTACTTTTCAGTGAGGAATACAGGTAGCTGTATTTATACGGTCTAGACTTCCTTAGCAAGGTGATAGGTTTAGAGGGCGCCTTAATCCTCAAGGAACGGGCTCCGGCCTGTACTTACTCCTATACTGCCTGAAAGTAGGTCCAACTAGTCGTAAGAACCAGACCAGTCTGTAAGAAAATACGGGCACCTAACAGCTCGTTAATCTTTCCAAGATTGTATTTATCACCAACTAAAATTGATAAGATAATTCGGTCGAACTCTTACTGCCATCACGTGTTGAGTTGGTGAAATTGAGGGTTTGAATTGTGTTTGTATTGTGTGAGTTTTCTCCGCATATTTACGTGCACCGTAGAACTAGTGCCTCATTGAATATCGTGTTCTAATCGGTTCTTTTGACATCGAAGATGACTGGCTGTGGGGATATTTATTCAGACTTTACGAATTTCCCATTGAACCCTCCAAAAAGTACGTCTTCACAGGTCCATGCAAAACTTGGACCAACCTGGACTCATGACCCTCTTGAGCCCAGGATCACCAACTCTCGGGATGGTTACTCTCAAACCATTCCATTTCTCTCTTCCCACCTCACCGAGGAAGACCTTCGCCTCGGTGAGAATATCTTGATTCATAAATCCTCTTCTAATCAAGAACACCTTGCTGATTCAGGCCATAAAGAAGATACAAGAAAAATACCTCCAAAGAAGAAAGACGAGGATGAAGAGAATCACGAAGACCGGATGAGAATGGTACTAGCCAGATTAGCTGCATCTGAGCAGCAACACGCACTTCTCAGAGCTCAGTTAGGACATCTCAATGTTGGGGTCGAACCACCAATGGATGCGGCATACAACCCCGGACAATATCAAATTCGGAACTACTTGAGTCCGGCAGAATCCACAGTTGATTTTGAGTTGAAATCGCACTTTCTGAACCTACTGACACATTTTGATGGGAACGCTTCTGAGGATCCATATGCATTCCTAAGGGACTTTGAGCTCATCTGTGCTAACCTCAGACATCCTAATGTTAGCCAGGATTATATTAGGCTCACATCCCTTCCATTTGCCTTGGGTGGAAAAACCGACTACTGTGTGAAGAATCTTGGAATTAAAGTCACCACTTATGCCCAGTTCAAGGACCTGTTTTTGAAGAAGTTATACCCATTGAGTAGAACTAACATGATGAGGACGCGAATTACACATTTTTCCTATTACCCCATGAAGCTTTTTGTGATGCTTGGGAAAGATTCAAGGATATTCTGCAGAAGTGTCCCTGTCATGGATTAGATGACAATATCTTGGTCCAGTTGTTCTTTATTGGTCTCAACCCTAAGATGCAGGGTTTAGTGAGCGCTGCCTGTGGAGGTAGCTATACATCACAAGGAGCGGATACCGTCTGAAAGGTATTCGAGCAAATGGCTGAAACTAGCCGCTCACAGATGGCCAGCAGGCCCTATACACCGTCCCCCATTTCACTCTCATTTGGAGGGGGAAAATCAGTTGTAGTCGATCTCTCTCAGGACGTGATCCCTAGCATGGGACTCCTTGCAGACAAGCTTACAGTATTTGAGAAGATCGACAGGAGGATTGATGAGTTAAACCGGAGCGTCTCCAAACTTCCAAAAGAGATGGAGGAATTGACTGAGAAGGTATCTAAGATAAGGATACCTGTCGTGACTGCACCCTCTATTCCTGTTTACCGAGTTCACCATGTTCAGGAGCAGTTGGTGTCAGGGCAACCCCAGCCGTGGGAGCAGGAGCAATCCTACACCCACTCTTTCCACCAGCCACCTCTATTGGAAACAGTTCAGTAGGAGCCTCCACCAGTTTGGGAGGTGAATGGGATGTGGTATACTCATGACCTGGCATCTACCAGCGTCCCCCGACCTTTGATAACACCGCATTCACCTCCGCACCACCTCCTTCACAGCAGAGCCCTGCATTCTAGCCACTCCAGCAGCAGCTGCAGCAGTACCAACAGTATGGCCGACAGGGCCATTACCAAACAGGCTAGCAAGGCCCGCCACCCCAGCAGCAGCAACAGCAGAGGCACTACTCTAGCCAGCATGGCCAATATTCCCGTTCTTCTTACCAGTCTTATCCCCTTCCTTCATCGTCTAGTCCCGTGGACATTCAGTAGCAGATACTCGACGAGCTCCGTTCCTACAAGAACGAAATTCATGACTTACAGGTGGATGTCAACTGCTTGTCCAAATAGCGAGACGAGCAGACTGTACCCTCTACCTCGATCCCAGCCCAAGTTCAGGCTAACCCCAATAGCATGAACTGTTCTAGTTCTCAGCAGCACTTTGGTTAGGTATACTATTCAACATCTCCTAGATCTAAACATGAGATTCTTTCGTGTGACGAGGCTAACCACATGTCACTCACGATAAGAAGGACCGTGACTGTACCTGATCGGGCGAGGGATACGAGGAGGGGCATCTCTGGAGCTCTACCTGAGGAGCCTTCATAGGACGAGGATGAGAGGCATCATATTTCGGAGCCCCATCAGCACCATTCGAGGATATATACTCAGGGAACCGAGAGGAGGAGGAGAGCGCGTATGCAGCATCGGCAGCATGTATATTCTTCTGAGTCTACGGAAGACCTTGTATCTCTGGTTGTGGCGGATACCAGTCCAGCTTCTATTCCATAACATGCAGTAGATATTGTTGATTTCGATCCCATGTTGCATCAAAAAGATTCATGTATGAAGAACTTTGTTTCTGTTAAGTCCAAGAATGATCTTTCAGTTCATGATTCATACTCTTCATCCTCTGTTTCCATAGCTTCAATCCCTTTCCCCCGTGCTCTTACGACAGGAAAGCGCATCAAAAAGATTCAGAAAGATGACCCCGATATAGCACGATTTTGTAAAGAAAATGTCACTGTAAAGGTGCCATTTGATGAGTATGTGGCTAATCATCCTGCAGTTCAAAATACCTTAAGGTGAGTTGCACACCTACAAGGGTTAGTAGGAAGAAAGATAATAAAAATATAAAGACACACACGTCTTGTCAGTAGCCACAACCTATTGTCTCAAGAATCAAACTTTGCCAAGGAAAAAGAGAGACATTGGTGTTCACTATGTGGAGAGTCGTATTGAGGACATTTCGTTTGCACGTACTCTTAGATAACGTTTCGTTGATCAACTTACTTCCCTTAGCATTATATCATAATTGGAGTTGGGACCACTTCGCAAATCTAGAGCTTTAATCCAATTCGCAGAACGTTCCGTGAAGAGACCTATGGGAGAAGTGAAGAACGCAATTATCTCGATTGAGGGGCAGAATTATCAGGTTGACTTCACAGTCTTGGACATGGAGACCCCCAATCATTGGAGAGAATCACAGATTATTCTCGAGCGGCCCTTCCTTAGGACTGTGGGCGCAACTTTTGATTATGGTACGGGAATGATGAAGTTCCGTTCTCTAGGTAGAGAAGTGAACCTTGAGATGAAGCAAAACAAGTGTCAACGACCTGATTCAAAGAGTAGCACAGAGTACTCATCTTCAGAGGCAGATTGCAGAATGATTAGCACAGTGGGGATTTGGGGACAGATTCCTTCAAGACAGAGCAAGTCCCTTTCATCTTGAAAGGGCATAGTGGACGATGCAGTTTGCCAGGTGTTGTCTGATCTTGTGAGAGATGCATCTACCTATTCCCATGATGACACAGAGATCCATCTGGATCTGTCAGTTCCATCCCCTTCGGAACGATCATGGTACATAGATGACGAGTCGGACGCGGCTTTGGCTGAACTACCACGTTTCTTTGGCGATCCGACTCCTCATACTTCTGAGTTGGTGGCGAGTACTATGCAGCTTTGCCTACCTTCATGCAGCACGGAACCGGATTCAGATTCAGTTCAACCAGATTTTCTTGATGATACCACATTGTCAGAACTGAAATCACTACCTCCTACACTCGAGTACACCTTTCTTTTAGGACCCAAAGAGATATATTCAGTCATCATTAGCTCAGACTTGACTTTAGAACATGAGTCTAGGTTGTTAGAAGTCTTATAGAGGAACCACAAAGCAATAGGCTGGATAGTATCGGATTTTGTGGGTATCAACCCCGCTCTCTGCTCGCACCACATTTTTACTAAGGATAATGTGAGACCTTCCCGTGAGTTCCAAAGGAGACTTAACCCCAATCTACGGGAAGTAGTGAAGAAACAGATTGAGAAATGGTGCAAAGTAGGGTTTATATACCCTATTTCTGACTCCAAGTTGGTGGCCCCACTTCATGTTGTCCCGAAGATGTCGGGATTCAGATGGTCACCAATGAGGAGGGGGTAGAGATCACGACACGATTACACACGTCGTGGTGTGTCTGTGTTGACTACAGGCGCCTAAATGTCGCGACCAAGAAAGATCACTTTCCCTTGAATTTTATTGATCAGATCTTGGAGAAACTCTTAGGGAAAGTGTTCTTCTATTTTCTTGACGGGTACTCATGCTACAACCAGGTAGCTATAGCCCCTGAGGACCAGGAAAAGACCACATTCGCATGTCATAATTCGGTACTTATGCTTTCAAACGCATGCCATTCGGGCTCTGCAATGCCCCACGTACATTCCAGCGGTGCATGATAGCCATATTTGCTGAGATGGTGGGAGATTTCCTGGAAGTGTTCATGGATGACTTCTCGGTTCATGGTGATTCTTTTGATACATGTTTAGCGTACTTGGACCGAGTCCTCACGAGGTATAGAGAGGCGAATCTGGTACTCTCCTGGGAGAAGAGTCACTTTATGGTGATGGAGGGTATCTTGTTGGGGCATGTCCTCTCCAAAAGGGGAATGGAGGATGACCCTGCCAAGGTGGAGGTGATTAAGAAACTCGATCCACCTACAACATTAAGTCAGTACGGTCATTCTTAGGGCATGTTGGATTCTATAGGAGATTCATTCAGGACTTTTCAAAGATCACCCGCCCACTGACTTAGCTCTTAGGTAAAGACACAGAGTTCGTTGTAGATCACAGGTGTCTGGAGTCCTTTGAGCTCTTGAAGAGGAAGATCTGTGACTCGCCTATCCTAAAAGCTCACGACCGGTCTCTCCCCTTTGAGATTATGGCTGACGCTTCAGATTTCATTATAGGAGCTGTGTTAGGACAACGGCGAGAGGGGATCTTGTTTGCGATCCACTACGCAAGCAAAGTATTAGATCCTACACAGAAGAATTATACAGTGATTGAAAGGAAATGCTCGCGGTAGTATAGGCCCTCGAGAAGTTCAGATCATATATTTTGGGCTCTAAGGTGACAATTTACACTTATCACACCACTATTCGATATTTAAGAGAAAAGAAGGGTGCGGAGGCAAGTCTTCTTAGGTGGATTTTACTCCTCTAAGAATTTGATTTGGAGATAAAAGATAAACTTGGAGTGAAGAATGTTGTGGTTGATCACCATTCTCGGATTGAACTTATGGATTCTCCAGATTTTGAGCGGATTAGAGAGACCTTTCCAGATAAGTCAATTTGTGTTATTGACTCACTCCCGTGGTATGCCAACATGGTGAACTATCTTATCTCCAAGCAGGTTCTCCATGGTTGGACTAGGAGCAGCATTGATCTGCTGAAGTCGGATTCCAGGAGATACCACTGGGATGATCCTTTCCTTTTCTTCGAAGGACCGGATTGTGTTTGGAGAAGGTGTATTCCTCAGGAGAAATACCATAGTGTCCTCACATATTGTCATTCACTTGAGGCTGGAGGACACCATTCGGGAAAGAGAACCGCTCACAAAGTACTTCAATGTGGATTGTATTGGCCGACCTTGTTTAGAGATGCTATTGATTTTGTACGATCGTGCCCGATTTGTCAAAGGATGGGAGGGACGGTTGGACAGAGAGATGATATGCCCATGCAACCGATGATTATTTGTGATGTTTTTGATTATGCATGGGGTATAGATTTTATGGGTCCCTTTCCCAATAACCAAGGACATGAGTACATATTGTTGGAGGTTGATTATTTATCCAGGTGGGTGGACGCTATCCCAACCCGAACGGCAGATAGCAAGACTGTCTGTAAGTTTGTGAAAGATCATATTATTGCTAGGTTCGGGTGCCAAAAGTTTTGATATCTGATGGGGGTAGCCACTTTGTGAACCGAGATATGAGATCTTTAGCTAAGGACTATGGATTTGAGCATAGAGTTATCAGTCCTTACCACCCACAGTCCAACTACATGGCAGAGGTTTCGAACAGAGAGGTGAAGAGTATATTGCAAAAATTAATTCGTTCCAATAGGAAGAACTGGTCTCAGCTCTTGGACCAAGTTTTGCGGGCCTATAGGACAACCTACAAGACACCATTGGGTACTTCACCATTTAGAATGATCTATGGCAAGCCATACCATTTGCCCGCAGAATTGATTCATAAATCCGAATGGTCAATTAAGAAGATGAATTGGAGTTGTCACCTAGGGAAGCTTTGTCGAGATTTGAACTTGAACGAGCTCGTGGAAATCCGAAATAGGGCATATGACAACAGTTTGGTTTATAAGTACAAAGTAAAGAAATGGCATGATCAACACATTAGGTGCAAAGATTTTGTCCCTGGACAAAAGGTATGGTTGTTCAATGCCAGGTTGAGGATGTTCCATGGGAAGCTCAAATCTAAATGGACGGGTCCCTTTGTTGTTAAGAAAGTGCACGAGAATGGAAGTGTAGAGATAGCTGATCTCACAGATGGTGCACAATCTCATGTGGTAAATGGACAACTGTTGAAGCATTTTGTAGATTCGAAAGAGTAGTTAGTCCAAGTCGAGGTCATCAACTTCATGCAAAGTGAGCACAGAGCATATACATCAGATTACTCTTCATGAAGATGCAGCATCAAGATTCAACATCTTAGAAGATTCTTTCCTCTTGTACATTCTCCCTTCTGTGTATATTCTCCAGATCACATCGGTTCTCACACTTACTCATGTCCTATACTTAGGCTGACCAGAGCCTAAGTATAGGGGGAACTGATGCCCGCCATGTGTATATACTCATCCATTTCTCCTCTTGACCTCGTCCGCCTCATTTTTGCTCCTCTTCTACACTTAGGTTGACCAGAGCATAAGTATAGGGGGAGCGGATCGACTTCTATACTTTTTATTATTTTAGTCATCCTACGCTTATCACAAGCTATGTCTTTTACTCGCTTCTTGTGCACTGAGGACATAACACATGCTAAGTATAGGGGGCGTGTATATAGTACATATGTACTTTACCCATAGCTCGTACTTTCATGTATTTTTGTATATCTTATATAATAATTATGGGGTGGGTAATATAAAAAAACAAAAAAATCTCTTTCAACAAAAAATATCTTAAAAAACTTTAGAAAAAACTTTGTTCTTTCTTTTTTTTCAAAAAAATAGAAAAAAAATCACAAAATTTTGGTTTAATCCCTGATACATTCACATTCACACAAGACTAGTGAAGTTCAAGAACACTTGGTTTATGAGGTCTTGAGATTTTGAGTTAATCAACCTTAGTCATTAGGGCCTTGACTTAATTGTTCACATTTCCCTAGTTTGAAAGATTTGTGTGCTATATTGCATGCTTAGTCTCTACCTTAAGAATATGATCAACACCTCACATACACGACTGCAGTTATGATGAGATGAGTTGAAATTTCACTTGAGGAACTGGGATGAGGGATTTGAGTTTGGACATGATTTGATGATGCTCGAGGATGGGACAAAATCACTGAAGGCTTCATGAAACCTGAGTGTCAGCATCTTTAGCCAGTATGAGAACATGGTTCTTGTACTATATCTTGACATTTACCTATGTGCCAGGGTGTGATAAAAAATATGTTGATCAGTATGCACCAACTCTTGGTAGAAGCAGTTGAGCTAACCAGAAATACTACAAAGCAATGAAATGTTAAAGAAAAACTCTCATTCCACAAAGTCAAATATCGAAGAGCTTCCACCAAAGGCGAGCGCCCCCAACCATTTCAAAGTGTACACTTGGACCACCGCTATTAGGACCAGGAGTCGGGCTTGCACCAAAAAAGGGCTCTGCATTGTAAATGCTACAAGTCTGGGTGTAGAAGGTATAATAGATACTCAAAAAGGCACATCACGGTGTACTCCCAGGAAAACAAGTGCAGACGGCTCCAACTTCTCTTGACGGACGCACTGATCAACACCAAAAATATGCGTTGCATAATAAGGCACTCGAGAGGATCCTTGTTTTAATGAGAGGGAGAGAAGAAATGACACAATCTGATGCCCTCCATCAACTGGCCTACCATCTACACTTTTAAGTCTAACAACTAAAGAGATGGTGGATTTGATGAAAGAAATGATTTATTCCCTAATGTTGAGGGTCAGGTTCTTAGGAGAGTCTCGTGGACTGGAACCATGGGTGACGTTGCGACTCTACTCTTGTAACTGCAGTCAACACTTAAGTCATATCCCTTTTATATATGTATACAAAGAGAGTCTGATGATTAGGGAAATTGGATACCTTTTGACTTGATCTTGGTTTATCTTAGAATTTTAGGATCTCTAAAATCGAGAGTTCTTGAACGGATCAAGTCTTGTATTCACATGCACAGTCAGGGGTTAATCCAACTTATTCATTCTTTATTTGCTCGAGGACTAGCAAAATTTAAGTATAGGGGGTGATGAATCCATGATTCATCATCTCAATATCTTTATCTTAGCAAAATCCACGAGTACAATCTGAAATAAATGTATATAAAATCAATAAATTAACAAAATGACTCTTGTAAATAAAACACACCAATTATTGTATATTAAATTGTACAAATAAAATAAACAATAAAAAGCCGCAAAATTAAAGGAGTTTTTCACATGTAAATAGCCCAAAAATTCATGTATTTTTAATAATTTCATTTCAACTCCTTTTTGGCTAATTTTTTTCACTAACTTGTTCATAACAATGTATATAAAAATACAAAAATATAAAATAAATTTCATCTCAAATAAATGCTCCTAGATCCCAAAGGGAAAAAGCTGTAAAGGTAGCCAAATTCCCACAACGCCCCAGCGACGCCCGCCAGCCAGCCACCGCACGGTCGCCGTGCGCGGCTCCGCCCATGCGCGAGGATACCCGTCGCCCCAGCTCCACGGCCCTCCGCATGCTTCACCATCGCCTCCAGCCGCAAGGGCCCCTGCGCCTCTCCGCTACCGCCGCCGCCCAAGGCGGCATCGCCCCTGCGCCCGCCTCCTCCACGTTTCCAGTTGCGCGCCTCCGTGCGCTGGCACGACGCGCGTCGTCGACCGCCGACCCCTTGTTGGGTTCATCCCCACCGTGCTCCTGAAGAAGAAGGTCATTTATTTTTCTTTATTTTTTTATTGTAAAAAATGCATAATTTTCTTGTATAGTTTCAGTAATTGCAAAATGGTCCCTGTATATATTTTGTTGTAAATATTGTTGTCTGAATTTGCAAAGACAACCCTATGTTCGCATCTTAATTTGGGCATCTGTATAGCGTCATTTTATTTAATGAAAAATGTTCTGATGTTGAGCAACTAATTCTCTACCATTTGGAAATTTATTTTTATTTTTATGGTCTTTGGGTAAATAATTAAAAATGTTTAACTAAAATATTGCATATTTTACCCATTCTGTGCTCTTAAATACATATCTGACATGTAGCTACTTTAAAAATTCCAAAAATATTAGACATGATGCCTTGAAGTGTGCTTAATTTACACTCCAAATTTCATCAAAGGTGGATTTTTCTTGCTTGAAATAAATCATAAAGTGATTTCTATATTTAAATTTTTAATTAAATCCACATATATCTTTTTCACAAAATTTTAACTCTCTTGAATTGAGCATCAAAATATCCTTTTGGGATAGTTCGCACTCTGATAAATTTGATATTTTGGATTTATTAAGAATTAATTACTCAATGACACTCTGTTTTTACTAAAAAATCCATAAAAATTCAAATTTTGTCAAAATATTCCAAAAATATTATTGTAGCTTCCTTGCATCATCTTTTCATTCAAGTATAATTTTCATGATTTTTGCTTACCTTTTTGTGTGGAAAATTGTGAAAAAACCCATAAAAAGTGTGCATTTTTATATGTTGCATTTTACTCTATAAAATTCTAAAAAAATATGTTTTGCATTCAGCAGTGGATTAGGATACTAGAAAAATATACAATTTGGCTGAATTGAACTGATTTGGCATTAAAATTGATTTGGCTAAGTTGTGTCATTTCTTAGTAACTTAATTCACTTGCATTGTGCATTTTGCATTTGTTTTTGCATAAAAAATTAAAAAAAAAACTCATTGAAGATCCCCATTTTAATTTTCAAATTAAACCCAAAGTTGTTCCTTTACATCCATGTGTTCGACCCCGAACTTGCCCGGGATATAAATTAAGCCGAGACACTCTTCACGGAGATCTTCTCTTGGTTCTGATTGATTCGCTAAGTACACGTATTACAATATACTCAAATTAATACATCGTGCTCAGCAACTCGTCAGATGCCAAGAAGATCTTTGAAGATTTTATTTTCATTAACTTGTAATAATTGCTTGATTTCTCACGGATTTCGTTTGGAATATCGTGCTTGTATCAGGATTGAATATTATCCTCATTGTGGTTGTGTGGTTAATTGACGTAGACTAGGACCTACACTCGTGATTCTCAGAGCAAAATTTTTGACTTGTGCTCGTACTTTATAGGACCACACATCACAATTAACAAGATGCACTTAGACCATAGATCTATTAGTCCAAATTAATTTGTTCATCACTCATAGAACTGCCTATCTAGGAATGGTTTTACTTGCATTCCATATAGTGTAAAATTTCAATTTTGTATTGCATCCTGCATGTAGAGAGATGCGGGAATTGTAAGTCTTCTTACTCAAGCATTCGTCATCATTTTCTCGATCGCATCGGCTTTTTCGGATTCCCTCTCTCATATTTTCTAACTTAGGATAAAGGAATTGAGACTAGATGGTAGACTTGATTGCTTGTATGGATTAATTATTGTGACAACTAATCTCTAAAATCGGGGCTGTAAATTGAATTAGATAAAAAAGTGACTAAAATTAACCCTTGTTTGTGGGAGTGCAACCCCGTCATTGTTTGATTTACTTGCAAGTAAAAGAGAGATGAAACTAGGATAGAGCCAAGACAAAATTTTCTTACAGACTACTCGTTCTTTCTTTTTAGGTGATTAGCTACTTCTCGGTGAGGATCTATTGGTAGACGATAAATAGTATGGATTTACTTAGTAGAGTGGGAGGTTTAGAGGATGCCTTAGTCCTTAAGGAATGGGTAGTCGTATTTATACGATCTCATAAGAACTGGGCTAGTCTATAGGGATGTATAGGCACCCAACAACTCGTTAATTTTTCAAGACTTGCATTTGTCACCAACTAAAACTAACAAGATAATTCGTCCAAACCTTTACGACCCTCATTGTGTTGAGTTGGTGAAACTAGGGTTTGCTCTTGAGTTTGTTTTTGTGTCTGTCCATGTGTGCATCCTCCTGTACAGTTACACAATTCTCAACCGCCATCCACTTGCATTCATCTCTCGAAGATATCAGGATATTGGTCTCCGTACCCTAACCTTTCTGGTCACTCCTCCTCAACCATATACCATTCTTCCTTACCTTCTCCTTCTTCCATGTATCCTCCACCATCGGCGTGAGAGCCTTATCCGTGGTCGGTTCCACCTCGACCCGATTATGAAGCCATTCCTTCGGCTGACTTCCCCACTTCTTCACATTTCTCACCTACCCCACCTTCTTACACTCCGAGTCCACTTTCACCCTAGGTTGGTTCACCTTATAGTCGGACGCTTACTAGAATAAAGGAATCACTTGAAGAGCAATATACTATTGAGATAGAAAAATGGTAGAATTATGTGCCCCCACACACCTCATTCTCTCATCAAGTAGGGATCGGACATCAATTCACATATACACATCCCAGCTTGACCTTAGGGCATGCCATGGTCTATAGAACATACCGAATAGAGATGCATGCACCTTGTGATCTTCCTGACTTGATTGACCCTAGTAATCAAGCCTACATTGACTAGCCTTCATATCACACATTCGGAGAGCCTACACTTTCACAGAATTGGACTCATGAATTCAATCTACGAGCCCCCTCTTTATTGACTCCATCATATGAGGCTTCGACCAATATTTGCTACTCAGATGGTCCATACTCGACCCAACACTACATGCTAGAGTATAGTTATGTTGAGTATGAGACACCAAATTCTCAGCAATATCCTCCAATTGAGCAAACTTCTCCCATGATTTGTCATGATGACTTTTTGGAGGATGACATTTCTAGACTTATCACAAAAACAGAATCATTTGGTGCCAAGTTGAGAGATGTCACCGATATATTGCACTCAATTTCTGCCAGCTTGGTTATTAAAGAGGAAAAAGAAAGAAGTGGATTTGATTTTGAAAATCGAGTGTACATTAGGGAACCCACACACTCTGTACAGTTGGAGTCTATTCTACCTTCCTCTTCTACTAACCACTTACCCTCCAATCTAGAGTCTGGTAATTTGCCCATCAAAAACAAAAAAAATGAAAACATCAAAAAGACCAAAAAATTGAAAAACCAGAAAATCTCATAAAAATAGAAAATGAAAATGACATAAAAAAATTGGATCCAGCCCTGAGGGAAGCCCTTAATGAGGAGTTGATTCTTAAGCCTCCCTTATTAAAGGCCATAGATCACTTCCCCAATCTTAAGAGATTTGTATGGAGTAAATTGATGCCCAAGAGGTCGGCTAATAAGACAACAAGGATAGAAAGGCGCCTAGTGTCTATGGCCACCTCCTTGGTGATGGGGAGAAAAATAAAGAGCCGCAGAGTGAAGCGGTTGCCCCGAGTTGAGTGTGAACTCAAAGACTCCATTTTTACCCATGCGAGAATCCATGATGAATCATCGATAAATAGCCTCCCAACTTCCATGTCTGACAAGCTCAAACTCGGATCACTTAAGAAATCAAGAGAGATTGTGCAGCTAGCTGATCGATCCATAAAATAGTCAAGAGGAACCATTTCAGTCATCATTACTTTCCAAGATGCTCTACTTCAGGTACACTTAACGATCACTGACATTGAGCATCGAGCAGAGTTTTCCCAGTCTCCGATTATTCTTGGGAAGTCGTTCTGACCCTTGGCTAAGGTGACTATATATTTTGAGACTTGGGAGATTGATTTTACAGCATTAGGAGCACTCTTACCTCACCCATTCTTGGCACATTTTACTTTAAGGTAACCCGCATAGCCGTAGACAATGGTTATCACCGAGAGATAGAAGAATCCCATCTCTCTTCTACACTTGAGATACCGACTGTCTAGACGACCAATGGTTCAAAGACTCCCCACACCTCCACTTCACCAACTTCTTACACCACAATCGCGACATCTTCTAAAGACTACTCACAACCCGAAGCTGTCATTGAGTCGGACACGAGTTTTTGATTTCCTTAACCGTTTCGATGACCCAACATCTATGATTACTAGTGCTAAGCCAATTGAGATCACTAGCACCTTCTCGATACGTGTGTTGACCCTTCAGGAATATTATAATATATATGGTGACTCGTCTGATGAGGAACCCATGGTAAGCACTGCACTACATCCCGAACCTTCAAAGCAAACAACCAGAACTGAATTGACCCCACCCAAAAACACGGTTGTTGATTCCTCTAGTCAGTTATCAAGTGAGAAGAAGTCGAGAATTGATTCCTCGAGGTGTTCCCCGAACCTCTCAAGGCGTGTCACTGTCCTCTTCCTTTCAATGATTCAGGTTCTAGAAAAGCGACTAAGAAAGTCTCCTTCAACACGCTGATGAAGGAATTTTCTGAGGAGTCCTCATCAGGTCCGGTTGAGATGATTTATAAGATTGAGCTCAGTTCAATTGTTCTTAAGTCGTATCTAAGAAAGAAGTCGTGTGTCGACCTTCGTTGGACGATCCCTTCACCTCACTATTATTCATCTGAGGACGATTTAGACAGCGACACACTTGTATATTCCTCGCCTCCTCGTTCATGCAAGAAGGTTCGTTATAAACCTTCTTGACCTCTGTATATTCTCCAAAACTCATCAGTTCTCATACTCACTCATGTTCTATACTTAAGCTGACCAGAGCATAAGTATAGGAGGGGGACCGATGCCTGCCATGTGTATACTCATCCATTTTCCCTCTTATCCTCGCTCGCACCATTTTTTATCTTCTTCTATACTTAGGCTGCCAAAGCCTAAGTATAGGGGGCGGTTCGACTTCTATACTTGTTATTTTAGCCCTCCTTTGCTTAACACGAGCTATGTCTTTTTCCTCGCTTCTCATGCTCTAAGTACATAAAACATGCTAAGTATAGAGGGTGTGTATTTATTACATATATACTCTACCCATAGCTCATACTTTCACATATTTTTATATATATTATGCAATAATTGCAGGATGGGTAGAAACTAAAAAAATGCATGTATACTTGCATAATATGTATATTGTGTACAAGTTGTAAAATATGTATTTTACACTAAAATTCATGTGTAAATAAAACTCTTGTAAAATGTGTTGTAAAATAAGAGTATACCATATTTTTGAAAAAAAACAACAAAAAAATAAAAAAAAATAGATAGGGTTCTTATTTACTCTTGCATATCATCCTTGCATTAAAAAAGGAAAAAAAGTATCTTACACTTCATCTATGTAGCATGTCATCTTCATCTCATCTGCATAGCATATGCAAAGTGAAAAGTTAGTGGGTTCTGAACAGAGTTATGAATAGAAGTCGATGATGGATTTGATTTGACCTTAATCTACCTAATTTCAGAGGAACCTTATAGGAACTAGAGTTAAGATTTTTCAGGTCGAGTGACTTAATTCTTTGAGTCCGTAAGTCTATGTTCACATGTCATCTTGATTGGTCTAAGTAGAATATTTTGTACACAGGCATGATTCTCTTAGACAATGACCTAACTTGGACAAACACCATGCACGTAGCTTTTCATTGATGATGGTGAGGAGGTAGAATCCTTTGGCTTGGAGTAGCATACAAGTGGAAACATCTGTCCTCCTCTAGGGAGGGTAGTGCATCTCAACCTAGACTAGTGATGTTGACGTCTAACGACGGGATGCTATGGGTTGCAATAATGCTTCAAAAGAAGAAAAAACTCCTGATGTACATGTTACACCTTGTATATTTGTCAAAAAAGGAAAAAAAGAAAAAAAAGAAAAAATGCAGAATCTCCAAAAGTGGACATGCCTAATTGAAAAGTAAAATGCATGCCTGAGTATATATACAAGTATAGAAAAATAAGAAGAGCTTCAAAGCTTGCAGCTGGATGACTTGGCTACACTAGTCAAGCATCCCAGGATAGGTAGCTACACTAGCTGCCATCCATTCTTCTCTCCCCCCTCTTCTTGAGTTGGTTGCACTTGAACTTAGAAGGGAATACCCCGATCCTCGAGGAAAGAGTTATTAGACTGAAAATTGGAGTTACCTTGTTAGAAGAGGTTGTTTCTTTGCCATTTCTGAAGAGGAGATCTATGACTCACTTATACATTACAAGTAAGATTCATAGTCATCATAATTTGCGTATGAGGATCAGTTCTGACCTGACTATTGAGGCCACTTGAATAAGAGACTTATGGAACTTAAAGGCTGTTAGGTCTTAAATTCAATTCTCAATAAGGTTCCACCACACTATTAATCCAAAGGTCAAGTCAAGCTCCATTTTCACCTTTTGTTCATGACCTTGATATGGAATCCAAAATCATTTCACTTTTATATTTCATTTTAGATGCTCAGGGACGAGCAAGGTTTAAGTATAGGGGGTTGATGAATATGTGATTCATCACTCTAAAAGTTGAAAATAGAGCTTCATTCTCGAGTAATTAGCTGCATTTCTCAATTTATTCTGCATAATTATCATTCATACATGAGTAAATAATATCTGCATTTTAGCATTCATATTTGCATTAAATAAGGAGCCAAATTCACTTGTAAATATTCATCTATATATTAGCTAAAATCAATTATTTGTATCTATTTTATACTAACTCCAAGTTTAATAAAATCAACTCTATAGTGTATATATTACCGACAAAAATATCAAAAAAATGCTAACTTGTAAAATTATCCAATAAAGCCCAAATCCAAATTTGAGACTATGAACCTTCAAATGTGCATCTCTCTCATACAGTGTCCGATTTATGTCTACTCACTTTTAAAGTTATATAAATTCAAATACATTCAAAACAAGATCAATTTCATAAAGATCGGAGTTTGTATGTGAAACTTGGATTTTGGGCCCCTATTGTATATTGTACATATTGACCAAAATACCATTTATTTCTATTTTTTATTAAAAAACCAAAAAAATATATTAATTTGTAAATATTCCTTTAATATTTTTCTAACTTTATTTTGATTTTTCTCTAAATTAAAAATGATAAAAAATGCAAAATATAAAAATAAATTATTTCATATCTGTAAGATACCACCCAAAAATACAACTTTGTACATATGACTTATTTTGATTTTTGATCCTTCACGAAAATTATAGATCTTGTCTAGATGAGAAACTTTCATGTTGATCACTTTTTTATCTGATCATTGTATTATTTCTTTTTATTTTTCTTTACATTTAATTTTTTAATTTTCTGGGAGCGACACATGGCCTCTCCTAGAGCCGCCACGTCTCACCCTATTTTTTATGAATTTTATAATTTTTTTATTTATTATTTTTATTTTTAATTATTTTAATTTTTTTATATATATATTTACTTTTTTTAATATTTTTCCTTTTCTAATTTTCTTTTTTCTTTATTATTTTTGGCAGCCTAATTATTTTATTTATTTATTTATTTCTCCCTTTACTTTTTCCCCACTCCAAATAACCAACTCCCCACTTTCTCCACCTTTTTTTATAACTTCCCTCTCCTCCTTTTTGTTCCATTCTCCTCCTCATTTCTCACCATCTGCCATTTCTTCAATTGAGAGGGAGAGACCACAACCCTCGAGTACTATCGGTGATAGCTTCGACACCCTCTGATCGAGTAACGACGGTCGCAAAGGCAAGATCCACAAGGGCTCCTCCTCGTGTTGTTGTGCATCTCTTTAGGTCACAACCAAGCTTCTCTGATTTTATGTCTAATCGGATCGAGGCCATGATCGGAGTTGCAGCATCGCTCCTCTAAAATCTGACGAACCACAGGTAAATTCACTATATTCACTTTGTCATTTTTTATTTATCTAACATCATTTGTTTGTATTGTTCAACATCATCACATTTTCATCACACAAAATTATTTTTCACCACCAAACAACACCACCAATCATCGTAATCATCACCATCCTCATTCACCACCTCATAAACATTTTTTTATTTTTATTCTTAAATCATTATCATCATCATACATCACCAACACCACCTCTTCATTCCTATAATTTCATTTCCTATTAAAAAAATCAAAAAATTACGTCAAAAATTTCCAAAAAAGGAGAGCGGGTCCATCCCCTACGAGCCTCCATCGCACCACCGCATCACTTGCAGCCCCTAGCCGGAAAGCCACCAGCCTCCGGCACTGCGCCCATGCACGCCCGCCAGCCCACCCTTCTGCTGTCGCACCCACCAGCAGCCTCTCACCGCGCTCCAGGCCACCCGCCCCATGTCACCTTCTTCCATCCACCTGACGTCGCACGACCACTTTCGAGCATTCATCCTGAACGTCGATTGTCATCGCACGCAGTCATCACGTCCCCCACGCCGCAGCCCTCCAGGTCGCCAACGATCCGTCGCCCCTCACAACGCCCTACTCCAGCCGCCCAGCCCCCATGCGAGCCCTTTAGACCTGTGGAAAGACTTCCCCTCCGTCATGCATCCAGCCCGAACACCAACCGCCATCGTGCGTAGGTGTCCTCTCGCCCTAGTACGGGTTGTCGCGTCGCCACCTCCCATATTGTTGCACCCAATGTTTAAAAAACCGGACCGGATGTTGAACCGGGATAGTGTAAATTTCGGTTTGACCAGGTCAGAGCAGTGGTCTGAACCGGTTGAACCGGTGATGACTTCAGCATCACATCATCAATTATAGGACTCGAGGGAAAACTAGATTGGACATTTTTTTAAAGGTCGGACCGATTGGAGCGAATTTATTAATATGAAAAGTTTGGATACATTAAATACCATATATGCAAAAGATCCGATCAAGTTGAGAAACTCCATCATTGGTAATGCATACCAATAAAACACTCATAAATAATCGAAGAAGAATGTGCTAAATACATACCAATATAAACTTTGATATAAATAATCAAGAAGCATGAGCCAGTAATTGTACAACTAAGTCTTATTGGGTATTTTTTAAACTAAAATAAATATTAATGGATTAATTGGTAAGAAATCTTAGAATAGAAGTAGCACAGTATCCAACTAAAAGACAATAATTATGCATCATTTTTATTAGAGAAAGAACACTTGTTTCATGAAATTGTCTTGAAATTCAAGATCCGTTCCTCTTTTTTTGGTACATAAACAAAAGAGGGCATCTATTTTACCCAAGTAGCTTCCCTCTCCCTTTTCTTATGTTGAAGGGATGTGGAATAGTGGTACCTTTGATCTCAATTTTTTATCCCTCCTCTTTTGGCAATTCCCTTTTCCCGAAGTCCCTCTCTGCCAATGATGTCCGGTCTCCTTCAATAGCTCCCGACCAACAAATGAGTGTTGCATGAATTTATTGGATGCAAACACTGCAAAGATTGGATTTGATATGAAGTTACGGGGGGAGAGAGAGAGAGAAGAGATGTGACGGTTGCATGGACGAGAGAAGCTCGCAACTTTTGGGTTTCCGCATTGATGGGCAGGAGCGCTTGGATAGGGTCGGTCCGGTTCGGTTGAACCGATTTGGTTCGACCGGTTCAATCACGGTTTCTTTGATTTTGACCTTTAAAAAAATCCAAGTGTAAAACCGCTGAACTGAGCGGAATTTGGCCTGTTCACGATTGGACCGGTCTAACCGGCTGGTCCGGTCCGATTTTTAAAACCTTGGTTGCACCGCATCGTGGCCACCATCCCTCCGTTCTAGACGTGGATTCCATTTTTGGAACCCACATTCAAAGGTTAACTTTTTTATTTTATGAAAATTTCACTCTTTTCCCCGCATGTTTTAGAAAATTCAAAAGTACATTTGTGCTATCAGTTCATTGAGTTTTATTTTTTGGTATTGCAAAGACACTCCTGTATTTACGCATTAGTTTGAGCATTATTTTTGTATCATTATTTTAATACAAAAATTGTATTTTGTTGAGAAATTAATTCTTTATTTCTTTGATATTTATTCATAATTTTGAGAGCAGTAATTATATAAATAAAATCTTTTGGTTAAAATTAGCATATTGTACACATGTCAAGGTCTGAAATTCATTCTTAGTTACATATTGCTTCAAAAAATTGTGTAAAAATCAAAGATGATGCTTTCATATGTGCTATAACTGGTTTCTAAATTTCATTGAAATTGGAGGTGACTTATGTCTAAAATAAATTATCGATTGATTTCTGTAATTGATTTTTAAATAAATCCACAAATAGTATTTTTACAAAATTTCAAGTCCCTGATTGTTTATAATATATCTTTTTGAGATAAATTAGTTTCTGAATAATTTGATTTCGTGAATTATTAAGAATTAAATACTAACAATCACTCTGTTTCAGTAAAAAATCATACAAAATTCATATATCTCAGAAAATTCCAAAAATGAGGGTAGCCTCATTTCATCTTGTTTAACTCCCATTAAAAATTCCATTAATTTTGCACTCTATTTGCATGAAAAATTGCATAAAAACACATAAAAAGTTCATGTTTTTCATTGTTGTATTTTAATCCTAAAAATTCCAAAAAAATACATTTTGCATTTATCCTTGGATTAGGTTTCCAGAAAAGAATATAATTTAGCTAATTTAGGTTAATTTCATATTAGAATAAAAATATCTAAGTTGATTGATTCTTTAATAATCTAATTCGTCTGCATTTGGTCATTGGCATTTTTCTTGCATTAAAAAAAATACAAAAAAACTTGCTTGGAAAACCGTGAACTAATTCGACTAATTAGATCCGACATTGTTCCTTTACCTCCTTGAGTGGACTCTGGCTTGTCCAGGTTAAAAATGCATAAAAACACACATTAGTTGATTCGTTGACATCGATTCGTGTGGTTAATTTTTGATCGATCCTAATTACCCGACTACAACATGACATGATTAAATAGGGTATTTGGGATCCATCAGGATTAGAAGGGTCTGGTCCAAAAAAAGGAAGAAAAGTCAAGTTGTTGGCTCATCTGCTAATGCTTCTACACTATAGCACAGAAGAATATCGATGTTTGTCATCACTACAAAAAGCTTGGACATTGAAAACATAACTGGCCAGAATACCAAAAATCTGTCGAGAAAGATAAAGCCTCGATAGGTATAAAATCTACTTTCATCACTGAAATCAAATTTCTTGAAGTATGATAAGGTAGTTGGATCATCAATTATGGTGATTATGTTCATGTATGCAATTTGTTGCGTCTATTTCATGAAACTAGGAATCTTGATGAATGAGAGATAATCATCCAGATGAGATCTGATGCAACTATTAAACAGTCGTCGTCAGGACCTACAGACTGTCGTTATCTAGTGGGAGATTCCTAATACTTAAAGAGTGTATTTTTGTTCCAAATGTTAGAAGGAAACTTATATGTGTATCTAATCTAGTTAGAAATGGATATTTCTTCTTATTTTGTAATAACATGTCATATTCTAACTTCATGTGGACTATATGAATTGTGCATCAATGAATCTGTCGTATCCTTCTCAGGCTGGAGATCCTTTCTTAACAATCATTTGACGGTGCGTGATGGGTCCTCAATCTAACTCTTTAGATATCATTCAAGAACCAACCTCTATGATTCAACCATTGAATCAGCAAGTGTATGATTATTAAGTTGTCCATGGTACATAATACTAATTGTACTAAGGGACATTATACGTGCATTCATTCACTTAATCTCATATGAAGAGTGAAAATAAGTCAATAACCTTTATTGATATATTAAAGATGATGATGATGTCACCATGATTTTAAATCTCCTGAATGATGTCGTATTTTCTTTCCATGTGCTTACTCTTTTAATTCCATCTAGGTTCCTTCGCTTAAGCTATGGCTCCATTGTTATCATAGAGTAGAGGGATTGGAGTATCAGAGGAAACTACATCAAGTTCCTGGAGGAACTTGTATAACCACACCGCCTCCTTTGAAGCATACAATGTGGTAATGTATTCGGCTTCTATTGTTGAATCAGTCATAGTGTCCTACTTCTTGCTTCTCCAGGTCATAAAACCACTGTTAAAGAAGAACACAAACTCTGAAGTTGACTTGTGGTCGTCTATATTAGATTGGAAGTCTGAATCTATGTATCTTAAGACTTGGAGATCACCATTTCCATAGAACAAGATGTATTCTTGTGTCAGTCTTAGATACTTAAAGATGTTCTTCACTGCATTCTAGTATTTCTCACCATAGCAGGATTGGTAATGGCTTACCACTTCCACTATATGATAGATATCTGACCTTGTGCACATAATGACATACATTAAGCTTCCCATGGTCGATGCATAAGGGCATCCAGCCATGGCTTTCTTATCCTCAATACTTTGAGTAATCCCTTTAGATAAGTGTATACCATGTCTTAAGGGAAAGAAGTCTTTCTTGGAATTCTCCATATGAAAACGTTCCAAGATCTTCTTAATGTATCAATGTTGTGACAATCACAAAATTATCTTTTCTCTATTTCTAAATAGCTTCACACCCAAGATATGTGAGTCTTCTCCAACATCTTTCATCTCGAAGGTATGGGATAACTAGATCCTAAAATTATCATCCATGTATCATTCCTGATGATAAGGATGTCATATTTGTAAATCATGATGAACACAATGGTGCTCTCACTAAGCTTCTTGTACACACATGACCCATCATGATTTTGAATATAATCATAACTCTTTATGGATTCATCAAATCTTATATTCCTGCTACGAGAATCTTGTTTGAGCCCATAGATGGTTGTTTTCATCTTGCATACTTTGCCTTCCTCAATTATGAAGCCTTGGGATTGCTCCATATAGATATCCTCCTTCTGATATTTATTAAGGAAAGTCATCTTGACGTCTATCTGCTAGATGTCGTAGTCAAGATATGCAGCTATAACTAGCAGTGACCTCATGGATTTAAGCATAGCTAGAAGAGATAATGTCTCATCATAGTTGATGCCTTCCCTCTATGTGTAGCCCTTGTCTATAAGCCATGCTTTGAAGGTATCTACCTTCCCATCATGTCCCCCTTTTTCTCTTGAAGATCCATTTACACCCAATGGGTTTTACCCCCTCTAGGTGGATCCTCTAGGATTCATACACCGTTTTTATACTTAGAGACTATTTCCGACTTCATTGTAAGAATTCGTCTATCCATGTCCTGATTCGTGAGTTCTTCATCAAATGAAGATAGATCCATGAGTTTTACAAGACACATGGAATCTGTACATTTCACGTGGCATAACCACCCTCGAACTCCTTCGAAGAGGTACCGTGTTTCATCTTCATTCACATCTTTAGTTTCTGGTTCAAGAAGCTCAATATCCTCAGGGGATTCAATGAGTTCCTTTACTTCATTTTATCTTGACTCTTAAGGAAGTCATCCTCCAGAACTTTCACATCTCTAGAGACAAAAATCTTTTGAGTTTAAGGGTCATAAAGTTGATATCCAGTACCATCCTTTATATACCCAATGAAGTATCACTCTCTAGTGTGAGATTCTAGCTTACTTGGATCCGCGTTCTTCGCATGGATCAAGCAATCCTAAATTTTTAGATGTTTAACACTGGGCTTGTTTCCAAACCAAAGCTCGAGGGTTTTGGGTACATATTTCTAGGAATCTTATTAAGGACATGTATTGTAGTCTCTACTACATATCCCTAGAAACAAAAAGGTTAATGTTCTTTACTCATTATTGAATGGACCATGTCCATGATGGTCCAATTGTGTCGCTTGGCAACACTAGTTAGTTGTGGAGTTCTAAGAGGAGTGAGGTTGGATACAATTCCTCTCTCTCTCTCTCTTTGAGGTATTTCTTAATATCATCTGAGAGGTAATCGGCCCCTCAAATCCGTTTAATCTTCCTATCAATTTGACTCTCAACTAAATTCATGAATTCTTTTGAACTTTTCTAAGGTTTCAGATTTATAATGTAATATGAAGATAAACCCTTATCGTGAATGGTCATCAATAAACGTCAAATAATATAGATATCTATTTTGGGTCACGATATTGAAGGGACCACATACATCGATATGGATTAGGTCAAGATCATCATGTAAACATGTTATGTATAGGTGCTCTGGTCACTTTACCTCAAATGCAATATTCAGATATAGGTAAAGTTTAGACCTGTAGAAAATCTAAGCGCCCATCCTTTATCAATCTATTGATCCTATCAATAGATAAATGACCAAGCCTTAGATGTCAATCATATTCAAATGATTTCCATCTTCTTTAGTTCTGTAAGGTTTTTATTAATGGGTGTTACATTCATGATAGATTCATCAATGCACAATTCATAGAGTTCGCCAGAAGTTAGAATGTCATCCGCACTATATTTATCATAACAAGTTATGACAAGTTTCTCACATAATAAGAACAAATATCTATTTTAACTACTTAAATGTGGATATTAGATTCATTACAATACTGATGAACCGTAAAATCGGCCCTTTAAGAGTGTGTTTTTAGCACTTCAACATGTCGATGCAGTCGGGCCGATTTTGGTCATCAAAGAGACCATCTCATTGATACATGTCAAATAAGAATGCGATGGTCATTAATTTTTATTTTACTTGGCAAGAAACCAAGGTCGAACTCAGGGACACGAGCCTCTCTCGTATTAATCGGATTTAAGTTTATTTAATTAAGTGTAGAGTTGAAGCATCTATAGGTCAAAGCAATGCAAGGAGACAACCATGTATTAAAATAAACATGCAATTAAAATAAACATGCAATTTTTTTTATCAATTTTTATAATGCAAATAAATGCCATGCGATGCAATGAAATATGCACTAGGTGAAATTAATGAACAAAAATAAATAAGAGTTAATTTCGAGTTCAATTAAAAAGGCAGATGTGATGAACAATGTTAAGCAAGGCATCAGAGCAAGTTCGGATAGACACATGACTATAAAATAATTCATAAGACTCATTGTGTCCAAGACAACAACTAAGCATGCCATTAGAAAGTGCATCGAACAAGCTCTCAAACGAAACTGAAATCAACTAAAACAGAGGTACGGTGCTCAAGATATGCATAAAAGAAGCCAGGGGCATAGATGCAGTAAAAATATGAAAAGATAATTGCAAACATATCCCTGGGAGGGGCCTAAATGTAATAAAAATTAATTGCGGGGCCTTCCCTGTAATTAAACTATACGCGCGGGGGCATATTTGCAATTATTTAAACCTGCAAGGGTATGAATGCAAATATCCCCAGGCGCGCAGGTGTTGCACGTGCGTCAGGACCTATTTGCAAATCTGGAGAAGATACGGGCGTCTCTGCAAAATTCCCAAATAGCACGTGCGTAGCACGTGCTATCTAGGCTCGGACGGAGGGGCAGGCTCGGCAGAGGCTCGAGTCAGCTTCGGCCAGGATCGGGAGATTCGAAGCTCGGTGCAGGCTCGTAGAGGCTTGGAAGTAGGCTCGGCAGATCCAAGCCTATGGCTTGGACATTCAGGCTCGGGGATGCTCTGGATGAAGCCACGTGGCAGAATGTCGGCCCTTGGATCGTGATAATCCAAGGGCTGCTGATGACGATGACGCGGCTCTATCCGGACCGTTGGATGGTCGCTAAGAGAGGACCATCCAACGGTCCCTGTGTTGTCTCCTCCACCGCAGGCTAGCAGCGGGATCAGAGCTTCGGCGAAGGAGCTCTTCCTCCGCCGCTCCATTATGGGCACGGTGGACCTCTCCCGAGCTCAAGGAAGTATCGTCAGAGAAGCTTGGAGCTCGGGCGAGGCGATGGTCCTTCTGGCGTCTTGCTTCGGAGCTCAGGTGACGGCTGCAATGCTAGGCCAAATAGCTCCGGCGAAGATCACGGTCATTGAAACTTTGGATGACCTACAGGGTTAGCAAATAGCTGAAGCAAGCGGTCGCGGTGTGCGTTCATAGTGAGGAGAAATGGGGAGCTCGTATGGGGCGGAGAAGGTGAGAGCTCGGAGCTCCTCCGCCTTGAGGGCGGAGGAGGTGGATCGGAGGGGATTGATGGTCTGGAGGGAGGAGTAGGTGAGCGGAATGATGCGCGGCGAAGGAGATGAGTTGGCAAAGCTCTAAAGGGGGTTAAGGGGAGGTGACAGTGGCCGGAGAGGCCTAATTAAATAAGTGAAAGATGAAAAAATGCAAAGAAAGAAGGAGGGGGCTTTCCTTGGTAGGGCCGAGCGGAGAGCCTGTGCTTGAGCTCCTGGGCGGAGCTCCGGTCATCGTTGGACTCCCCCGGCTACGGGGAGCAGCTTGGCGGAGACGGGGCTCTGCAGGCCTGGCCTACCATGTCCAGGGGTCATCACCGGGGCATACCTTCGTCTTCGTGCTCCTCACCGCCCCCTCGCTGTCACCGAGGGGCGGGGGCTCGCTGGGAGGTTTCCCACATAAAGGCGGACCCGGGTGAACGGTGGGAGGGGCGGGGTATTTGAGGAGCGATGATGGCGGAAGTGGTGGTGGTCGACGTGGATTTAGAGGACTATAGGGGACGACTGGGAGATCATCGAGGTTCGTGGGGTAACTCGCGAGGTAGAAGGAAGACTGGGGGATGTCGTGCGGTGGTTAGCGAAGGAAGAGTGGGTCGGAGGAGTCGGCGATAATGGGAAAGGGGAGAGGGTTTCGCGCAGGTGGAGAACGTGGGCGAGTGGGCTTGACCGAGGTAGACGATGGTTGTCGGCCGTTGGATCTGGAGATCCAACGGCTGGCAATTAGGCGCTAAGCGACGGGTGAGATCAGAGCTCGACCGATATGATCGAGAGGCAGCGATGGAGCCACGTGGTGCATAGAGAACGAGGCGCTAAAGGACGGCCTAGATGGGTTGCTGGAGTTGATCGATCGGTTAGAAACAGAGGGCGGATTAAGCGGCTTGGATGAGAGATCTGGGGCGCAATCAAAGGGCGCATAACGCGCCACGTGGTGCGTTCAGCTTAAGGCGCAAATGAGTGGTCCGGATTGAAGGCGGGGGAAGATCAAAGGCTGAGGACATAGGCGGGAACAACGGTTGAGATGGAAAGTCGGGGAAGCGATTGGGCGGACCAGAAGGTGACACATGGCGCACGATGGGAAGGGCGCTAGTGGATGGTGATGATGGAAGGCCGTAGCTGATCGAATGGCCGAGGTAAGAGGCGGGAATGGAGATGACTGAGTTGTTGGATCAGAGAAGGATCCAACGGCTGAGGATGCGAGCGGCTGGAACAAGGAGGGCAGGCCACGTGGCGCCCCCAGAATGGGCCACGTGGCCTAATCAGATTTATTCAATCTTCCAGTTAAAAAATGAAGGTCAAGATGGCCGAATTCGAAAAATCTCAAAACATGAAAGTTGTAGATCTTGACGAGATCTACAAGTTTCATGTTGTTGTCATTTTTTGTGATTTTTAATTTATTTAGGACTTTGTTAATTACAACACTTTAACTGGGTTTTATTGACAAAACTTTAAGCAAGGGGGTTAATTATAGACAATAAAGATGATGAAATTGAGGTTCATCACCACCCTATACTTAAACTATGCTCGTCCTCGAGCATCAAAAGAATGACTAAGTTGGATTAACCCCCTTGTGCATGTGAATACAGGATCCAATCTGATCAAGTCGACTCGACTTTAGAGATCCAAAATTCTAGAGCTCAACCCAGCCTTAATCAAGAGGCTTCCAATTCCTCTACTTCTCTAGACTCTCTCCGGTGTACATATAAACTAAAGGATATGAAATTTAGTGTTGACTGCAATTCTGAGAGTAGAGTCAATTCGTCACCCAAAATCTTGGTCCGAGAAAATCTCCTAAGGACCCAATCCTCAACACTAGGGAATAAATCAAATCTTGCATTCAGTCCACCGTCTCTTTAGTTGTCAGACTTAGAAAATGTAGATGGCAGGCCAGAAATGGAGGGCATGGGATTGTGTCAATTCTTCTCTCCCTCTCATTGGAATAAGGATTCTCTCTAGTGCCTTTGTACGCAACACATTTTTTTGGTGTTGATCAGTGCGTCCGTCAAGAGAAGTTGGAGCCATCTGCACTTGTTTTCCTGGGAATACACCGGGGTGTGTCTCTTTTGAGTACCTATCGTACCTTCGACACCCAGACTTGTAGCATTTACGATGCAGAGCCCTTTTTTGGTGCAAGCCCGACTCCTGGTCCTAATAGCGGTGGTCTAAGTGGACACTTTTGAAATGGTTGGGAGCGCTCGCCTTTGGTGGAAGCTCTTTTGATAATTGACTTTGTAGAATGAGAGCTTTTCTTTGAAATTCTTTGACTTGTATAATTTTTAGCTAGCTCCACTGCTTTTACCAAGAGTTAGCGCACACTGATCAACAATTTTTTATATAATTCACACCCAGGCACTTAGGTCAATAACAAGAGATTAGTATAAGAACCAAGTTCTCATACTGGCTAAATTGCTGACACTCAGGTTTCCTGAAGCCTTCAAAGATTTTATCCCATCCTCGAGCATCATTAGTTCAAATCCAAACTCGACTTCCTCATCCCAATCCCTCAGGTGATCAATCAACTCATCTCAATCAAAAACCGCAGTCGTGCATGTGATGTGCTGATCATATTCTCTTTGTCTGAGATTAAGCATGGAATATAGCATGCAAATCTAGAAACCTAAGGGAATGTGGATGATTAAGTCTAAGACCCTGATGGCTAAGGCTGGTTAACCGCAAATCTCAAAGACCTCAAAAAATCAAGCTTCCTTGAACATTTCAGATCCTGGGTGAAAGTGTAAGAGTAGAGGTTTAATCCAACTCCTTCATTCAAAAACTTTTTTTTGATTTTTTTGCAATTTTTATGGATTTTAGTTTTTAAAGTTAAAACACAGGTTAGACTCAACTTTCCTTGATAAAAGATTTTCAAAACCATGTCACACAAATAAAAGATTTTCGAAACATTTTTCAAAAAGATTTTTCAAAACAAGAAAAACTCATTTTTTCAAATCGTTTTCGAAAATATTTTTATCAAAATAGTGTAACATAGTATAGAAAAGCCGTGAAAGCATTTGAGTTCTCTTAGTCCAAAGAATTTTACTTTAGCCAAAAAGTTTTAAATTTTTCAAATTTTTCAGGTATTAGCTAAAGTAAGTAAAGTGTACATACGGTATACCCCCCTATCCTTAAACTTTGATATGTCCTCATAGCACTAGATGATACGAGTCCATAGGTCCATTTAAGTATATAGGAATATACGGGCACTAAGAGGGGGCTCCCCCTATACTTAGGTTAGAAATAACCTAAGTATAAAGGCAAGAAAAGATGAGTAGAGAAATCACAGGGGCTCGGGTCCCCCCTATACTTAGGCTGAGATTAGCCTAAGTATAAAGATGGAAATTGATGTTGGAAGAGACCCAAGGTGAACGAAGAAGAATGATGGATATACAAGTGAGCGGTTGAATCTTCGGAGATGAAATGGAGTATCTTCGGTTTTGGGGTGTGTGTCGCAACAAACATGGCTCAATCAAGCAAGCAAACCCTTAGTTTCACCAACTCACACATGAAACCAACCAAGGTTGGTTTATTATCTTGTCGGTTTTATTTAGATTTTTACGCAAAAAAAAGATGTGAAGAAAAAATCATTGTGTAAGTGAGGGTATTGCTCTCCCAAAACCGAATTTTACTCCCTTTTTGGTTGACTTGCACTTAACAGTCCCAATTTTATTTTAGGTTTTCACTGATTATGGTTAGCACAAAAAATCAAGAAATCATCGTCTACCGTTCATTCCCTTTTTCCATTAACCTAGGTGATCAAGCCAGGAAAAAGAAACCGAGAAAAACATGTATTCGATAAAAACCGCGATCTAGGCGAAGCGAGAAATCATGCAGTGATTTGACAAAAACACGTGAAAAACTGGGGCTGTTTTGAGAACCAAATTCAATGTATGCAAGTCGAATAAAACCGCACCTAATCATGCATCTATTAGCGGGAAATGATATCCATTTAAGTTTGGCTAAGTGAGACGAGATTACGTGCGTCTATATTTTAGTGTGTCCTACCTACGATCAAGCACATAAAAATATGAGAGAAAAAAAATTGAGCTCGGAGAGCCGCGTGCCTAGTCCTAGGTCGACACTCAAGTGGGGACGATCCCCACACAACCACAATCGTTCGATTACAATCGCGAGTCTTCGATCGAAGACCGCTGTAAAAGACGAGTTTACTATAAGCAAAAATAAAATGCGACACATCTTTTTTTCTTTTCTTTCTTATCGGCTCCAAGCATGCTCCTGCGGCTCCTCGCAGCGGGGAGCATCCTGCTCCTCGCCTCCTTAATCCATCAAGGGCCCTGCCACAAAAGCAATGGTTAGATAAATAAGAAAGACAAATTTTATATGCAAAATATGTGATCATTTGACCTATAAAAAGGAACACTAAATTGAACATACAAAAATCCAAAAAAATATAAGAAATGAGCCGTGTCCCCGACAACGGCGCCATTTGACGAACCGCAAAATCGTCCCTTTAAGAGTGTGTTTTTAGCACTTCAACATGTCGATGCAGTCGGGCCGATTTTGGTCATCAAAGAGACCATCTCATTGATACATGTCAAATAAGAATGCGATGGTCATTAATTTTTATTTTACTTGGCAAGAAATCAAGGTCGAACTCAGGGACACGAGCCTCTCTCGTATTAATCGGATTTAAGTTTATTTAATTAAGTGTAGAGTTGAAGCATCTATAGGTCAAAGCAATGCAAGGAGACAACCATGTATTAAAATAAACATGCAATTAAAATAAACATGCAATTTTTTTATCAATTTTTATAATGCAAATAAATGCCATGCGATGCAATGAAATATGCCCTAGGTGAAATTAATGAGGAAAAATAAATAAGAGTTAATTTCGAGTTCAATTAAAAAGGCAGATGTGATGAACAATGTTAAGCAAGGCATCAGAGCAAGTTCAGATAGGCACATGACTATAAAATAATTCATAAGGCTCACTGTGTTGAAGACAACAACTAAGCATGCCATTAGAAAGTGCATCGAACAAGCTCTCAAACGAAATTGAAATCAACTAAAACAGAGGTACGGTGCTCAAGATATGCATAAAAGAAGCGAGGGTCATAGATGCAGTAAAAACATGAAAAGATAATTGCAAACAGATCCCTGGGAGGGGCCTAAATGTAATAAAAATTAATTGCAGGGCCTTCCCTGTAATTAAACCATACGTGCGGGGGCATATTTGTAATTATTTAAACCCGCAAGGGTATGAATGCAAATATCCCCAGGCGCGCAGGTGATGCACGTGCGTCAGGACCTATTTGCAAATCTGGAGAAGATACGGGCGTCTCTGCAAAATTCCCAAATAGCACGTGCGTAGCACGTGCTATCTAGGCTCGGACGGAGGGGCAAGCTCGGCAGAGGCTCGAGTCAGCTTCGGCCAGGCTCGGGAGATTCGAAGCTCGGTGCAGGCTCGTAGAGGCTTGGAAGTAGGCTCGGCAGATCCAAGCCTATGGCTCGGACATTCAGGCTCGGGGATGCTCTGGATAAAGCCACGTGGCAGAATGTCGGCCCTTGGATCGTGATAATCCAAGGGCTGCTGATGACGATGACGCAGCTCTATCCGGACCGTTGGATGGTCGCTGAGAGAGGACCATCCAATGGTCCCTATGTTGTCTCCTCCACCGCAGGCTGGCAGCGGGATCAGAGCTCCGGCGAAGGAGCTCTTCCTCCGCCGCTCCATTATGGGCACGGTGGACCTCTCCCGAGCTCAAGGAAGTATCGTCGGAGAAGCTTGGAGCTCGGGTGAGGCGATGGTCCTTCTGGCGTCTTGCTTCGGAGCTCAAGTGACGGCTGCAATGCTAGGCCAAATAGCTCAGGCGAAGATCTCGGTCATTGAAACTTTGGATGACCTGCAGGGTTAGCAAATAGCCGAAGCAAGCGGTCGCGGTGTGCGTGCGTAGTGAGGCGAAATGGGGAGCTCGTATGGGGCGGAGAAGGTGAGAGCTCGGAGCTCCTCCGTCGTGAGGGCGGAGGAGGTGGATCGGAGGGGATTGATGGTCTGGAGGGAGGAGGAGGTGAGCAGAACGATGCGCGGCGAAGGAGATGAGTTGGCGAAGCTCTAAACGGGGATAAGGGGAGGTGACAGTGGCCGGAGAGGCCTAATTAAATAAGTGAAAGATGAAAAAAAATGCAAATAAAGAAGGAGGGGGCTTACCTTGGTAGGGCGGATCGGAGAGCCTGTGCTTGAGCTCCTGGGCGGAGCTCCGATCATCGCTGGACTCCCCCGGCTACGGGGAGCAGCTTGGCGGAGACGGGGCTCCGCAGGCCTGGCCTACCATGGCCTGGGGTCATCACCGGGGCATACCTTCTTCTTCGCGCTCCTCACCGCCCCCTCGCTGTCACCGGGGGGCGGGGGCTCGCCGGGAGGTTTCCCACATAAAGGCGGACCCGGGTGAACGGTGGGAGGGGCGGGGTATTTGAGGACCGATGATGGCGGAAGTGGTGGTGGTCGACGTGGATTTAGAGGACTATAGGGGACGACTGGGAGATCATCGAGGTTCGTGGGGTAACTCGCGAGGTAGAAGGAAGACTGGGGGATGTCGTGCGGTGGTTAGCGAAGGAAGAGTGGGTCGGAGGAGTCGGCGATAATGGGAAAGGGGAGAGGGTTTCGCGCAGGTGGAGAACGTGGGCGAGTGGGCTTGACCGAGGTAGACGATGGTTGTCGGCCGTTGGATCTGGAGATCCAACGGCTGGCAATTAGGCGCTAAGCGATGGGTGAGATCAGAGCTCGACCGATATGATCGAGAGGCAGCGATGGAGCCACGTGGCGCATAGAGAACGAGGCGCTAAAGGACGGCCTAGATGGGTTGCTGGAGTTGATCGATCGGTTAGAAACAGAGGGCGGATTAAGCGGCTTGGATGAGAGATCTGGGGCGCAATCAAAGGGCGCATAATGCGCCACGTGGTGCGTTCAGCTTAAGGCGCAAATGAGTGGTCCGGATTGAAGGCGGGGGAAGATCAAAGGCTGAGGACATAGGCGAGAACAGCGGTTGAGATGGAAAGTCGGGGAAGCGATCGGGCGGACCAGAAGGTGACACATGGCGCACGATGGGAAGGGCGCTAGTGGATGGTGATGATGGAAGGCCGGAGCTGATCGAATGGCCGAGGTAAGAGGCGGGAATGGAGATGATTGAGCCGTTGGATCAGAGAAGGATCCAACGGCTGAGGATGCGAGCGGCTGGAACAAGGAGGTCAGGCAACGTGGCGCCCCCAGAATGGGCCACGTGGCCTAATCAGATTTATTCAATCTTCCAGTTAAAAAATGAAGGTCAAGATGGCCGAATTCGAAAAATCTCAAAACATGAAAGTTGTAGATCTTGACGAGATCTACAAGTTTCATGTTGACCAAAACTAGAAAAGAGATCAAACAAAGACCCGAAATATTTTTGAGGGTATTTTTAAGTCTAAAAATACCACTAATTTCATTTTGTCATTTTTTTGTGATTTTTAATTTATTTAGGACTCTGTTAATTACAACACTTTAACTGGGTTTTATTGACAAAACTTTAAGCAAGGGGGTTAATTATAGACAATAAAGATGATGAAACTGAGGTTCATCAAATACATGAAACATAAAGACATTCTTTAGGTATAAGGACTCTCCCACTAGATAATGATAGTCTGCTTGTCTTGACAGTAATTGCTGCAACAATTGCATCACATCTCATCTGGATGACTATCTCCCCTTCATCATGATTCCTGGTTTTTTGAAATAGATGCAACAAATTGCATACAAGAATAGAAACACCAAAATCAATGATCCGACTACATTCTCATCCTATGATAAAATTGGTTTCAGTGATGAAAATAGATTTTATACATGTTGAGGCTTTATCTTACTATGTGGTTTCAGGTATTCTAGGCAGTTACGCTTCTAGCACTCGGGCTTTTTACGATGATGATAAACATCGATCTTCTTTGATGCTATCAGTGTATAAGCATGCGAGGATGGGCTAATATCCTGACTCTTCTTCTTTTTTCTTTTGAGTCGAACCCTTTCGAGCCCCATGCTTCTGCTCATACTTCCCTTTATCATGTGCAACCATTGTACTGCCAATAGGATTTTGTTTCTTCATTGCGTCTTTTGCTTACTTTAATGAATCCATGATTTTGGCATTTTTTTAACCTCAACTTATTCATGTAGTACAATACCACAAAGTTGGTCAAATACTTGGGAAGAGATAGTAGAATGAAGTCGGAGTGCATGTCTGCATCCATTTGAGATCCAAGAGTATCAAGTACAAAGAGAGAACCAATCATTTTGATTGTGTGCTCTCTAATGGAAGTCCCTTCATGCATCTTGCAATAAATATGTTCTTTCATTATATTGTAATGCTGAGTGTGGTTCACATCCCCTAACATCTCTTTCAGATTCAGCATTATATCCTAGACAATGTCCAAGTCCATATGTTGCTTCTGAAGCACATTGGACAAGGACACTAGAATATAGCACTTAGACAACAAATGATCTTCATCATATTTTTCATTGTACTTAAGTTATTCCAATGTTTGAGGATTTGCATGCTTGTTTCTGATGCGCACATAGCCAATGCGCTCCGTGGAAGAACAAGTTGCAAGTTGTGGACAAGTCTGGATAATTGGGTTCGGTCAGCTGGTTGACCTCCAGGAGCCTGCTGAGTATGTTCAAAGATTTCATATCAGAGATTAATAAAGCACTATATTAGAACATATAAATAATTATATATTTAAATTTAAGTTCTTGGATTAATGATTTTTAATCAAATTAGTCTTGTCTTTAAACTCTTAAAGTCCATTCCCTTATTAAACTTTCAAAACAAGAGATATACTTACCTCTACATCTCTAACAAGATCTGAGATCTCGATTTTACCTTTGTTACATACCAATTAGGTTGGAAAAATAATGCAAATGGGGAGCGCTTCCACTAAGGTGCAAGGTGCCAATTAAGTAACCTATTATCATATCCACGACCTAGACACTATTATTGAATCAATTCAAGATAACATAACTGGTACAAATTATACTAATACATTTTATCGATCATATGCTCTTGACGATCATTATGATTCATATATAGTATTCATTCAGAAATCTTAGGCATCCTAAAATATTTTTACATATCTTAAATTTCTAGTCATATCAAGAAACATGTTTGGTTTTTCATGTAAAAGTTGACCTACAACTATTGTAATCATTTAATGGTGATTGATGTTTATTCAAATATTTTTATAAATATTAAGCATAAATTTAATCATGATAAATTCATAATTTCCTTTATTGACATTAAATGATAAATACATTAAGAAATTAATTGTGATAATCCAATCATCATCCGATCCATCTTCAATATATATGGAATATTTAGGGCAAACAGAGTTCGAATCACATGAAATAAATTCGATTGGTTTTTAAATTTAATTCTCCACTTAATAAATGTATATCCATTGTGTTTCATGATTTAAAAATAGTAATAAAAAATTATTTTTTACACATCCATGAATACATGCAAAAATAATTTTATTTCGGGAATTTTTCAAATCTTAATTAATGCACCATTGTTGACAACTTTTGGCAAATTATTTGGGTATGGATATATTTACAAATTCTAAATATATTTTATTATCTAAAAAATTTAGAGAACTAGTGAATAAATAGTATCTTTCCATTTTAACTAAAAACGATTTGAAATATGCATCTTAAGCATAAACTACAAGTATCCACGCATCTGATATGCAAAACCTTCTTCCCTTAAGGTTTGGATCAGATCCAAGATCTCTGACCAAGGATCTTATAGCATTCGAAGGCTAGGGTTTAATCCTTAGTGCATGATGGAAGTGTGAAGATCTCATCATATGCGATCAAGAAAGACTAGTCGCACTAGTTGATCGGGGCAGCATAAATTAAAATTTTTAATTAGATGAAATTACATGATATGAGAACCATTCTCATATCATTTCATCAAGATTACAAACAAGTAGTATAATTACCTCTTGGAGCATTTTTGAAATCACGAGTCTCTAAACGAAGAAATCTCGTGTCCCAGGTTCCATTCGACGAAGGATGCACTTGCGAGCACGTGGATAAGATGTGTGCTTCTCGTAATATGAGTTGAAGATCCGAGCATAGATTCTCCATATTTCTTCTCACTAAATCCGTGGCATTTCTCACGATCACGGAGCAACGAAGAAGGCGGAGATCCACAAGCATTCGATCCCATAAAAGACGACGATGCAATAATGACGATACAAGCGAACAACTACAATATTAAGAGAGATACAATATGGGCATGTATGAGAAGTAGAGAGAGAGACTTGTTGCTTACGTTTTGTTGTTCGATAAAGAGCTAGCTCTAGCTTGTCTTTTATAACAAATTGGATGGTGGAGATGTACTCCTAATTCAAATTAATGGCCATTATTTTGTTGCATTAATTTGCAACAACAAATAACTACTTTAAAATAAATTAAATATATTCAAGATTCATCAATATAATTTAATTTTAATTAAATCAATCAACATGTATAATGAATGAAAAGAGAGCAAGCCTCCTTCATAACATACAGTGCACGACCACATCGAATTACGACTCAATGGTGGACGTCCACCCTCTATAATGGGAAGGTGGCTCTCTCATTTCAATTTTGTGAGATCTCATATCTCAACAAATATTCTACATAAGCAACAAATTTTATTGTAAAATTATTCACCAAAATAGATCCTAGTTATTGTTGTAGGTTTAATCACATCATTGATAATTATGAATCCAATTCAACAACCCAATATAAAGTGTAAATTGCATTTATAATTAATTGTACAATGTGAATCCAATTTACATTAACATTTAATTCGTAAATCCTATTTTCAATTAAATCTCTCTAACATATTATAAATCTCATTTAAGAAATTCATGATTATTATGGATAGATATATCCACATTGATTATATCTTTAATCATTAAACTATATTTAATTATTTTAGATAATTATTATCATGTGTCCAAATAATATAAATCATATTCATATTATTTATGATAACTAAATCACATTTAGTCATCAATTTCCCACTGTTCAGATACATTATCAACAACATAATTATTCTTGATCTCTTTCAAAAATAATGTGCTTTCTCTACAGATACTTGGAGATAAAGACAAGGCGACTGTACATTCCATGTATAATGACTTGGATATTGAGATCATATCTCAAATCAAGATCTTGAAAACCTCTCAAAGATGCTTGATTAAATCAAACTGTAAATATAATCTTCTCATTGCATTTGAATCTCTTTCAAATCAATATCCAACATTTGGACTAAGATCATATTACTAATCTAGTGAGAGGAGTCACTAAAACCCAAACATGTTTCGTCACTCCCTTAGAATGGAAGTGTCATGATTATACAATCATTTACGATCACATCACCCTCGAGTATTCCTAATACCCATATATCCTACATACTAGAAGACCTAGAATAAACATGAAGTTTTAGATAATGGTTAAATTATCTTCTTCGTGGTTTTATCATTAAGTTTCACATTCAGTCATTGGGAGTTGTCATTGATCATATGCTTTCCAAAAGCATATATCATACCTACAAATTCTTGTCATGCTTCAAAGCAAGACGCCCATGCATGGAATTTGATCGATCCCAATACCTCATGAGTGAGCTCATATTTTCCAATTCAATAGTAAACATGTATGATCCCTTTGAGAGATCATATTACTCATACGCACGTATATGCGCAGCATCTCGTTGGTGTATAGATCTTGATTAGGCCATCAACCTAATGGAATGTCTAATGTACATACTTAGACATGCATTAACACATCTATCTCCGGTTAGAGGATGCATGCCTATATCATGATAGCATACAAGAAAGATCTTAGTTACCATAATCTCAATAAGTCAACTCTTTGACCTAACTTATCTAATACACCCCAATCTCTATTCCTATGTAGAGGATCTGCATCAAGAGGTCGGTCGGATATTAACTTTTAGAGATGGATTGACATCTCCTTCTTAGGTAGAAGATCCTTTCTTAACAGTCATTTGATAGTGCTTGATGACTCCTTAATCTAACTCTTTAGATATCATACAAGCACCACCCTCTATGATTCAACCACTGAATCAACAACAGTATGATTATTAAGATGGCCATGGTACATAACCCCAATTGTACTAGGGGATCTTATAAGTTAATTCATTCATTTAATCTCAGACAATGGGAGAAAATAAATCAATAATCTTTATTGATATATCAAAAATTATTGTAAAAATTGTTTTCCCCGAGCTCACATGGATAACATACTCAGTGTTAAATCTATCTTAATATATCATCTACCATGACACTTCTATTCCGAGGGAATGATGAAAATGGACGGACTTTAATGGCTCTACTTCTTAGCTTAATGATTAGAGACTCAATTGGATTAAGTCTCATGTCATTTGATTTTAATATCCAATTCCAATATCGAAATGATGGAAAGAAAAGTGGTGATGGAAATGAAAATATGCACTCATTGAGCTCATTTTTAACTCCAAATGGTTTTTACTGTGATTAGAAATAGTCAAGGAAGTTGGGTTTAGCTCACTGGTGCATTCTCTAGCTCATGGAGAGTGTGACACATTTTTTTGTTCTCACTTAGTTTGTGAAATATTTCAGCTCAAGCTCAACATTCGTAAGTGACATATTTTTTATAGAAATAGTATTACCCCTGAAATTAGATAGTTATTCAAATTAAAATTCACAATACATAGATAGTGTGATCTTCTCGATATCATTTCCAAGTATCAGAGTTTTTGCCTCATGAGTCCTAATTGGATTAGGACAGATACTTAATGATATCTATAATATAATAATAATTGTTATTATCGTGCATTATCTGTATCAAGGGATTTGTAGATATGTTCAACATTATATATCTAATTATTATGAATACTCATTCCTAAAAATTAATATATATATATATATATATATTCACATACATATGAATATAATTTATACATTATTTCAAGGAGTAAATGTGAATATGATTTATATTGGAAAGTAAACGTAAATTAGATTTATATTTTGTTGTGGGGTAACTCTCATAAATTTACAATTATGATAATTGAATTATCGTGATGATAATGCTATAACAACCAACAAAAAACTTGGTGGACGTCCAAGCTTGAGAAGCTTGGTTGTACACTCTTGAGTCCTAATCCATTAGGAATCTCTCTTTGTTGTTTGTTGTTTATTTTAGATGATAATGAAGAGGAAACTTGTATCTTAACTAAAATAAGGATTAGTATTAGATCATATCTCTTGATTGATCATCTACGAGACATCATGGTAGATGTCCCCTCTTAGAGTTGAACTGTAAGGAGACATCCACCATGTATATAAAAGAGAGGGTATGCCTCTCTTTTCACTACACAAGTGTGTTGCATTATGAGAGCCTAAGTTTCTTGAATATTGAAAGATAAATCTTCAGAACACAAGACTCTCAAAATACATATCCACCCCCTCCCCCTCTAAATCCCTACATGTCCATCATCAAGTCCCCATCCTATATTCATAGTTGTGGCCCTATGAGAGAAAAGATAGTCTTCGTCATCATGATCCGCATACATGCAAGATGATTCGATCTCATGAGACAATGAAATCAGAAGCATGATATCACCTTTATCTCATCCTTTTGTGGATAACTTTAACAAGAAGAAGATATCAAAGTTCATGGAAAGTAACCGACTGATCATCGCACATGTGAGAGTAGAATCTTTGGATCGTACTTCATTCAAGAGGTCTTTTGCTTTAGAAACTCACGCTTCAAGAGGTAATCCCGGTCTCTCCTTAATATTCATGAGAATATATGCAACCACTTAGGAAAATTATTTCCTAAAATTAATGATTTCGTAAAGTACAAATTATTATGCTGAAATTGCTTGTTCATGTTATGAACACACAAAGTTTTTGCAAATACTTATATTTTCTTGTTTTCATTATGCAAATTTATTTACTACATTTACTCATGATAGATGTGCTCTCTTTGAGTTGGTCTCTAAGGAGATGCCCATCAAGTTGTATAAAAGAGCATGCAAGACTCTCTCTTTCAATACATGAAGTTCCTTTGCATTATGAGAGCCTGAGTTGCCTTGCATATTGAGATAGAAGTCTTGAGAGTAGAGGACTCTCAAGTACATGTTCTTCCCTCTCTCCATATATCCCTACTCACACATCATCAATTCTCTCTTCTCTCTTCATAGGTGTGGCCTTGTGGAAGTGAAGATCATCTTCTTCATCGTGCTTCACATACGTGAAAGAGGACTCGATTTCGTGACAAAATAAGAAGATTGTGATCATCTAGATCTCATCCTTGCATGGACAGCTTTAGAAGAAGTTGATATCATTGTTCGTGAGAAGATACATGATTCATCATCGTGCCTACGAGAGGAGATTCTTCGGATCAAACTTCATTCGGAGCTCTCTTCTTTTAGAGACTCATAATACAAGAGGTAAGCCTAATCTCATCCTAATATTCACGAGTTTATAAAATCATGTTTGGAAGTTTTTTCCTTGAGTTTATTATTTTGCTTCACATAAATTTTGTGTTATGCTAAAACTTGCATTCTTGTGATGAATACATTGAAATTATAAATTATTTGTGATTGTTTTCCATGTTTCCGTGTTGCGAAGTATTAAACTTCCTTTACCTTCCTGACTACTACATGTATGTGCCTCCTCCTCCTCTGCAAAGATCGTCTCCTACTCCATCGTCGTCATCTTAAGGACCTCAAGATAATACTTTGCAGCCTCACCATGCCACTCGTGATACTAGATCTAGTGTTGCTTATCCTCGTCTCAGGATACTCCTAGGGATCGATGACCATTAGTACATGTAGTATGTGATGGATTATAGGGCCATGTACTCGTACATGACATGGGAAAATTATTGTAAGTTCATTGAGTCAGTGATGCACTACATGAGAGAATAAGGAAGAGGAGGGCGATACGGATCTTCCACGCAATTCTTAGTTCTGATCTAGTCTCATGCAAGTTAATATCTTTTATTGCATTAATTTACATGTTGTCATTTATTTTTGTGAATAAATGCATCTTTACTTTTAATTGATTCTTTAATTCACTAGAATCCTATCCACAAAAGTTTTTTTATGAATGGAAAAACATTTTTTTCGTTAATCATTATCGACATTTTAGAATCAAATGTCTTATCTATAATGCCATGTATTGTTTTCCATGAACAAAACATGTATTCTAAATGTGGCTAACTTAGTTATTGTGTTTCCAATTCCGATGTCTATCAGTCAACAATCAACATTAACAATGATAAGTTCGATATGAATAAGGGCTAAAGATGGTCGATATGGGTAATATACGTGTATATTTATAAGTTATTTATTGTTATAAGAACTTGGGTGAATTCTATTTTCAATATCTACCAATCAGCAATCAACATTTACAATGGTATGTTCAAAATGACCAATATGCGTGGTATAGGGGTATATATGAGCAATATATGTGATATAAGTGTGTATTTTTAAGTTATTTATTATTTTAATAATTTGGATGATCTTAATTTGTGGAAAAGGGGAAAAACAACTTTTTTGAGCCAGTTCTGGTATTTTTGTCGCCATCGTTGATATATCATGATATCCTCGATATATCCTTTTCTGAGCGAAACGATACAATATTAATATTTCAAAACTTCACTGAGAGATGGAAGTAGAGGTGTCAAAAAATTTCACTATCAATATCGCTCGAGATCAATTATTTGAAGATTTGGTTCAGAATCAATTTGAAAATAAGCGAATCAAACTTTGATATAAACTTGAGCTTATTTATTTAAACAAAATGAACCTTCAAATGATAGATTCGCTCATGTTCGACTCGATAAAAGTTCGATACACAACACAATATATACATTTATACATGGAATTTCTCTTCAAAAAAATATATAATGAATGAGAAGTTTACACCATGATGCAAATAAGGTATACATATGAACCTCACATTCCTGATCAAGACATAACCAAGGGATTTAAAAATCCACTTTTCCCAAATACTTGGAGTCCAAGGAATTTTACTGCTAATCAAACCTTAAACGATCCAAACATAACAATTCACAAATCAAGGTCGAGTCGAACTGCACTAGAACACCGTTTCATTCTATAAAACTGAACTTAATGCTAAACGAACCGAACATGGGTAAGTTCACTCAAATTCAGTTCCATTACACCCCGAGATGGAAGGGTATCAAATAGATTCTTTCAAGAACAAAAGCCAAATCGTTCAAAACACAACTAATCGAATCCACCCGCTCCAATGGTTTTAACTTGTGTGATAATTTGTACATACACCTCGGGTATCTCGTTTGCTTATCTGTCTTCAAACTTCAGCGATACGAAAGATCACTGACTCACAGTGGTCATCAATTATTCATAGAAACGCCTAAACTTCAGAAGGATAGTACGCCTCCCATGCTGTTTTGATTTCCAATCACCCTGTGGATTTCATTGTTTCCTTGCTCAAAAAACCTAACTCCATGTGAAAGAATTGCGGGGCAGTGGGAATATAGTACTGAAAGACCAACTACAAGAAGCAAATGGCAAACGTTGCATATTTGGCAATAATCTTTACCAACACATTGATTCATAACACGGTAAAGAATATCAAACCATCTTGCATCTATTATAGTTTCAAGAAGACTCAAAATATACAACAGGAAGAACGCTGAAATCAACTCATATACAACAAATCTAAATCCTCCACATAAGCTGAGGATGCAGTTAATCAAAGAATCAAATGAGATCGGTATCACAAGCCATTCCTACGACAAATGCGTGAACCCCTAACTTTTTAACATGATACCAAAAATTGATAATTGTAAATTTGACCATACAAATACACAAAAAGGCACGAAATACGATACATGTAAAGAAACTTAACCAAATTTAGAAGAATCTTTGACCATCCATTTATCTTCATCCAAATGGAGAGGGTACAGGCCCTGAAGCAGAATCTGATCTTTTGATGCTCCCCATACCGCATATGATACAACCCGGAGCAGTAAGTGCAGAGAACTTTGCCCCACAGAGGTCGCAAACATCATGCCCAATGGTGGATAGGCGACTAAGGGTTGCGGAGCAAAACTGAGATGGGTCCTCAAGTGGATCTATGGACTTGTTCGTTAAACCCCTTTGTTCACACATATCAATTAGGCTCCGCAGCTCATCTTGCTTGCCTGGAGGTGCTTTAGAGTACAGTAGCTCAAGCATCTGCTTGGCATAAGCGAAATTCTGGACCTCCATATTCCGCTTTATGGCTGTCCTAATGCAATTTATTCGGTGCTTTGCTAGTAGAGGCAGCGAACCGAGGTGTCGAGTCAACCTTGCCATCTCATCCTTAGCACTAAGCGCGCTGGCGCCATGAACCTTCTGGAGCCTCATAATTTCCTGCATCAATTGTTAACAGGATGTGCTGTTACATACCAGAGAAATCTTAACACGTTTTTTTCCCAGAAAAACAGCAACACGAGATGGTTCTGCAATAAGAAGCATACTAGAGGAAATTTGACATGCACTGAGTTATACTTAATTGCATTTCATAAAAATAATTGCATTTAGCCCGAGTACTTACTCATCACTGTGGAGAAACATAATCGCAGAATATGAAATTATGCCATGCAATGATATAGTACCTGGAGTATAGCAACAGCAATTTTGTACTGGGCACATATAGTGGCTTGTGCTTTAACATCAGAACCACGTGATTGATCCTTTGCCAGTGCCAAGAAGGCTTCATCAAAGCAAGAAAGAGCATCCGGAAGTTGATTTTGCTCGAGATGAACAAGTCCTGTCTTGAAGCATACTGGAGCAGGTGCACCACGTGGAACCTGAGAATCGACGTTTATATACTATGACTACAGAAACAGAGTCAAAAGCACATGAATTGATAGAAAAAAGTGTACCTGGCCGGGTTGAACGGCAGCTGGAGGAGATGGAGACGGCTGCAGAGACTTTGGAGGATTTGCACCAACAAGTGCTCCGAGATCTATTGGCTGTGAGGGGATTTGAGGCTGTGGAACTTGAGCATTTGGTGGTATTGGAGGAACACCTCCGTCAGGTAAGCCAATTGATTCAAGAGGAATGGCAGGTTGAGATGCCTGAGGAGGGACACCACCATCAGGAAGGCTAATGTCATTCATCACATAGCTAGGCTGAGCAGGTGATGGTTTACTTCCCTGAACACCAGGAACTTGATTAGGATTATTTATATAAGGAACTGGAGGTTTCAATGCAGCAGCAACTTCAAGAGAAGGAATGGTATTTTGGTAGAAGTCTTCAGGAATAGGCCCAGCTGCCACTCCCATGCCAGTGCCCACTGAAGCAGGAGGCTGTGATGGTGGTTGAAGTGGAGGTGGAAATGAAGTTTCCATCCCAAATAGGTCAGAGTTAACTGGAGTGGAAGCAACTGGAGCAGGTTGGCTGAAAAGAAGCGAGAGATCTTGAGATCCCCCTGAAGATGACTTTGTTCTAATGGGCGGGGCCAATCCTTCAACGGCCTTCTTAATTTTGTCAACATCCACAGGTGCGCTGGATGGCTTATCTCGTATTTTGATCCGAATCTTTTTGGTCTTAGAAGTGCTATCATCTTCATCACTGCTGCTCCCAGTGGTAGTGCCATAAAGAGATTTCTTGAATTCCTCGGCTGCTCTGGCCTGCTCATCTGCCGGTGCACCAGCTAATTGCCTGCCCAAGGTATTCATCATGGGATCCAGCTTTTTGTCACTATCTGTCACAAGTTTGTCCTTCTCAGGTGCTGATATAGGCAATGATGAAGGATAGCTTATACCCTTACTGCCGCCATTAGCTGTCGTGAAAGCCTTGACCAAACTCTTTTCATTTACCTCGACCACATTGCCTCTACCTTTAATTGCACCAAGATAAATACCTATGTGGTCAGCAATTATAGCTGGAATGCTATTTTCACTTGTCTTCATATATGGCATAACCTCTCCAGCTAGCTCCCATTGAGGTATATCTTTCAAACTGACGGGTGTTTTTACATCCCAATTGCCACCACCCCATTCAGGCCCTTTAGGCACCATGCTTTCAGCAGCAAAATTAGCAAATATACCTTGAGTCCATCCAGTGGAGCGAATTCTCAAAATTCTTTCACAGTATCTCCTAAGTTCAGAATCAGTTGCAAGTTCTTCCAACTTCTGAGCAAGGCGCCTCATAGCACTCGGGTTCAGGTGGCATATAAATAAGTCAAGCATACTCTGATGATCTGCAATGACTTCAAATGTTTCTTTAGCGCTATCAAACTGGCCATACCTGCATTTTAAATATTAAATTGATAAGGAGAAATGGAAAATGGCTACGCATTGCAAGAATAAGCTAATGCACTCAAGCTCACACACACACAACAGCAACAAAGCCTTTTCCCACAATTAACTAGGGTCGTCTACATGGATTCTTCGCCTCCATTCAGATCTATTTTGGGACATTCACAGGCTTACATCCACAAAACTAAGATCCCTTCGTATGGTCTTTTCCCAACACTTCTTAGGTCGTCCTCGCCCTCTCTTAGCTTACTCAACATCCCAACACTCGCATCTCCTAACTGGTGCATCAGCTGATCTTCTTTGCAAATGACCAAACCATCTTAAGCGGTTTTCTCGCATCTTATCTTCGATCGGAGATACAACAATTTTCTTTTTGATTGCATCATTCCAAATCCGATCTTTACGTGTATGTCCACACATTCAACTTAGCATTTTCATTTATGCTACAACCATTCTCTGCACATGTCTGTAGTTTACAGGTCAACATTAAGATCCATAGAGCATAGCAGTTCTCACGGCTGCTTTGTAAAACTTTCCTTTAATTTTTAAAGGAATCTTCTTATCACAAAGAACAACAGAGGCTCCTCTCCACTTTAGCCAGCCTGCATTTATTCTATTAGTAGCATCTCCATCAATTCCCCATCATGTTGCAAAATAGATCCCAGATATCTAAAAGAATCTCTCTTCTGAATATTATCGTTACCAATCTTCACCTCGATTCCTTCACCATTGCTTCCATCAAAGGTGCACTCAATATATTCCGTCTTAGCCCTACTTATATGAAATCCTTTAGTCTCCAACTCGTGTCTTTGGACCTCAAGCTTCTCATTTATTCCATCTCTAGTCTCGACAATCAACACAATATCATCAGCAAATAACATACACCAAGGTAACTCATCCTGAATGTGGCTTGTCAACTCGTCCATAATCAAAGTAAAAAGAAATGGACTCAAAGTTGAACCTTGATGTAAACCAATGTTGATGCCAAAATAGCCAGTCTTCCCAGACGGGGTCCTTACACAAGATAAATCCCTATCATACATGTCCTTTATGAGGTTAAATGTATAGGACATGTACGTATCTCTTCACCAAAGCTCTCCACAATATCTCTCGTGGGACAGAATCATAAGCCTTCTCCAAATCAATAAAGATCATATTGAGGTTCTTCCTTGTAGCTTTATAAATCTCAATTGTTCTCCTCAACAAATGGATGGCTTCAAAAGTTGAGCAACCTGACATGAGTTCGAATTGGATTTCTTTTATGTTGGAAACTTGCCTCAACCTTCTTTCGATCACACGTTCCCAAATTTTCATAGTGTGACTCATCAGCTTTATACCACTGTAATTTGAACAATTTTGAATGTCTCCTTTATTCTTATAAAGAGGCACCACGATACTCCTCCAATCTTCAGTCATTTTCTTGCTTCACCAAATAACATTGAATAGATTCGTAAGCCAAGTCAAACCGCGCTCACCTAAAACTCTCCATACTTCTACAGGGATGCCATCCGGTCCTACACCTTTTCCAGGTATCATAACCTTCAAACCCTCCTCCATTTCCTTTCTTTGCATCCGTCTATAGCTTGCATGATTCAAGTAACTTTCACTGCTAACTAAATCACTTAAAGTGATCTCTCTATTTCCTTCCCTAATGAAAAGTTTATGTAAGTACTGCTCCCATCTAGTCTCAACATCCTTCTGAGTAACAAGCATGTGACTTTCCTCGTCCTTAATGCATCTCACTTGAGAAAGGTCTTTGGTCTTTCTTTCTCTTGCTTTAGCCAATCTGAATATATCATTCTGGCCCTCCTTAGAGTCGAGATTTTATACAAAACTTCATAAGCTTTTGACTTAACTTCTCTTACAACCTTCTTTACTTCCTTCTTCGCTATTTTGTAGTTTGTGGCAGTTTCCTCTGTTCTATCCTTAGACATAGCTTTAAAGCATGCTCTTTTAATTTTTAGCTTCTCTTGCGCCCTTTCACTCCACCACCAAGCCTCTTTTTGACCCGGAGCTCCTCCCTTTGACTCGCCTAGCATCTCTTTGGCTACCTTTCAGATATAAGATGCTACTGCCTCCAAGGTTGCAGAAAGCGGCGGTCGGTACTCGGTCAGTGGGGTCACTGACTAAGGATTAATCGACGGTCAGGCGACTAATCGGATTTAGTCGGTCATTAGTCAATTTTTGAATTTTTTTATTTTTAATATATAAATCATTTTTTATACATATATTCTTATATATTTGTAATATAAATCATTTTTTATACATATATTCTTATATATTTGCATAGATTTGAATATTTTCTATACTATTATAATGAAATAAAAGGAGTAATTAGCTTTAAATATAACATTAAGTATATTAGAATAGGTTTGATTTAAACAAAAACAAAAAATAAAAAAATAAAAACCTCTATGTAAAAGTCGACCGAGTAGCCGGCCCGATTAGTCGGGTTGACCGACAAATGGCTGACTCGGCCTAGTCGAGTCGACTACTCCCCCCCCCCCCCCCCCCCGACTCGACTAGTCGGACCGATTAGTCAGCCTAGTAGGCCGACTTTTACAACACTGACTGCCTCCCACATCTCGTTTGAACTTCTGCTACAATCCCAAGATAAGTCTTCTAAAACCTTCTCCCTGAAGCTCGATTGCTTCAGTAGAAGATTCCACTATCTAGTTCTAGTGATCTTAGGAACCCTTCTTTTCTTTACCAGCCCTTTTATTTGTACATCCAAGACTAACAAGCGATGTTGGGTTGTCAAAGTCTCTCTTGGTATTACTATGCAGTCTTTACAACACAACTGATCTCTTCTCCTCAACGCAAAGTAATCTATATATGTTCTAGGTGGCCCACTCTTATAAGTATATAAATGCTCCTCCCTCTTCTTGAAGAGAGTGTTTGCTATGAAAAGATCATATACCGTTACAAAATCCAGGATGACTTTTCCCTCTTCATTTCTATCCCCAAAACCATGTCCTCCATAAACACTAGCATACCCTGAAGCATCTTTTCCCACATGTCCATTAAGATCTCCGCATATGCAAATCATCTCTCTTTGTGGGATTTCTTGTAAAATCTTATCCAGATCCTTCCAAAAAGCATGTTTAGTCCTTTCATCTAAACCAATTTGCGGTGGATAAACTGAGATGATATTCAGAATTTCTTCTTCAAGCACCAATTTTAGCAAAATAATCCGATCCACGAATCTTGCACCTCAACCACACAATCCTTCAAATCCTTATGAACAACCACTCCAACACCATTTCTACCCTTATCTTTACCTGAATACCAACGTTTAAAGCCTGTCTTCTCGATCTCCCTTGCTTTCTCTCCAACCCATTTAGTCTCTTGAAGACATAGTATACGAATCTTCCTTCTTTCCATCGTATCCACTATCTCCATCAATTTTCCAGTTTAAGTGTCAATGTTCCAACTATCAATCTGTAACTTCCGTTGCAATCTCTTTTGGACTAACTTCTTTACTCGCATGCGGCAATTATGCGAGAACCCTTGTAAATTTTGGATTGCATCTCGGCGGTGATGCAGCGGAACTAGCTTAATTACCCGCATGCATTCCTCATGCGAGAACCCTTGCAAATTTTGAACTACATCTAGCCTGCGATGTAGCAATCCTTGCCAATTTTTCATTACATTCGGGTGATGCACCGCGTCGCAAGTAGGGAAATATGATAAGCTCACACACATTGAGAAAAAATCTTGCTTACCTATGAGAATAAACAAGTAAAGTAGATAGCCTTCCATTAGCTACAACTTTCAATCAAGCTATGATGATTAAAAAGGCATGATATATGATAAGAGGAGGATGAATCTTTCTCTTGATGTCAGGTTCCGTCTGTCCGTACATAGTGTGTACATATATACATATACATAATGGATCATAAGGCATACAAGTATTATATTTATATGTGTCTTAACATAAGAAGCACATATGTAATATCGTTGAACTTATACATATCATGATGTTAATTTAACATCAATTTGCAACCCCGTAAAAAACCTAATCGAAATCTTAGAGAACTATCCCAATGAAGGCCTCGGAGAATGATTGTTTGTATTTTTTAAGGATTGGTTATTGTACATAACTTTTTCCAATTTCTCACTTCATTATTGAGAGGCCCTTTACGTCATTTAGAGATTATGGCATACTTCTTCAAGAAAGTAAAGTGACACTCGTTGAAATCAAGTTTAATTTCTTAAATCTCATATGCTCTATCGTCTTCAAACTTGTTCTCCTTCTCTGCACCCATCAAGATGACTGAATCACCATTTTTAGGATGTTTATGCCCTTATTAGCTCGGTCCAAAGCATCAAGGAAGCTTCTATATTTTATATAATATTGTAGATATATATTTATATTTATGTACTATTTCATTATTTTATTCTCTTATATCCACCTTATGTAATTTACCCATAGGACAGTCCCAGGAATAAACAATTCTCATTCTTTTCCCAACATGGTATCAGAGCGGTGGTCCTAGGTCGGAGCTCTCGTACCCGAGAAACCCTATAACCATAACCCCACACGCCAGCCCTCTCTCTTACGCCAGCTGCCACCACCATCTTTCCCACCCGTGTCGGCCGCCACCGTGGCTTCCTCCCACCACTGTCGGCGGTGTCCTCCCGTGCAGCCGTCGCAGTTGAGTTGACCTCCACCACCACCGTTGGTCTCCTTTGACGCACCACCACCATCGTCAGCGGTGTCCTCCATTGCCACCAATGTCGACGGCCACCACCAGCAACATTGTTGGTCTCTTTCGTTGTCATCGTTGTCAGCTCTCTCTCCACTCGTTGTCATCTCTCTCTCCAGGTCATGACAATAAGCGTAGTCATATTTTTGACATGTCTCTTGTATTTCAGAGCATTCTTACGAGCAGGGTGATTGGTTGTGGTCTTTAGAAAGGAGGCCTCTAACGACTGGTCCGAACTCCATATGCTATCATATCCTCTCATTCTACAGGACCAGTCTCTCCTTTCATGTGGCACATGCGCTTTTGTCACCTTCTCCTTCAGAAGATGTGTCATGTTCTCCCTCATATCTCCCTTCGCTCATCCTTCCGTTGTGAGGCATGTTAGCTGGGGAAGAACCATCAGTCTGTGTTTCCAAGTTATTGGAGTTGAAGCAGTACCTCCCCTTTTAATTTATTTCATATTGATAATTGAGGTTCAAGTCGTGTTCCCAATCACCAGGGACACAAGTTTACCTTGTTGCAGTTTATGATTTTTCTCGCATGTCATGGGTCTTTTTATTGAAAAATAAGTCTGAGGTTGGGGATGTGATTAAAATTGTTATCAATGAAGTGCAGAATATTTTTCCTCTTATGCCAAATATGTGAGAACATACAATACTTTGGAATTATGTACTCGTGTACTATCACAATTCTTTTCATCTCATGGTATTGTTTATCAAACTTCATGTGTCTATGCTTCTCAGCAAAATGGTGTTGTAGAGAGAAAGCATGGCCATTTACTTGATGTTACACGAACTCTTATTATCTAGCGTCGCGCCCAACATTCATTCGTGGGTGATGTGGTTCTTACGACATGTTATCTCGTGAATCGCATGCCATCGTCTATTTTGGGTGTGAAAATCCCTTTCTCTATGGCATTTCCAGAGGAGTTGTTCTCACTCCTCGTGTTTTTGTTTATGTTGCATTCATACATCAGTTGTCTCTAGGTCTTGACAAGCTCTCTCTTAGAGTTGTCAAATGTGTGTTTGTTAGGTACTGCAGGACACAAAAGGGATATAAATGCCATAACTCATTGCACACAAAATATTATTTTAGTGTTGATGTCACATTTTTTGAGTCAGTGATATACATTTCTCCTATAGGTAACAGGTTGACTTCATCAGATTCAAATAATGAGGTCTACATGCCACCTCCTCCTAAGAGGCCATCACCACAACCACCATCCCCTACACCTCCTCCTATACTGCCATCTCCCATGATCCAGTTCCACCATTGCCACGATACTATACTCGTCGACATGCTTCTGCTCATGGTCATCGCCAGTCATTCAGCACGCCTCAGGTTTGTTCTGAATACACTATTTCCAACGATAGGTCTAGAGATGTGCCTAAGCAGGAACAAAGGAAGGAGACTAATATAAGGATTGAGGATATTTCCAATGACCTGGATGTTCCTATTGCGCTTCGCATGTAGAAGCGTACCTATGACCCATATCCACTTGATTCCCATGTTACGTTTAATCGTCTAACAAGGGAATTCTGAAGGTTTTCAATTACTCTATCTACCGTGGAAATACCACAGAATTATCAGGAGGCATTGAGAGACAGTCTATGACGTCTAGCTATGGAAGAGGAGATGGTTGTTCTACAGTCACATCGTACCTGACGCTTGGTACTATCTGCTCCTAATGGAGCATCTGTTGTCAGTTGCAAATGGGCGTTTACTATTAAACACCATGCAGATGGAAGCTTGATCGCTACAAGGCCAGATTGGTGGCATGAGGATTTACACATACTTACAGAGTAGATTATCTGGACACTTTCTCTCCTATTTCTCGTCACTCCACTCTAGGTGTCCTTCCAATTGGCGTAGTATGTGATTGACCTATATAATTGCTAGATGTTAAAAATGTGTTTTTGTATGGAGATCTCCAGGAGAAAGTACACATGCAGCATCCTCCGGCTTTTGCTGTTGAAGGGTGGTATACGTAGGTTTGTAGACTTCACAAGGTAATATATGGCCTTAAGCAGAGTCCAAGGGCATGGTTTCAGGATCTCTCAGATCTGACTGAAAAGTAGGGGTTTAAGAGGTCAAATGCAGATCATTCACTGTTCGTGTAGAGAACACTCGAAAGTACAGTTATTATCATGGTGTATGTTAATGATATACTTGTTACAAGAGATGATGTGCATAGGATAAAAAAAGCAAAGGAATTTCTAGGTCGTCAATTTGTCACTAAGGATCTTGGCACCCGAAGGTATTTTTTAGGGTTAGTGTTCGCTAGGAATACCCATGGTCTTGGATGGCCCAAAGGAAGTATGTTACATACATGATTGTTGAGACAGGCATGATTGGGTGTCGACCATCTACTACTCCTATGGATCTGAGCATGAGGTTATATGATGATGATATAGATGAGGTTGACAGGAGGAGATATAGAGAGTTAGTGGGAAAGCTCCTCTGTGTTACTATCACTAGACATGATATCTCTTTTGCAGTGAGTCGGGTGAGACATTTAATGGAGCAGCCCCGAGATGTACACATGGATGTTCTATAATTGATATTGAGGTATATAAAGTCTTCTCCAAGTGCATGAGTGTTATTCAGATAAGGAGCGCCTCTTTTTATTGATGCATGTGTTGATGCGAACTACGTAGTAATGCAGGGTGTCCTAAGGACAAGAAGTCTACTTCGAACTTCGATGTGTACGCTGGCAGTTCTCTTATTTCTTGGAAAAGTAAGAAACAAACTATTGTTGCTAGGCCAAGTGCCGTATATGGATATAGGGATATGACATAAGCAAGCATAGAGATGACATAGGTTCAAGCAGTCTAACAAACTTGCATATACATGTACCTCTTCCTATGCGGTTACAATGTGATAATCAAGCTATCCTATTTATTGCAAACAATCCTGCATTTCATGAAAGAACAAAGCAAATTGAAGCAGACTGCCATTATACAAGAGATATGATTTAGAAGAGCGTGATTTCTACCTCTCATGTCAGTTCATGAGATCAAACGACAGATTATTTACCAAGGCTTTTCTCAGAGGAGCATTTCAGAAATGTTCTTCCTAGTTGAACATGATTGACATCTATACCCCATCTTGAGGGGGTGTAGAGATATATTTATTGTTAGAGTATGCGTCATTATCATGTAAGATGGGTAAATGGATCCTTCTAAGATCCATTTACCACATCCAGAGTTTAGTCCAAATCTACCAGTGGTGGGACTTGGAAGGATTATGAAGGCTATATAAGAAGCCCCAAACCCTCTGTATCCAGTGAGAATGTGCAATGCATAAATCAGCACTTTGAGGCGTTCTCCCGTGGTTTCATTCCGCTCCTTAGGGAGTAGGGTTCCACGTTAAAATCACATGTTCTTAAAGTTTTTATCTTTATTTCTCTGATCAATCTTCCGCATTATATTTTCTAACATGGTATCAGAGCGTGTTCGATTCTCGAGGGTTTATTCTTGAAGATTATTTTTGTACTTTGTTCGAGATTCGATTATATCATTCGATTATGTCACGAGATCTGTTTATATTGCTCAAGTAGATTCTAGGGTTTCTTACGAAACTCTAATTTCTACACAACTCAACGATCATCATGGGTGAAGTTGAACCCCTTCTGCTCCAGCGGATCGACGAGCAAGGGAAAGGAGCCCTGTCGAGGGAGCTGCAAATCTTTGAAGGGTTCCCAGTTGGAACCCTACTAGCGTCGAACCCCAATACAGGCGGCGATGGCCCCAACCATCTCACTCCAGGCAGCATGGCGGCACCATCGATCATCTCCAGTCCAGCATGACGACACCTTCAATCATCATCTCCAGGCATAGATGGCCTCCTCTTCTCCAGGAGGTGGTGCCAGTTTTTCGTTGCAAGCCACCTCCGGGTGGATCCATGATCGGCCTTCAGCCCTCTAGATCCGTGATCGTCCCTCGCTCTTGCGTCATTTCCCATCTCCATGTGAAGGCCCCTCCAAGTGAGACCTCCTTTTTGTGTGCTCCAGACGGAACCCTTTCCTCGCAGGCAGAGGCATTGGCAACCCAGTGCGCATCCGCTTCCAGCATCTCGGTGGCGGAACCTCCACCAATACCTCCAGCGGCGAAGCTCCAGGAGGAGTCTCGATGCCTCACCACCTCCAACCACATCCGCCCCAAGCAGTAAGGATCCTTCGCGTGACCGTAATTCCTCCTTCAAGCGATCGTGGGATGGCGGCGTCCCCTACGTGGTGCTCCAGCGACAAGAGCAGATGCCCCATCGAGGGTGGCAACGAGAGACGAAGCCCATCGAGGTTGCGATTCCAGGAGGGTTCCCAAGTGGGAACCCTAAATAAGGGACCCCAAGTAGGCCGCATGTTGGTTAAAAAATATTATTTTGTAAAGCCCAATTTAGTCGTGAGTTATAAAAAAAGGAAAAGAAAAAATGAGAGAGAGACAGAAGCTCAATTGGGCTACTTGGTTTTCAGCCCAAGTGGGTTGCGTAGTATTTGGGTCTGGTTCGGGCTGTGAGATTTTGTTCCAAAAAAGGTGTACAAAAGAACATACACGATGAAAAAAATGCAAATGAATTTAAAAAAATTGTGTGAGAAGAAAAGCCGGAAGAAGAAGAAGATCTGCTTATGTGATCCATGTTTCTCCCCATATCTTCTTGTCTTCTCCCAACTTGGTCGATGTCTTCATTCCGACCAGTATAGGAGAAAGGATGAGTATTGTGTAGAGTTATAGGTCGGATTCAAATTCTCCAGGCCATCCAAATTCCAGACTCTACAGTTCGATTTCAAACTCTACAGTTCAGTTTCAGACTCAGTGGACTGGTTTAGAGTCCAAGTTCGGAGCACTCCATAGTTGAGTGACCCATTTTCTTTGAGTTATCCGGAGAGACTCTCAGACACACATGTGTGCGATCTTTTTTATGTGGTCCTCATCTTCTGTTATTTTGGTCAGAGTTTTCATGTGTTCCATAGGGACTCCAAAGTAGAGATCGCATTCCCTATGCCATTGGTCTAGGGTTTTCATAAGAACTCCAGAGTAGAGATCCCATTCTTTGAGCCGGTATGGAAAGACCCAGCTCTCCGACGAGGAGACTTTTCAGAGTCCATTCTTCAGCGACCGTGGACTTCAACGAGGATGTCTCTGCGGATTTTTAAGTTCAACCCTTTCAGAGATGGAGCAGTAATCTACATGTTGTGGCGGGCTAGAGTTCACCAAGTGGAGACTCATTTCAGTTGCAGTGACTCTGAAAGGCGTAATACATAGCACATGCTCTCCAACGAGGAGATTCAGTTTGACTCGCACTCCAGCACATTCGTCCTCCTCACCTGCACGACATGAGAAGCAACGTCCTCGACAACAGCTGACAATTGTGCGCGTTGAGTTGATATTGTCTGTAGTGTCTTTTATTATGAGTTGAGTGATTTCTTCATGTTTGTCCAATCTGAGCATCGCATGCTCCAGCTGAGGGGGAGTGTAAAGTATGTGTGTCATTATCATGTAAGATGGATAAATGGATCCTTCTAAGATCCATTTACCACATTTAGAGTTTTGTCTCACATCTACCAGTGGTGGGACTTGGAGGGTCTGTGGAGGCTATATAAGAAGCCCTAGATCCCAAGTATCCAATGAGAAAGTGCAATGCATAAATCAGCCCTTTGAGGTGTTCTCTGGTGGTTTCATCCTGCTCCTTAGGGAATAGGGTTCCTCGTTAAAAATCGTGTGTTCTTAATGTTTTTATTCCCTTATGTCCACCTTATGTAATTTACCCATAGGTATCTCATCTATATAAGAGATCCTAGGTTTCTCAGGAATAAATAGTTCTCATTCTTTTCCCAACAAATATCATTAGTAAACTTTGATCATGACAATTGCATTTAATTGGGCTTTGAAATCGGAAGTTGACTCAAGCACTTGTAATGTATAAAAATGATGTTGTTAGATAGATCTACTATCATTATTATCAAAACAAATTTCCATCTGACAAATAGCATGGTGCCTATAAAGTGCAATGCATAAATCAGCCCTTTGAGGTGTTCTCTGGCGGTTTCATCCTGCTCCTTAGGGAATAGGGTTCCTCGTTAAAAATCGTGTGTTCTTAATGTTTTTATTCCCTTATGTCCACCTTATGTAATTTACCCATAGGTATCTCATCTATATAAGAGATCCTAGGTTTCTCAGGAATAAATAGTTCTCATTCTTTTCCCAACAAATATCATTAGTAAACTTTGATCATGACAATTGCATTTAATTGGGCTTTGAAATCGGAAGTTGACTCAAGCACTCGTAATGTATAAAAATGATGTTGTTAGATAGATCTACTGTCATTATTATCAAAACAAATTTCCATCTGACAAATAGCATGGTGCCTATAAAGAATGTTAGAAAGTACAGAATGTGGAAGCGTATCAGAGGATAAAGAATAAAATATTGTAGAACATCGGGATTTATGTGGAACCCTACTCCCTAAGGAGCATGATGAAACCACGAGAGAATGCCTCAAAGCGTTGATTTGTCTATTGACTTTATCACTAGATACAAGGGATATGAGACTTCCTATATAGCCTGCCCAGACCCTCCATGTCCCACCACTAGTAGATGTGGGGATTAAACTGTGGATGTGGTAAATGGATCTTGGAAGGATCCATTTACCCAACTTACATATGAATGATGCATACTTCAACACCCCCCCTCAAGCTGGAGCATTCAATACTCAGCTTGGACAAATAGAAAGAAATCTCAACTCACGCTACAAGACACTACAGACAATATCAACTCAACGCGTACAATTGTCGACTGTTGTCGAGGACGTTGTTTCTCATGCCGTGTAGGTGAGGAGGAATAAATGGGATGGAGTGTGAGTGAAACTGAATCTCCTCGTCAGAGAGCATGTGGTTTGTATTGCGTCTGTCAGAGTCGCAGCAACTGAAAATGAGTCTCCTCGTAGGAGTACTCTGATTTGCCACAATATGTGGGAAATTGCTCCATCTCTGAAAGGGTCGAACTAAAAAAAAGTGAAGACATCCTTGTCAAAGTCCACGGTCGCTGGAGAATGGAGTCGGAAAAGTCTCCTTTATGGAGAACTGGATCTGTCCCATACTGGCTCAGAGAATGGGATCTCTACTCTGGAGTCCTTATGAAACCACATGAAAATCCTAGCCGACATGACGTAAGAATGGGATCTTACTCTTTAATCCCTATGGATCATATGAAAACTTTGAGCAAAATAAAGATGGGGACCACATAAAAAGATCACACATGTGCATCTGAAAAAAGTCTCTCCCTGGAGAACTCGAAAAAAAGGGGTCACTCAAATATGGAAAGCCTCAAACTTGGACTATGAACCAATCCGCAGAGTCTGAAATTGAACTGTAGAGTCTGAACGGCTGACCGGTCTGGAATCTGACATCTGAATCTGGAACAAACATGTGACTCCACACAATACTTCCCCTTTCTCCCATACTGGTCGGAACACAATGACATCAACAAAGTTGGGAGAAGACAAGAATGGGGAGAACAAAAATCCAATATGTTGATCTCATTTTATTTTTTCGGTTTTTTTGTTAATTATTTTTAAGGCTAATTCTTTTTTTAAAGTCGTCTCTTTTTGTTTGCTTTTTTCAAAGCATACGGGTTTTTTTTGTACGGACGTTTTTTCTCTTCTTTTTTTTAACAAAGAAACGTGGACCCAAAGATAATCGCCCAAACTGTGGGCAGCAGCTTGCTCTCTCTCCCTCTTTGCATTTTTTAAGAGTACAGTTTTTTTGTATGCGCCTTTTGTATGCACCTTTTCCAAAATCTCTCTCTTCTCCTTTTTTAGCTTCCTTTTTTTACATCAGGCCAGTATTTTTTTAACAAATAAAGCAGCACAGCCTAATTAGGCTCTCAAAATAAAGCGTGGCCTCCCCTTTTTTTGAAGTCTAGGCAAGGGGGAAACACTCAAAGGTGTCCGCCCCAGACGTCTCCCCTTTTTTTACACAGCCAATTTTTTAAAACCGGTCCAGCAGCCCGCATGGGGATTATTTTAGGGTTCCCAATTGGGAACCCTTCTCTTCCTACGCACGCCACCACTGATGGGGCTATGCTCCTCGAGAGGGTGTCGCCACCCCTGGAGAATGGAACGGCGATGGAGGAGCTCTTCTTGCTTGGAGAACACGTGAAGCGCCACCTGGGATTCGTCGAACTTGGGGCCCGATCGTCTATGATACGAAGCTCTGAAGGGCGGCAAGGACTGTTGTTCGCCAGGGCATCCCACGAGGGGTGTCGTCGCCCCTGGTTTCTTCGTCGCATGGTGAGGAAGAAGCAGTCTTTGACGCCTCCTACATGTTTGATGCGCGCCATGGGGTCCTGCAGCGGTGCTGGCGGTCTGAGCAGAAGAGACCTATGGAGATGCCACTGTCACAGGAGGACGATGGAGATTAGATGTCGGGGATGTCGCATGTGTTGGGGCCATCGTCGATACCTAGGCAGATGGTTGGGGCCATCGTCGCCTGGAGGCCGTTGCCGCAGATGGAGGTGCTGCTAGATCTCGTGCATGTGCTGTAGCGAGATGGCACCATCGTAGAGATGGAGATCGACGATGACGAGGAGTTGCGTGAAGGTTCTTCGCCGACTGGAAATGCCCATGTGTTATGGAGTCTCCATTTTGCTCATGAAACCATGAAGATGTTGCTGAAAATTTTCCGCCTGGAGAAATAGGGTTCCAGTAAACCCTAGATCTACGCTTGGAAGTACACGCCCGTGCGAGGATCGCCGCCTGGAGATGATCAGAATGACAGCAGAAATCTTCGAAACAAAACTAGGGTTCTAGAAATTGAACCATGAACTTGATAATCTCGAATATCGAACAAAACAATAAAGAACGTAAAAATCATCGAGAATCGACCAACTCTGATAATATGTTAGAGAATAAACATGGCTCTCATACCATGTTAGAAAATACAGAATGTGAAAGCATATCAGATAATAAAGAATAAAATATTATACAACATCGGGATATGCGTGGAACCCTACTCCTTAAGGAGCGAGATGAAACCATGGGAGAATGCCTCAAAGGTTGATTTGTCTATTGACTTTCTCACTGGATACAGGGGGTCTGAGGCTTCTTGTATAGCCTCCACAGACCCTCTAAGTCCCACCACTACTAGATGTGGGACTAAACTCTGGATGTCATAAATGGATCTTGGAAGGATCCATTGAATGATGCATTACTCCAACAAAGAGAAATGAAAAACAAACTTTACGGACAGATTTTCCATCTTACTTATAAAAATTATCTTTAGATGCAGATGTGATCATGATTAAGTGTATGAGACATCAAATGGGAAATAAATGAGGTAAGGATGTCATATGTCAGCATGATTATATTTTTAGTAGCCCCATTCCGCATGCATAATGCTTAGAACATGACAACCCTCTACATTGATACATTCTGAAAGGGATAAAATAATCTTTTGTCAAAGAATGTAATTTCAGTCTATTTTTGTAATATCCTGTATATATATAGCGAGAGTAACTGTGATTGATTTCTAAGAATTCATCATGAATAAAATGCAAAAGCGTATTTATAACCTACACATCATAATACGAACAAGAAACCACAAACGTAATAAAATTTGATCACAAGATAACCTAAAAGAAAAAGACTACGTGCAAACCAGTCAGATAAAAACTATAACCAGAATCAACCCGACTAAGGATTTCAACCAACCGGATCAACCGATTTTATCACTATTCAAGGTTCTTTTCCAAGGGAATCTCAACCTCGTTTACACCATGCAATTTTAGATTCCTCTAGAATCAAAGTTCTCTTCCAACTAGAAGAGGAGCTCTCAAAATGGTCACATTGTACAATAATATACAAAGAAATAAAATCCACACGACCTTAAAATGATATGCAATGCCGAGTGTGGTCTATAAAGATATTCTTACATATCACGGTTACACAAGATCAAAATGATGTAACACAATACACAGCTGACCATACATGGATTGGGTGTTTGTCTAGCGAGGCTCCGTTTTTGCACTAGAAAGATGAGAGTGAATATGAATAATGTGTGTGGAAATCCCATGGACCAGGGTCCTTTAGCTATAACCACTGAAAAGCATCATCCCTATTCATCAAGAGATGCTTTGTTTCCCTTTAGTGTGTTAGAGTTATTTTATTAACATTTATGTTCATAACCCTTCGGGTTCCGTAACCCTTCAAAGGTATTTCTTTATTTTTCCTCTTGTATCTAGGGTTTTCTTTCTATATAAGAGAAGACCCTAACCCTATGGAATAAACACCTCATTCGTTTCTTTTTTCCCTATGGTATCAAAGCGACGGTCCTCGACCAGAGCCTAATACCCAAAACCCGCAGCCACCACCAGCCCTCTCTCCTTGCGTGGATCATTCTCTCATCAAGGGTCTTGCACAAGGCAGTATGAGCCCCCAGCGGCACCAGCTGCCACCTCTAGTGGCACCTAAAGCATCGCCCAAGGCTGCAATAGCTACAGTCATGCCTCATGCGCAGTCGGTACTGTTGGAGTATTCCTTGTATGCGTCATATTTGAGGGAGATGGGTAAATGGATCTTGGAGTGATCCATTTACCTCATCCAAAGTTTAGTACAACATCTACCACCTGTGGGATGTGGAGACTCTGTGGGTGCTATATATAGAGCCCCACATCCCAGTAGTCCATTGAAAAAGTGCAGTGCATAACCTGGCTCTTTGAGGTCTTCTCACGTGGTTTCATCACGCTCCTTAGGGAGTAGGGTTCCACATAAAAATATTGTGCTCTTCATGTTTATCTTTCTCTATTTCTATGCTCTGTTTATCATTCCGCTCCCACATTCTCTATTTTCTAACAGGTACCGTCCATTAATCCTCCTGAACTTCTAACTTGTAGAGCACAACCCCCTGGATACCATCTTTGGTATCAGAAGAACCCTGAAAACCCCCTGATCTGTTATGAAAGCAATTTTTCAGACCATTATCACGTCAAGCACAAGATCTTTCTTTTCTAAGACCACTGTGGATCTTTTTCCACTGAGACAAAGCCCTTGGCCTCAAATGTTATGGCACAAGGAACTACTATCAAACTCAAGGGCACAGAAAAAATTTTTTTTTGAAGCCAAGAAGAAGGGGGATATACTCAGTGGTGTTCACCCCAATATATTAAAAAGAAAGAGGGTCAAAGATACAAAAAGAACAAATGTGAATCCCACAAAAGGAAGCGATATAGCCTCCAGATCTGGGCAAGGAAAAACAAAAAAAACAGAATCAGCTATTACACCAGTCGTCCACCAATCCAGCCGCGCGAATGAGCACATTCTCCTTGTAGAAACGTTGTGCTGAGAAGATGGCCTCGTTACGACTAAGCCAAATCGACCATAATCTTGCCACCGGTGTCAAGAGCCGCCTTCTAGCCGTATGCCTGTTCACGAAGAGTGAATCACATAAGGCCTCCACATCACAAGCCCGCACCCAATCCATAAGCGGGTCTTCCCAAAGCCCCCGAACCATAGGGCAGTCAAAGAGAATATGATCAAGGGATTCCACATCCGAATCACACAGAACGCAAAGATTGGACACGGAATGCATCATCCTGGAGCAGCGATCTCTCGTCAGAAGCCTCTTTCTGCGGACCAGCCATAAGAAGAAAACAATGCGCAAGGGCAGGCCCATCCTCCAGAAAAAACAACAGTCTCTATGCAGGGATTCAGAGCGAGCAGGAAGACCCTCAAGTAAGCCATCATAGGCCTTCTGAATCGAAAAGCCACCGTCCCTCCAAACCCAATGATCCAAGACCACGGAAGGCGTAGTTGCATCATCAAGGGCGTCCAGAAGAGCAAGAAAGTCAACCAACCTCTGATCCGAGAAGTTCCCCCCAAAGCGAGGGCACCAACAAGCATTCTCCCAGCAACAAGCTACCGAGGCATCCTTGTTCACCGCAAGCGCAAAGAGCCGCGGGAAGCGAGGGCACAAAAAATTACGTGCTATGGTCTCGATCTTTTATGGTGTTCATTGGTGGTCAAAAAAACTCTAAATTCTGACTAAATATCCTTTAGATGAAAAGGACAAAGAGTACAACAACTGGCAGACAGACAACTACTTGGTTATCAATTGGATGACCAACAGTGTTGAGGCTCACATTGCCTTAAATCTCCTTCACAAAAATACGGCCAAGGAAATGTGTGGTAGGATCTCAAACAAACATACTCCCAGAAGAAGAAGTCACGCCTTCCGGACATTTACAGGCGAATCTAGTTGGAATTTCATTCCAACCTCATCGAGTACTACCATGGTTTGAAAAGGCTAGCCTCGAGGCGGTCGAGGCGTACGCCTCGAGGCGAGGCGGTCCCTTTTAGCCTCGAGGCTTACGCCTCAGACCAGTCCTGTGAGGCGTGCGCCTCGAGTGGTCGAGGCGTAGCCTCGAGGCGGTCGAGGCGTAGCCTCGAGGCGGTCGAGGCGTTTCGTGAGGCGTTTCGCTTTTTTGAAGTATTTTTTATTATTTTAATGGTTTATTTAGTAGTTTGAGAAGCTTATAAATATCTGTTTATTTAGGATGATGATTATATAAGATGAATGCCTAAATATGATGTTTATTTCATGCCCGTAACTTGATATTTACGATTAATGTATCCAACTATTTTGGCAAACTCTTACTATTTCACTATTAATGAATGAATTCATAAATATTAAATTAAACAATAATTACAACTTAACAAGATTTGCAATATATCAAGCAAAACAAAATGGATAAGGTTCACGGTTTCTCATGTTGCCTTATATTATATATTGGACACAACATAAATTTCTTCGACATATATTTAATCGAACTTTTAATTACAACAATATTTCAAAGATTTGCTCGAAATGGATATGATTATTGGTTTCTCGTGCGATCATATATTATATGTTAGACACATAAAATAAATTTCTTCGATGTATTAGTCATACTTTTTATTAAAACAATATTCATAGACACATATGTATTATTTAATTCTTTCACATTGATTGGATGAAAATGTGTAGAAATGTATATGATGTTGTTCTATCTTCTATTTTGGGGTTCTTATCTTTATTATTTCATCATATATTGTAGTGTAACTTATTATATATTGGGCAGAGAACGTATAATTACATAGAGATATATCTAATTGTAGTTCTATACATATTTTTCTATATAAATTGAGGCTTACGCCTCGACCGCCTCGAGGCTACGCCTCGCCTCGATTCCAAGGAGACCGCCTCGTTCCGCTTTTCGTTTTTTCAAACCTTGAGTACTACATGCATCTCTCCAGGTTGTATGAGGAGCTTGCAATATTCAAGCCCTCGTGTTGAACCAAACAGATACAAGAGCGTTCCGACTGGCAGGTATATCGCTTTCTTGATGGCATGCATTCTAAATATCAGGCAGCGAATGAACGATTTCTTATATCAGACGCATTGCCAATGATGAAGGCCATCTTTGGCCGACTTCAGGAACTCAAGACATCTACTACTCGACGTCTCGTCTTACCTTCAACATAGAACTTTGCACACATCACCTCATCTGGGCGAGGAGGCAGATACGGCTTTTGAGGAGTACGCAGTCGTGGTCGTGGATGAGAATCTGGATGAGGCCACGACCAAGGTGCAGAAAGTGGTACTCAGTCGGTGGGGTCACTAACTAAAAATTAATCGGCAATCGGGCGACTAATTTAATTTAGTCAGCCATTATCGATTTTGAATTTTTTTAATTATTTTAAATATATAAAATAATTTTATACATATTCTTATTACATTGATTTGTATTATCTATACTATCACAATGAAATAAAAGAAGTAATTGTCTTTAAATATAATATTAAGCGAATTAGTATAAGTTTACTTTTTAAAAAAATGAAAAACTAAAAAAATCATTTTGTAAAAGTCAACCGAGTAGTTGGCCGAGTAGGCCGATTAGTCGGGTTGACCGACTAATGGTCGATTAGGCCTAATCGAGTCGGCTACCCCCCCCCAGTTCGACTAGTCATGCTGACTAATCGGCCTAGTCGACCCACTTTTACAACAGTGGCCGCGACTATGGCTGTGGCTATGGCCGAGACTACTATCACATGCACTCACTATGGCCGATGGAACCACCCGACTGAACGCTGATAGAAGTTTGGCGTACTCTAATCTTTAGATGATGAAAAGCTCCAGAGTTCATGATCTATTCTGAAGGATTTGATCGAGTGTGATTAGTAAATGCATTACCTGAAGTGTCGGTGGAGAAGCAGCAACAACTGATGTGCCATTAGAAACATTAGAAGATCCAGCAATTGGACGCAAGATCTCTCTCAGTCGAGCAACAAAGTCATCAAAATAATAATAAGTAGAATAAGGGGCAGTCTGGACATGCTTTGCAGTACGGGCTGATGGTGGAATTGGAAATTCGTGCTTGGAATAGCATGTGTCCTCCGAATGACCAGAATGGTGATAATATGAAGACGGTTGGTGTGGGCGTGAGCCTCCTCTATCGTGTGTACCACATCCTTTGAATTGAGGCAAAATGCCTCTATCACGAGAAGCTATCATGACCAATGAAGTCCGACAAGATGCAGTAGAGGGGATGCTCAGCATGTGGTACACCTCCTAGATACGGGGTATTGTAGCATCTATGAGTAATCAAGAGCAGGATGAGGCATACTCAGGTTAAGAGATGCCGGAAATACCCTAGTCATAACAGAATCGTGATAAGATTTGTTCTGCCCTAGTGAGGCCTTCATATGTGTGGGGTCAAATTTCGTTGAAATTCGACCGAATTTCAGTCGAATTTTGGTTTTGGTCGGTGACCGAAATTCAACTGAAATGGCATATATCGACCAAAATTTAGGGGGGGGCTAGTTCAAAAACTGACCAAAATGACCGATATTTCGGTCGAATTTCGATCGAAATTTTGTTTTGGTTTGTCACCATCGAAATTTGAGGCCTTATTTATATGTATGTATATGTAGTTTCTCAAACATATTCCTAAGAGATGTGTCCAAGGCATGAAGAGAGCGACCATCTTATTTAGTTGTAAAAATATCATGTTGGGGTTGTAAGATCTTCGACTCATTCCTTGTTGAGAGTACGTCTCTTTGTTATGGGCCGACTCAAGATATCATTGGTTATTTCTACAGGAACAATAACAAATAGCCAAACTTTTGCATAAGCATCATCGACCTCCCATGAGGCATTGATCTCAGTCTTGTCGGTCGGCTCATTTTGCATTAAAATATGCAAATTACCATGACTCTGCAAGAGATTCATGAACTACATAGCTCACAACTCGTAACTTGTGCCAACCATCCATCTTGACAAGAGGTGTCAGACCTCTAAAGGCACATGTGGATGGAATATCAACACTGTTTTTTAACATAGTTGCGGATTAGTACATGATCGGGACCGTGACAGTTAATTTGATCTACACGGACATCAAGGGGGGTAGTTGTGGGCGTATACTCATACCACACCAAGCTAGGAAAACTAATTCGTGGTATGGGTAGCTCTAAGGTAGAGCATGAGCGGTCTGTGGGTGCATGGGCAGTGCTAGGGTACCAATCGAGGCGTGAGGGACCCTTAAACGAGGAAGAAGGGTTCGTGCAAGGCTCGAGGAGGACGGAGGCTAGTGGTGGTGGTGGGGTTTAGGTATAACCGCCCATCTAGGATCGTTGCACTGATACCATGTGGGGAGAGAGATGAGAGAATGCAATAAGTTAATCTATTAATGAGGACCTAGGGTTTCCTTATACAACAGAGAAACATGTTGTGCAAATTACATAATGTAGAGAGAAAGAAAAGAGAGTATATAAAAAGGATAGAAGAATATTAATATCTCAATAGTTTTGTTAAGGGCACGACTAGGACTCCAAAAAAGGTAGGGGTACAAGAGTAATTGCAAAAACTTGGAACGGAACCAGTTTTAGAATCTTCTTTATTGAATTTTAAAATTTAATAATAAAGTCAGTGTTACTAAAAAAGTAAGAAACGTGATTATTTTTTATTGATGGCTGGATTTTTAGCATCCATTGGATAGTAAACTAGTGGATTAAAAGCCTGACAAATTATTTGGATTGAAACAATAAGTGCCCCCACCCACCCCCCACAGCTGCCTTTTATTGATTGGGAAGATCTGCATAAGCATCCCTACATGAGAGAAGGCCCTACTGAGAAAAGTAAATCACAAAAGGCAGCTTGCATCCGTTTCTCTCAAGACACCTTCCTTTTAACTAAACAAGCTTACCTGAGTCGTAAAATATGAAACAAGGCAGGTGAGTCCTAAAGAAGATGGGTGAGAGCTTGAGAGCAGGGGAGCATTAGAGATCGCAATGGAGCTTGAATACTCGAGAATTAAGCACACAAATATATTTCATGATCACATAGGGATGTATATATAAATTTATAAAATGGATGTGATGTAAAGCCACCAAGATGTCACTTTCGTAGGTTTAAAATGCCAATATACTTGTTAGATCTAATCAATGAGAAGAGATAACTGAGCAACGATTATAAAGTGATATGGAAACAAGTCTAAATTAGCCAAATGGCAAAAAAATCAGCGGACTAAACAAAATGGTTAATCAACTTCAATTTCCAACATTCGATTTATAACCGATGGAGCACATAACTAATCAACTGAATAAATTAGATAGCCAACTAAAAAGGAATTCAATAGATTGGAAAAAAAGATGAGGCCTTACTGCAAAGTGGATTTAGTGACTAGAATGATCAATTAGTTGACTGAGAATGTGATTAGTAGACTGATATGAGAATTATCGACTAGAAGTATTGAGGGACATAATTATAAGAGCTCTGCATGATGTAAAGTATTTTAAGGTTATTTTGAACATCGTTATAAGTAAAAAAATATAATAAAAGTCCAACTTTGTCTTGAGCTTGAGTATCTTTCTTTTTGTTTTTGAGCTTGCGTTTCTTAGTATTGAACTCCCCCTTTAGATTTAGCTATTTTTCATAAGCTTCTTAGTCCTCTAATTTCCTTGATTTTGATCGGCACGACACTTCTAGAATAGCTGGTGTGCTTTCTTCGTAGCTTTAAGTTCATCCTTCCTTGGGGGTTGTTTACTTGTAATGTCAAGCTTACTAAAATACGTATACAAACAACCTTTTTGCCATTTTCAAAATCCAAGTCACAAAAAATTCTCCATTCCTGTTAATGACAAAACGCATATTTGTTTTCTGAAGTTTTTTAATCTTTTAGAAAGAAATATTTGTTTGCTAAAATATGTGTTTCTTAGTATTGAACTCCCCCTTTAGATTTAGCTATTTTTCATAAGCTTCTTAGTCCTCTAACTTCCTTGATTTTGATCGGTATGACACTTTCTAGAATAGCTGGTGCGCTTTCTTCGTAGCTTTAAGTTCATCCTTCCTTAGGGGTTGTTTACTTGTAATGTCAAGCTTACTAAAATACGTATACAACTACCTTTTTGCCATTTTCAAATCCAAGTCACAAAAAATTTTCCATTCCTGTTAATGACAAAACGCATATTTGTTTTTGTTAATAACAAAACTTATATTCGTTTCTCCACCTTTCTGTTAATGACAAAACTTATATTTATTTTGAAAGTCTCTTAATCTTTTGCACTTCTAATCTCATAGTTTATTCTCTTCACTTTTTGTCATTATCGAAAAAATGAGGTAAAAGGTAGAGTAGACTTGAAAGGCAAAGAAATAAAAGGATAAGCGAGGTCGGTCAGAGTTCCGAAGTAGAATGTAAAATGTAAAAGAGTCGTCTGAGGCTAGGGTTACCCGCAATGGGTGAATGTGACACTAATTTTGGACAAAAAATGAAGATAGTTGGGACATGCCTGTGGTGGAGCGACCGACATGATCTGACTTTTTGAAACCAATGTCCTGTCATTTTAGAAGATTTATGTGGTTTTTGTTTACGTTGGTAGTGTCCAAGGTCAAACGCAAGGATATGGTGAAATTTACCTATTGATCGAGAAATCAATAAGTATAAAGTGGAGAATATTGCAAGAGTTTGGTAAGGAAGGTGGTCATAAAAATAGCATAAACCTTAAAAATGCTCGTGCTCGCAGGGATCATCGATGTGATTCAGACAAGCATAGAATTATAAGGATACGAATTTAGATAAGGGAGATATGGCATTTAAGTGAACAATGAGTGAACTCGGCACAACAAAGGGGGAGGTAAATTGTGCACCAAATAATAATCGAATAATGGTAAATAAAAAGAACCACATGCTCCAAAGTGGCCTGAAAGAAAACACAAACCACACGTATACTTTGATTTTAACGTGGAAACCAAAGTAAATAGAACCACACCGAAGATTACCCTCCAATGTTTCATGCTACTTTAAACAAGGGCTGCACAACCTAGCGTACAACATATATCTCTCCTTTGACGAACCTCAAGGGATATTTTATAACTCAGAGAAAAATAAAACTAAGCGTCAGGTACCTATATATAGTAATGCTAATTAAAAGAAAACACATTTATAGTATATAAACCAAATGCACAAGCTTACATGATCATGAAATATGGAACAAGGCAGGTGAGTCATAAAGAAGATAGGTGAGAGCTTGAGAGCACTACAGATTGCAATGGAAGTTGAATACTCGAGAATTTAGCACACAAATATAATGCCACATAGGAATGTAGATAAGAATTTTCAGAATAATGTGATGTAAAGCCACCAAGAAGTCCTATTTAGAGACTTGGGTTTTGTCTACTTCAAATGTCAGACTTACTAAAATAAATATGCAACTAACTTTTTGTCATTGTAAAAATTCACCACGATACACTCAAAAGAAAAAGAAAAAGCCGTAAAATAAGAATTCAAAACTAAATATCTACTCCATACGGACTCAAGATTCGCCAATCTCACTTTCACTGTGTTCGTAATTAATTACCTTTAAAATGAAAGTAGTTTCATTGAAATTAGAGTTAATATGCAAAAGTCAGCCTTCTGGGGTACCATGATATCTGTACGACATCATATTTCATCTATTATTATTATTTTCTTATTTTCTTATTTTTTATTTTTTTATTATTTTCCTTACATTTTATAGTAATTCTATAAAAATGAAAATAAAATTATGAAAGATTAAAATAACCAAGAAATAAATATATATACTTATTATATAGGTATAATGACCTATATTGTATTTGTATCTATTTATTTAACAAATGCAAACCACAAACATCGCATGCATACCAGATATGATCGGATCCCTGCCTCTGATCTATGCCTGAAAGAAACGTCGTTACCTGCTTCGAATTGGGGAAGAACCACACACCTACTCCAGATTCTATTTCAGCCTTTTGATCAACACCAACCATTCGATTCGAGCCATCCACTGCTGAAGAAGCACCTCATGTGCATTGCATGTGCATTGGAAGATACTGGTGGAGCTTTCGCATGATTAGCCCTCGGATTTTGCCTATTCATGAACGCGTACCCGAACAAGTCTAGATGGAGAGAGAGTTCGCATGATTCACATGTGAACTTTGAGACAATTGTGGAAATGCACTCTATCATTATCTGATTTACGTACAAGTCTAGGTCGAAACAGAGCATGTGCAATTCGCGCGCGCTTCTCGAACTTGTACGATTATATCCCTTGAGCTTTATCAAATAGGAAGAAGGTAGAGATCGAACTGCAGTTCATGTGACTATCTGGGTTTTTATATGAAATATCTCGTGCGGTTCTCCATATCACATGCACACCCTATAGTTTCTTAATAATTACACTAACTAGGATGTACCCCATGCTTCGCGACAGAACAAAATTGAGTTGATATAATTTAAAAAAACAAGTTTTATTATTTCCTTTTAGACATTTAAAAAAATGAGTTGATATGATTTTAAAAAAAGAAGTTCTATTATTTTCGTTTAAACATTAATAAATAGTAGAAAAAGTTTTTGTGTTATGAAAAGATTTAATTAATATTTTAGCAAAAAAATAACCGCTTTGTATTTATGCTATTAATAGAATAAGTTCATATATGACAATTGCATATAACAATCACCATTGAAGCGTAAAGGAATGTTGAACTTCTACAATTATACTGTAAGAAAATCATATTAAACTAACATAATTATACAGCTACATTGCGTCGGTTTAATATTGACTTAATTTTTAATTGATGTGTTCTTGCAATGGATATGCGAATAAGTTAATAGGAAATCGTAAGTAAAATAATATAAGTAAAAGAAATATATCTATAGAAATTATTTTTATTTTTTCCTTACAATTGATGTATACGAAAATTTAAGTAATTTAATCAGAAGCAAATGTTAAACATCATAAATAATAAAGATAGGAAAAAGATCACAAAAAAGAGAGGATGTCTTCTTTCCATTGACACGACATCTCTAGGATAAATAAAACTTTAAAGATTAGTATAAATATATTTATATGAAGATATTTCATAATTTAACTTTAAAATTTTATTGTTTTCTACATTAATATAAAAGGATACTTAATTGATGAATTATCTAAGATTTGAAGTGGGTGAACAAACATATTGTAAAGCGGTCAACCAAAGTTGAATCTCAAAAAATGTGAAAAAAATAGAAAATTAAATTATAGAAATATGCAAAAAAATATAATCTAGTATAAAAACTTTTCAAATGGAATATCATACATGTGCATCGAATCTATGTTAACTCAGTTATATCTATGTTTATGAAGACATTAGAGGCTAATATTAAACAAATGAAGGTTCTTTCTGTAGAAGACTTAGTTTGAAAAAATACAGTTGATAGTATAAAATTAATATTTACTATGTTAAATAAAATGGAAAAATTATACCTCTAAAGTTGTGTACAATCACCGTTGCGAAGATAATAATTGTTGGATTATTTATTTAAAGAATCATATCTTTTGGAAATTCAGCAATGATTTCCCCCGTATTGTGATCAAGAATTAATTATTGTTCAAAATTAGATTTAGAATAGTCAATCCACAATATTATTTTTAAAATTTTAATAGTATATATGTATAATATTAATTGTATTGGACATAAAATTTAAATCTAAGATCTTCAATTTCTACGTTTTTTCGTGTGTTTCTCTTCTATTTATGAATATATATGAATTATTTGTGATACTTAACGGAATAGTATCCCTTAAACATCCAGAACAATTTATAGAAAAAAAAAGCAAGATGATGCTTTAAAATTTAATTTCACATTACAATGTAATTCCACATGCCGATTAAGTGGATTTCTCTAAAAATTGGAGCTTCGAGATCATCAAAACCAATAAAAAACTTATATCTCAAAATAATAGCATAATTTCCACGCTAATGTTTAGTGGATCTTCTGGAATTTCAAAAAAGATTTATTTAATTTTTATTATTTTTAAAGTTTTATGTGATTTTAAGATTGACTTTTGATTTATTAAAAATGTAAGATCATATTTATTTTTCAAACAATATAGTATAGTATTAGACAATTTGAGAATTTTTTTAGAATTTTATAATACATAATTGAATTAATACAAATTTATTAAGGTATAATAAAATGGGAAAAATGGGGTTGCCCTCTAAGGGTAGCCAACATGGCTGCCCCCACCTCATTTTTCGCAAATTTTTCTATTTTTATGAAAAATATCACCATATATATTCATCCATATATCCCTCCTATATGTCATTCAAATTTCGTCAGAAACAGAGACTCCTACGACCTCCATCCAAGCATCATTTTTTTAACGATCGCAGGATTTTTTAAATCGGCCATGTCTGGATGGTTGTCGTAGGAGTCTCTGTTTCTGACGAAATTCGAATGGCATATAGGAGGGATATAGGGGATGAATATACATGACGATATTTTTCAAAAAAATAAAAATGGGGCGGGGCAGCCAATAGGGGGCAGCCCCATCAACCCCTAATAAAATTCTTTAATTAACCTGCTTTTGATTTGTGAGATTGTTATAAATTTTCAAACAAAAATGGAGATAAAGAGGAGATAGGAAAGATAAAAGATAGGGAGAGAGAAAGGGTTTTTGTACAATTATAAATTTAGAAAGAAGAGATAAAGAGGAGAGAAGAAATAGAAGAGACGTGTGAAATAAAAAGTAGAGAGAGAGGATTTTGTACCGTTAATAGAAGAGAAAGGGAGATAAAAGGAGAGAGGAGAGAAAGGGAGATAAAAGGAGAGAGGAGAGAGGAGATAAAAGGTGAGAGGAAAGAGGGAGATAAAAGGAGACAGGAAAGAGAGACGTTGGAGAGAAAAAAGAAAGTAGAGAGTGAGGATTTTATATTGTTAAAAGAAAAGAGAGGGAGATAAAAGGAGAGAGGAAAGAGAGGGACGTGGGAGAGAAAAAGGGGGTAAGAAAAGATGGAGAGAGAACGAGATCAAGGGAGGCGGAGTGAAACGAACCAGGCGAGAATGGAGAGGGGAGGGACATCCACGTGTCAAAAGACTGGGTGAAAACCCAGCTTTATAATAGGTATATAGATTCCACCCAACTACATACCTTGTAATACCAAGTTTCGTATGACAGCATGAATGGGATACCCACAGCGAGCCGCTTTTGGAGGGAACCTAATAAATATTTGGAATAAAGTACGAAAACCGGTCATTCTGACCAACATGATTAGTTGCCCCTTAAACAGGGATGCAATTGTTGGAAGATGGCAGTAATACGTTTCTTTCTAAATTCATGATCATCTAAGCTTCGGAATGGTAAACATAAAAAGAAAAATATACTAAATATAAAGAAACCGGAAATGCATAAAGGTAACTCATCTCGTAAGACAAAATATAATGCAATTTTGTGAACAGAAGAATCAAATTTATAAATGAAACATACTTTATGCAAGCATATCCCAGTTGACGAAAACGATGGAACAAGTGTGATGTTGGAGGGCACTGAGGATAATCCCTTGACCGCAAAAATTCATCCTTAAGAACTGATAAGGCAGTAGAAAAACGCCTAGCTTTGATTGCATACACACACCGCAAGACCTGATACCAGTTAAAATAATCATGGAAGTGGTATTCACGTAATACTTAGATGGACGAGTGAAGTAGCTACATACCTGGGTAAATTGAGGGCCTGCCTGCGATAATGATACAGCAAGATCACCACAAACAGGAGAACCTTTAGCAAGAATGTCCAGAGACCTTGGAGTAATGCGTAAGCTATCAAATCTGCCACAAAATAATAGTTAGGAAACACAAAAAAGGATACATGTTTATACCAGTTCCCAAATAAAAACATCCAGACCTGACCCCACAACAATAAAATTGCATAAAAGATTAACTGGCGGGCGTTTGTAACGCAAGCATGACAAACTTATTTATTCAAATAAAGCAGTTGCAAGAAAAGGAACGAATAGAACCTTGATGTTATTTGGTATAAAATTTCTGAAAGGTCAAGTTTCTGCTCAAAATGTTGTTGCATAGTGGCAAACCCAACAAGAAGGGGCTCAAGAAGCCCTACAAGACAGCTTCGTATCTCAACACTCTTTTTTTGCCGGCGGTTTATGTCAATAGGGGTCGCAAGCAATATTCGGTCATTCAAAACACCAACTAATGCTGCAGGAAATAAGACAAGTTGAAAACATACAGAAATATTTCAGATCTTCATTTTGCATAAAGATGCAAGCTTTATCAAAATTGGGACGCTCAATGCAAAAATCTGAAAGAGACAAAAATCTATAATCTAGAGATCATAAATCAACCACTAACACAAGGAAAACAGCCAGGAGAAAACCGAGAGGTGGTTGTCCGATAAACTATAAACTTACAGATGCTTCAGATGGCAGCTAGTTGCTTTTTTGTGTCAAAAAAGGGGGAAACAAGCTAAGATGTCCGCTCCAAATATATTAAAACTGAGATAAAAATAAAACTTACAGAAGCCAAGATTCAAGGAGAGTCCTAACAAGAGAAATTACATTTTCTATGTAAAAAAGTTGAGGAAGCAACCATAGTGCCCAAAGAGCTATCAATGGAAGAAGAACATCTATTGTGGGGCAATACTTTGCCAAATGTATAGAGTCCCAAAAAGCATCAAAACTCTGAATATTCAACAAGTCAATCCCAAGCACCGGCCAAATAGGGAAACACTTTCCACAAAGAAAGAAAAGATGTTCTACAGTTTCTGTATGCAAACAGCACAGGGGACATGTGCTAGACTCCTGCAATGAACCTAGAACAATGGTCCCTAGTAAAAATCCATTTTTCGTAACAGCAGCCACATAAAAATGCTAATTATGCTTGGTAGATTAAGACTCCAGATGAAATTGCAGTCACGGATTAGATTCTCTTCCATTGGTGGAGATTTTCCACTGCTTTGTTAGCACACTTGATCGAAAACATGTTGTCTTTCCACGTCCAATGGTCCCTTTCCTTGAAAAAGGACATCTACTTGGCTCAGAGACTCTTAAGATGGAGCCACTCTTCTACACGTCGATCTGAAAAGTCTGCCGCTAAAGCATAAAGGCGTGGAAAATGAATGGAAAGAGAATCATTACCCATTCAGTTATATGTCCACAGAATCTAGACCATTACCAAGAACATTGTAAAATAGACTAGTAAGACGTAGTTGTTGAGAGATTTATATTACTATGTTTTTTGTCTTATTTATTTTTTATCCTTACTATGTAATTTACCTATTAGTGTTTTTCTCTTCTATATAAGAGAGCTGTAAGGTACCACTGAATAACAAGTTCTTTTCCCTCAACATGTTAGCAGAGCGATGGTCCTGGACTTGAGCCATGTACCCTAGATCTTGCCCAACCCACCATCCCTAACGCATGTCGTCACCCTTCTCTTAACGGGCCCCTCTCCCTTCCTCCCTCCTCGCTCCGCAACCCTCGCAGGCCCACTGCCTGGGCATCCAACGGCTCGCAAGCAGTCGCCCAGCAGCAACCAACCCTCCCCCCCCCCAAATCATGCAAGCCCCACCCAGCTAGTCTCGTGCAGTCTCCAGCCACATCCAGCAGCCCCCAATCCGTCGTCGCTTCGTCTACGAGGGCCTCCACGCTTCGTCGTTCAGTCATGCATACATAGGGATCCCTACCGTCTTCATCTCTCTAATATAGGGTTTCCATGAAGCCTATTTTGTTGGAGCATACACGTCATTACATCCAGATGTTTAGTCCCACATTTACCAGTTGTGAGATGTGGAGACTCGGTGAGGGCTATATAAGAAGCTCCATCACCATCTGTATCAGTTGAGAAAGTGCAATGCAACATATGGCCCATTGAGGCCTTCTCCCAGGTTTCATCCAACTCTTTAGGGAGTAGGGTTCCACGTAAAGATCCCACATTCTTCATATTTTATTCTTTATTTCCGATACGCTTCCGCATTCTTATTTTCTAACATGGTACCAGAGCGGGTTCGATTCTAGTGGATTTATTAGTGAAGATTTATGCTCAAGTTATGTTAGAGATTCGATTCAATTATTGTTCGTTGTTGAAGATTATTGTGTATTTATTTGTTCAAGTCTACTTTTATAGGGTTTTGTTGAAACCCTAATTCTTTAGGGTTCCATGTTCTCAGGATCAATCCATCCACCTCTAGGCATTGCCCTACTCCTTCCAAGCACCGCCATAGCCATCCCTAGGTAGCCCACCAGCGATCGAGTCCCAGCGACGGAGGCACTCGCATCCTCTTCCAGCAGCTGCTTCAGTTGCATCTAGCGGCAACACCACAAGATCTCCAGGCGTCGTCCATCTCCGTGCGAGTTACATCTCAACTCTAGGCGGAGCCAACTCCAGACGGCACCAGTCAAGCCACAACAACAGCCCTAGCCGCATCGGTGGTTCTCCATATCTTTCAAGACCTATTGGTGATGTGCATTGGCTTGCACAATCTGGCGCAAGCAGGTCTCGAGGAGAAGAGGACCCAAGAAGGGGTCTAGGTTCTCCCCTCCACGCGCGATGGGAACCTCCAGCTATAATCGACAAACCCCTTATTTCCCCAGGCGGCGACGCGGGTCGCATCTTCTTCGATCAGGCGGCACTTCATCTCATGTGCCTCGCCCCATCGACGCAACTCCAGCAGCCCCAGAGATCCATCGTGTCGCTCCTCCGCTCCTCGCCTTTAGGTGACCCCCTTCGGTGAAGCCCTTTTCCAACATATGCGGAGCTACCCCGCGCGAGCTCTCTCCCTCGCGCCCTTCCATCCAGTGGCGGCAACAAAATAAGGGTCCCCATCGTGGGAACCCTAGGTAAAGATAAAGTAGAAAGGCATGCAAGGCCTTTAATATTAAAAAATTTGGTGGGGCTGCTCTGCTTAAAAAAAGGATATTTTTATTTGAGGCCCTACGAATTATTAAAAAAATGGGTGGGTAAAATGAGCTCAGCTGAGTGTTTTGAAAAAACAAAGAGAGGGCAGCCATGTCTTTGGGCCCAAATTTGGTCTTGGTTGAAAAAAAAGGAGAAAGAGAAAGAGAGCAAGCCTTATTTGGGCCGATGAGTTTAAAAAAAATTATTGTAAGGGCCCAAGTGGGTTGGAAAAAATGTGTTTGTTCTTCAAGAAAAAGCGCGTACAAAAAAGGAAAAAGTTGTATGTGAGAGAGAAAAATTTTTGCAAAAAAAGGAAGAAAAGCTGATAAAATTATGACGCCAATTAAAAAAAGTGATGATGAAATAGTTGAAAAAAAATGATGATTTTAAAAAAATTGATAAAGCCGAGAAAAAAAGATTATCGACTTATGTGGTTTGTTTAGTTTTCCCCCATTCTCTTATCTTCTCCCAATTTTGTCGATGCCATTGTTTTCCGACAAGTATGGGAGAAAGTGGGAGTATTGTGTAGAATCATGCCAGATTGTAAGATTCTCCAAACTCATATTCTTCATATTCCAGCCAGACTATTAGAAAATAGGGAATGGGCGTAAATGATAAACAAAGCCTAAATAAAGAAAGATAAACTTGGAACACAAAGATTTTACATAGAACCCTACGCCCTAAGGAGCGGGATGAAACCACGGGAGAACGCCTCAAAGGGTTGATAGTCTATTGCTTTTCTCATCTGAGGGGTGTGGAGGTCTATATATAGCCCGCACTGAGTCTCCACATCTCCAACCTGGTAGATGTGGGACTAGAGATTGGATGGGGTAAATGGGTCCTGGAGGGATCCATTTACCCATCTCCCACACATATGATGCATATAACAAATACTCCAACACTCCCCCTCAAGCTGGAGCATGCAATGCTCAGCTTGGACAAACAGAAAGAAACGCAACTCACGCTACGTGACACTACAGACAATATCAACTCAACGCGCACAAATGTCGGTTGTTGTCGAGGATGTTGCTTCCCATGTTGTGTTGGTGAGGAGGACGAACAAGCTGTAGTGTGAATCAACTGAATCTCCTGAGAGCATGTTCTTTGTACTGCGCCTGTCAGAGTCACTGCAACTAAAAATGAGTCTCCACCTAGCGAACTCTGATCTGCCACAACATGTGGACAACTGCTCTATCTCTGAAAGAGCCGAACTGAAAGGTCGTGGAGTGCAATCCTCGTCGGAGTCCATGGTCGCTAGAGAATGGAGTCTGAAAGTCTCCTCATCAGAGAACTGGGTTTCTCCAATCTGGCACAGAGAATGGTACTGTACTCTGGAGTCCCTATGATACCACATGAAAACCCTTACCCACATGGCATAGGGAATCGTCATCTAGGTTGAAATCCCTATGACTCACATGAGAACTCCGGGCGAAACACAAGAATGATGGGGACCAGGACAAAAGATGGCATACATGTGCGTGTATGAAAACCCAATCGTCGAGTCTGAACAACAGATCATCTGTAGAGTTTGAAAATTGGCTAGCCTGGAATCTGGAGTCTGGAGAATCTAGATCTGATAATGAGGCATGTAACTCTACACATACTCCCCCTTTCTCCCATACTGGTCAGAATAACAAACATCGACCACGTTGGGAGAAGACAATAACATGGGGCTAAACATGAATATTCTCAAAAATTTCTTGCGGCTTTTCTTCAATTTTCTAATAAGCCATCACACTTTTTTTGCAATTTTTTTTCAACTAAGACGTTCACCAGTTTTTTTAGCTTATCTTTTTTTGAAATATTTTTTTATGCGTGCGACTTTTCTTATGTGCGTGTCTCTTTCAAAAAGATATTTTAAAAAAATGAAATGTCCTTTTTTTGGCTCAAGTCCCTCTTTTTAAAAAACAAAAACGCGCGTCAGGGCCCCTCTTAATTTTCTGGGCCTTTTCTAGTAGCTAAACCTCACTTGGGCTTTTTCAATAACATTTTTTTATGAGGAGAACCCCCGTCTCCCACTCATTCTCTTTCACGGCTAGGGTTCCCAACTGGAAACCCTTCTCATCCATGTCGTCGCTATTTGGAGGATCTCGAGAGAGAACGGGGCCTGCGAGTGTGGGAGAATCACATTGTCGCATGTGCGGGAGAAGAGGGGAGGCGTCGATAGGAGTGTGGCATCGCCTGGAAATAGAGCCTCCTGGAGATGCGGCTGGAGGGTTGCAGACTCGCCTTGCGCCTAGGGAACGCGAAGCTCGAGCCCAATCTGGAGTAAGGGTTGCGCCGCCTGATGGAAAGAGGATGTCTCGCGCCGTCGGGGCTTCACGCGAGGAAGGGAGGTGTGGTCATGCGCGCCATCTTGCGCTACCTGGGAGATGGGAGAGCTTATTGAGAGGGGCAGCATTGTGCGCCTGTAGCTGTGGAAGATGCTGCCCATAGACATGAACCCTCCTGGAGTAGCGTCGCCAACAAGGAGATGCATGCGTGTGCTGCCTGCGCGGGGTTAGGGGACCGAGGTCGCCTGCACGCGCGCGGCATGGGAGGAGGGGCGACGCCGCCTCATGGATTGCGCATGGAGAAGATGCGCTCGAAGGTTGATACCAAAGATTTGTCGCCTGAGAAGAGCTCTAGCTTGGAGAGCCAAACGCCTCCAGGATCGTGGCATAGTATGGCTAGGGCTGGAAGATACTGCGACTAGAGGATATCGCCAGGAGGCTTGAACGATGAGGCATGCGATCTTCACGAAATCTTCAAGAACTTGCAAAAAATAGTGTTTCAAGAGAACCCTAGAAATCGGAACTCGAATGATCTTAAGCAATAATCTCCAAACATTACTCTTAAGAACAAGAACTCCAAAATTGAATCTCGAATAAAAAAATAAGAACTTAAAAAATCCTCGAAAATCGTCTCGCTCTAATACCATGTTAGAAAATAGGGAATACGGGAGCGAAAATGATTAACAGAGCATAAATAAAGAAAGATAAACTTGGAACACAAAGAATTTATATGGAACCCCACTCCCTAAGGAGCAAAATGAAACCACGGGATAACGCCTCAGAGGGTTGATAGTCTATTGTTTTTCTCATCTGACTATAGGGGTGTGGGGTTCTATATATAGCCCCCACTAAGTCTCCACATCTCCAAACTGGTAGATGTGGGACTAAAGACTGGATGGAGTAAATGGATTCTGGATGGATCCAATTACCCATCTCCCACGCATATGACGCATATAACAAATACTCCAGCACAGACAAATTCTCATACTCTACAGTTTTTCAGTTCCAGACTCGACGATCAGATTCCGAGTCCTCGGTCATATGTGCATATGTTTGCCATCATTGTTTGTTGTCCCCATCTTTTTTTTGGTTTCAGAGTTTTCATGTGTTCCATAGGGATTCCCGAGTAGAGATCACATTCCCTAAGCCATGTGGGCTAGGGTGATCACATTCCCTAAGCCATGTGGGCTAGGATTTTCATTTGGTTTCATAGGGACTCCAGAGTAGATATCCCATTCTCTAAGTCAGTACGGAGAGACGCAATTCTCCGATGAAGAGACTTTTCCAGACTCCATTCTCCAGCGACCGTGGGCTCCGACGAGGATGTTTCCACGGCCTTTTCAATTCGATCCTTTCAAAGATGGAGTAGTTGTCCACATGATGTGGTAGGACAGAGTTCTCCATGTTTAGTCCCACATCTACCAGTTGTGAGATGTGGAGACTCAGTGAGGATTATAAAAGAAGCTCCTCACCCTCTGAGAAAATGCAATGCAACATATGGCCCTTTGAGGCCTTCGCTCGTAATTTCATCTCGCTCCTTAAGGAGTAGGGTTCCAAGTAAAAATCATGTGTTTTTCATATTTTATTCCTTATTTGCTTCCGCATTCTTATTTTCTAACATATTTGGTTTGACTTTGGTCTGCAAAGGGCAAATTAAATTGACACATCCTCCATCGGGCTCTAGCGTAGAAGGATAATGTGTAGAGATGGTTGTGGTATGAGTCTACACCACATCTGAATGTCTGTGTAGACCCTATATTGTCCGTTTAGGGTCATAGTCATTCTTCCAATATCAGAAAACATAGTTGATATCACATCCACGGGTGCGTTCAAAGGTTTGGCACCCATTGTCCAGATTTTTTTGAGGAAAATGAGGGTGAAGTCTCAAGTAGAGACCCAGGACAAGATTTTAATTATTAATTAAAAAAACTTACATGTTGGCGAACTATAAATGGTGCAGCATTTTGCTATGCTCAAGTACATTTTAGTAATCGAAAGACTAGCCACGAAAGATGAATTCATTTCTTCTTAACCAAAGTACCCACATGTGTGTAAATGGATCGGAAGAGTACAGACATAGGTCTTGATCGAATCCCAAAACCCTAAACCCATTGAGATGAATGGCACAAACTATGAGTTGTGGATGATGCCATTTATGAATCTCATGCAGAGCCACGAAAAGATGCACATTATGATGCAAGAAGAGGTGGCAGACAAGTAATGCTATGCAAAAGTATGATCATGGACCAATACCTCATGGGATGCAGATGCTGCCTATGCAAAAGTATGGCTATCTGGTACTGTTTCTATGGAAAAATCCAATGGCTTCTTGAGTCGGCCCATAGCGAAGGCATGTGGGATATCCTCGCAATTACATATTCTCAAGCGAGGAATGAGTCAAAGATCTTGCAACTCCAACATGATATTTTTACGACCAAACAAGGTGGTCATCCTATCCATATCCTATACACATCTTTTAAGGGTATGTTTGAGAGACCTCATAGCTACGCACATATGATGGCTAGACTAGAACAGCATAAGGCCTATTGGGATTCTGTTATGATTAAGGTCTTTCTGGCAATCCTTGACCCTGACTATGACTTAGCCCACCCTTAGCTACTTATGGAAACGACTATTGCCTACGGAGGAGGCGTACCGCAGGCTGAACAGACAGAGAATCACCTCTACTATATCTTCTCAGATTTCATTAGCTATTGTTGCTTCTCGTGGTAAAGTGGTTTGCCCCAATCAAGAGGATGGGGAACACGTGGCAGAGGCGGTTCGCGACCACACCGGTCATGTATGTATTATCATCGACCAAGTCATTCAGAGGACATGTGTTATGCCAACCATGAATTCCCACCCTCAACTCATATTGTTGAGCAGGTCCAGCCCGCTTCTGATCCCATAGGTTCTACCAATCAGTGATGCGATGAGTTTGTTGAATGCCTGAGGGAGATCATGCCCCCATCTACTGTATCATCGAGTGTTTCTACCGATCCACAAGATATTGTGACATTTACCTTCACTAGCACTACATGTAGTACTCATGCATTGATTACTTGCTCCCAATCGGACCTTTCAGAGTGGATAATGGATTCTGACGCTTCTCATCATCTTTGAGGATAGCACTCACAGTTCAACTCTTATAGATATGTACAGCTTGGTAGATAAATGATGATTGATAACGAGACACATTCTCCCATTACAGGATCCCACTTTCCTTGTTTTCCATGATATACTCATAGGCAAGGCCTTAAAAGTCGGATTTCGGTTTCGTTTCGTTAAGTGACCAAAACGAAATTTCGGCCGAATTTCGGTCGAAATTCGACCGAAATTTCGGTCATTTCGGTTGTTTTTTGAACCAGCCCCCCCTAAATTTCGACCGATATAGGCATTTCGGTCGAATTTCGGTTACCCACCGAAACCGAAATTCGACCGAATTTCGGCGAAATTTAAGGCCATGCTCATAGGCAGGGCGATTGAATGTGGCCGTGAGTATGAAGGACTTTACATGTTGATTCAGTTTCCTTATCCTCGTGCTAGTTCCATTTCATTTAGATCGATCTCGTTGTATACTTGGCATATGCGATTTGGTCATCTTCCGTGTAGAATATGCGTTGCCTCATTCTAGGAATTTCTCCCAAGTCCACTTTTCAGTGTGAAGCGTGTCAACTTGAAAAGGCATCATCGTTCTAGCTTTTCAGGTCATCAGGAACGCAGTAGTCAGAGTCCTTTTGAGTTATTTCATTTTGATATGTAAGGTCCAAGCTATGCATAAGTATTATTTGGTTGATGTAGATGAATTCCAAATAGTAATCGGTCTTTTTGTTAAAGAATAAGTCTAATGCTATTACTATAAGTTAAATTTTTGTGATTGAAATTAATATCTTTTCTGTGTCAATTAAATACATTTGCTCTAATAATACTCGAGAGTTAAGTACTTTTCAGTTGTCACAATGTTTAAGCTCACATGGCATTATTCATCGGACTTCATGCCCTTACACAGCAGAATGGTGTTGTTGAACGCAAACATTATCACTTCTTGGACATTACCAGGACAATTCTTCAGAGTCAGGTTCCCCATTCCTTATGAGGTGATGCAGTAATGATAGCATGTTACCTCATCAATCAGATAATCCCCGTTCTGAGTGAAAAAGTCCCCTTCTCCCATGCATATCCTGAGAAGAACCTTTTCTCTCTTATATCACAGGTCTTTGGTTGTGTGGCATTTGTCCATCTTCTCCTCCAGGTCGTGACAAGCTCACTCCTAGAGTTGTCAAATGCATGACACAACTCTCGTACCCAAAAGGGTTATAGGTGTTTTATCCTGAACATGTCAAATACTAGGTTAGTTTTGATGGTGCTTTCTTCGAATCCATCATATACTATACTCCTACATGTGACTGGTTGAGTCCCTCTGAGTCGAGGGACAAGGTTGTTCTTCCACCTCCTACACCGATACATCAGACTATCCCCCATGCTCCTATGCCTTCCCCAACATCTAGCACTCTCAGGTAAATTGTGAAAATTTGGTTCAAAATGATAGCACAGGTGGTTTAAATGATGAGCAAGGAAATATACAAGATAAGCAGGGACAACCACAGGAGAATGATCCGGGTTGGCTTATTGCGCTTGAAAAGGTAAATGTACACGATTGTAAAAGTCGGCCAACAAGGCTTATTAGTCGGCCCAACTAGTCAAGGGGGGTAGCCGACTCGACTAGGCCTAGTCGATCATTAGTCGTTCAACCTGACTAATTGGGCCGACTAGTCGGCCTAGTCAGCCAACTACTCGGCTGACTTTTACATAAATATTTTTTTATTTTTTAGCTTTTCGATTTTTTTAGAAAGCAAACTTATTCTAATATGCTTAACGTTATATTTAAAGACAATTAATTTTTTTATTTCATTATGATAGTATAGAAAAGTTACAAATCCATGTAAATATATAACATGTGTATAAAATTGATTCATATATTTAAAATAATTAAAAAATCAAAACTGACTAATGGCCGACTAAATACGATTAGTCACCCAGATGTCGATTATTCCTTAGTCAGTGACCCCGCTGACCGAGTACCGACTACCCACTTTCTGCAACCTTGAATGTACACGTGCTAAATAAGCACTCGTTGAAACATGCGTCATTGACATGATTATCGAAGGACTTCATGAAGTTTGTCGTGGGATTATCTGCCAATGAAATCCCATGTACATACCAGGAGGCCCTCGGGGAGAGACATTGGTGACTTGTCATGGATGAAAAGATATTTGCACTCCAGTATCGTGGGACATGGACCATTGTTTCTGCTCCAAAAGGGGGATCTGTTGTGAGATGGAAATGGGTATTTACAGTAAAGGTCAAGGCGGATGGTTTCATTCATTAGTACAACGCACATCTGGTGGCCAAAGGATTTACACAGACATACAAGGTTGATTAGCTTAATACTTTTTCTCCAATGACTAGACATTGTCAGTTGTCGTGGTACGTGATTAACTTCTTTTTCAGCTTGACATCAAAAATGGATTTCTACATGGTGATCTACAGTAAGAGGTGTATATGCAGCAGCCACCTGGGCTTGTTGTTGAGGGAGAGTATGTATGCAGGCTCCATAAGGCGATTTATGGCCTTAAGCAAAGCTCCAAGAGTTGGTTTCAGAAGTTGTTAGATCTGATAAAACAGAAGGGGGTTATACGATCAACTGCAAATCAATCCTTCTTTGTTCAGAGAACTTAGCGAGGTACGATTGTCATCTTGGTGTATGTTGATGATATTATTGTTACTGGAATTTGATATTCATAGTATTATTGCGACCAAAAACTTCCTGGGACAGCAATTTACCACCAATGATTTGGGTAAACTGTGTCACTTCATGGGTCTTGAATTTACTAGAAACCATATGGGACTTGTGATGACCCAAAGTATATAATCGACCTCCTTTCAGAAGCATGAATGACATGTTGCAGACCAACCTCCACAAATATGGATCCCAACGAAAAGCTACATGATGATACCACTAAGGTGGTAGATAAACAAAGGTATAGAGAGCTAGTTGCGAAGTGATGCAGCGTGGAATCAGAATATACGGCTGCATTTATTTAAATTTATATCCGTCAATTTTATTTACGTTATTTGAGTTGTCGTAATTTTTAATTTAAATAAAGAGATCGTATGTGATCTCAATTAGTTTTATTTTGAATTTCAAAGTAGGTAGTTAGTCGGTTAATTAGTTAGAGTCTATTTAGGATAATTAAGTTGTCAATTTGAATTTGATTTCTATTTTTGTAATCTCATCCCTCCTATATAAAGGGATGGTGGTCCATTGCTTTTAGGGAGTTCAGTATTTATAAAATTGAGACCTTTATCTCTATCTCCGTCTCTCTCTTTCTCCCCCGTGTGGTCTATACGTGTTCTTCTCCAAACCCCTCGTATTCCCGACGAGTTTCTTCTCCTCAACCCTTCCAATTTCTTCCACCAAAAAATCCACCGTCAAAATTTAATTTCCAACGTCGCGCCAATTTTCATTCCGCATCACAAAGCTTCTATATGTTACACTCACCAGACCTGATATATCTTTTGTAGTAAGAAGGATAAGCCAGTTTATGGAGCAACCAAGATAGGTGTACATGGATGTAGTGTACATGATTTTGAGGTATTTAAAGTCTTCTCCAAGCACATGTCTATTGTTTAACACAGGAAATTCATTGTCTGCCATTGCTTGTGGAGATGCAAATTATACGGGTAGCCCCAACGATAGGAAATCTACCTTAGGAGTTGCTAAGTTTGTGGGAGACTCCCTAGTATCATGGAAAAGCAAGAAACAAACTGTGGTAGCGAGATCCAATGCTAAATCTGAATACAGGGCCATGGCACAGTGCAGTGCTAAAATGATGTGGGTTAAAATATGTTCTTGCTGATTTGGGCATCGATATACCTCTTCCCATGCAGTTGCATTGTGACAACCCGACATCACTTTTTATTGTCAATAATCCAGCTTTTCACGAGAGAACAAAACGTATTAAGGTAGATAGTCACTACACCCACGATATGATCCAAAAAAACGTTTATCACCACTTCCCATGTGAGTGCAGGAGTCCAGACGACGGATGTATTCACCAAGTCTCTTGCTCGATGACCCTTTCAAATATGTTCCAAGCCGAGTATGATAGACATCTATACTCCAGCTTGAGGGGGACTGTTGAGAGATTTATGTTACTGTCTTCTCTATTTTATTTATTTTTTCTTGTCCTTACTATGTAATTACCCATTAGGGTTTCTCACGTCCATATAAGAGAGCAATAGGGCACCATTGAATAATAAGTTCTTTTCCCTCAACAGTGGCATCACCGACAATACTCCTTTCCTTTCTAAAGGTAGAGGCCAGAGCAAAAGAAGGTTGGATGATACGGTAAAGTGTCTTGGGCTTGGATGTCATAGATGCGACGGATGAATCTGCAGCAAAAGTTTTCACTTCTTCCCAAAATCTTGCCGATCTACTTGAGGATTAGTTCCTAGTTCATGCTCTCTAATGTGGAATCCCAAGACAGCATACCGCCTTTGAAAGCGTGATAGTTTCACAATTTGCTAAATGAGCTCATGACCCGACTTGCCCCACAAAAACCTTTGCATGATTATTTCCATCAATCTATTAATGAAACAGTTGTTGAGGTGACTCCCGTCGGGAGCTCACCCTCTCTTTTATCAAAAAAATGATTACTTCCATCAAATGACGAATACCAGATGATAGAAGGCGTGCAGTTATGAAGAACGTGGAAATTACCGCTAGTAAGACTTTAACCAGTACCACCTAACCTCCTTTCGATAAGATGGTCGCCCTCAAACCTGACAACTCCATCTCCATTTTTCAACAATGCAGTCAGTCAGCCATTCTAAGCAGGACACAAGTCAAAGGAAGACCTAAATATCGTATTGGGAGGGACCCACATTCTGTGCCCAACTCCTCACTACTGGTAAGTGCCTTGTCATTTGATATCTTGAACGGAATACACGTAGATTTACTACGATTAAGTACCATTTTTTATAGTTGTCTAAAAATTTCAAGTGTTGTCATCCATCGAGATTCCCCTCAACGGTCCTCAATGAAGAAAATGGTATATTGGTATCATATGTATATTGTAGCAATAAAACACGGATATCACAAAAGAGTAACATGCAGTAAGTCCACGCTACAAAGCATGTTCAACAATACAAGACAATACATCAGTTGCAATAACAAACATAGCAGCTCAGGGATATCCCTGCCTCATGTCCCATTGTGGTTGGAGGAAACCCGCTTAGGACGGTCGTTGACTAGTACCAAGTAGGATGTTGTGGTGACATAATGCTTCACCAAAGAAATCTAGGCGTCTGGGAAATCTCATTTTGTGTTGCCCAAACCCCAAAGAAAACACCAGTCAATAGCATCATACTTCTTGGAGAAATATACTTCCCACAGGTTGTCCTTTATATGACGTCTCTTCCAAACTACAATTATCTTTGTGGCCACGACCAAGCTATAATTAATATGTCTCATGCTATAAATGTCGATTGTTAAGGTGAAATAATGTGATCCATAACACTGTTGAGTCTATTTGCCAGTACCTTTGCTATAACCAAGTATATTGCATTGGAGAGTGCAATCGGATGACAGTCCTATACTCTTTCGAACACTTCCTTTTTTGGGAGGCGAAAAATGAGGGCCTTCTTTAGCCTCTCAAAGCTTGCATTTTCTCCTGCAAATTCTTCTGCAACACCTAACACCTCCCCTCCAATAAAGGACCAAAATCCTTTAAAAAAGTAAACAGGGAACCCATCTGGACACGGTGCCCCATTCGCAAGTTCCAAGCTATCGCTATAACCTCCTCTAAAGTGAAAGTTTGAACCAAATGGTTTGCATGCTCTTCTAAGAGTTGGGTTGTCCCCAAGCAAGTCTATCTCAACAGTCTTTCATCAGCTCTCCATGAGAAATCATAAAAGTGTTCCTTAATTGCATGCCCAATCTCAAGGCCACCCTCCACCCTCCTTTCATTAACTACGATAGACCAAATCAGATTGTGACGACGTCTCCCACTAGCGACCCTATGGAAAAAACAATAATGGGTCACCTTCCTTAAGCCAGGAGATTCTTGGTCGTTGCTTCTAATCAAAGTTTCTCTTTTTGTCTTCAATTGTGATTATTTTTTGTCTGCTCCTCTTTCTCCAAGGTCATCTGCATGATCTAAGTCATCTTCTAGTCCATCGAGTCAACAGATCTCACTCTCTACTTCCAATCAGAGTACTCTTCTAGCTTCTCGAATCTCCCTCTTGAACAAACAAAGACTTACACGTAGAGAAGTCAGCATCCGGACAATACAAGCCATAGGAGAAACTAAACAATCTGTGGAAGACCAGTAAGTGGAAACTAGGTATCTGAAGTTATCATCACAGAACCATGCATGCTCGAATCTAAAGAAACCTCACGGTACTGATTCTTCACCATAATCCTAGATCAAAGGAATGTGGTATGATCTAGAAGGTGGCTTAAACGAAGACGCAAAAAGAAGAAACAACCCAAGATGCTACACCGAGGCTAAGAACCGATCAATATGAGAGCGCTAACCAGAATCCCTCCAAGTAAATCTAGTATCTCTTGTATCCATCACCTCGAGTGTCAGGTCATTAGTCAACTCTACAAACTACAGGGATCTCGGATCTGACCTCCTTACATCCTAGAAAGACCAGAAGACAGCACGTAAACATTGAAATCCTCCTCAACTAGCCAAGCCTCACTAGGGTAGTGACTTAGTGAGTCATGAAGATCTACACACAAGTCAGATATTTAGTCTGATACACAAGGCTCAAAAACACAAGATATCACCACGTGTGTGCCCGAGCTATGATTCTTAAACTACATTGTCAACGCATCTACCCTTAAATTTTGCAATGAAAAAGAAAAGAGAAACTCTTAAAGCGAAGAGCAAACCATCAATACTCCCTGAAGTGTCAACGGTTCTAGAGTCCGACAGTGAATAGGCACCTAAGGAGTTCCATACAAAGCTTCAACAGAAAAAAGTTGAGTTTCTAGTAACAAAATGATATCACAACTCCACACCTAAGGTAACTAAGTTGTACCCGAGTTGAAACCACCCCTGTTACATGGGCTACTTGTGCTTCAAAATCTAAGACAATGATAGGCCCTCTCCTAACTGTCATCGATTGTTTTCCATTTATATACCACTTCATTTTTCATCCATTAACCCACCTCAAGACTGAACCGGAGGTGGAGCAGTCGGGAAATGGTTCCCACATTATTCTCCAGCGTATCGAATGCTTGATTGAGTTTAGTTGTCCAAATTGCAAAAGAAGGATGATCGGCGGTGTCATCAAGCAAAGGCTCCAGCAAAGGAGTGATATCTATAAGTTGAAAGTCATTATGTTCCGAAAAGAGGTGCAGCAACATCTCCTAGAGGCAGTGGAGCTTCAGGACCATTCGGAGCCTCATAGGTTGTAGGAGCAGGTGGATCGCAGGCCTCAACACTAACCAAGAGGGAAACATGAGCAGCAGAAACCATTTGTACTGGAAAAGGGCGAGTAATCGGGTTCTTACCCAAACCGCTATTGTGTACCAAAAAGCAGCTACTAATTAACGGAGTTGAACCGTTATAGGGTTTTGGAACAATATCAGTAATAGGGTCGAGTTCAAGAATAGGGGCGCTAAAGGCTCGATGCAGAGAGCCGGTTACATACTATGTGCCATTCAAAATCGATTCTTCAATTAAAGGGGCCTCCTGGGTCTGCCTAAGGTTCTACCCTCTTCCCAAAGAGATCGTGAACAGAACCCTAAGCCACAGAAGTCGAGTTGCATGCAACTGAAAAAGGAAACAATTGATGCTCAGGTGATACCCTTCTCGCCCTATCAGGTTCAGCTCCCTCTTGAAACTTGAAAATTCAAATCCTTGCAAATACTCCCCATGATCGCAACTTTCCATAATTTTCTCCAAAATCTTATCGCCAGAGCTGATGGCACACTTATCTCTTGTAGCTTTGCCTTCGGTGAGGTAAACGAACTAGTCTTGCTCAACAAAGATGTTACAGAAGGGAGCGATGGTCGTGGTGGTGGTGACATCAAATGCATGGTCTCAACTCAAATTTCAGCTAAATTCGGTCGAATTTCTGTCGAATATCGATATCCAGTCGAAATCGAAATTCGACCGAAATAAACGAAATATGGGGGTCTTAGTACAAAAAATGACCGAAATGACTGAAATTCCTGTCGAAATTCCACCGAAATTCTGTTTTGGTCGATACCGAAATGGTGACCGAAACCGACATTTAGGGCCTTGATCAAATGTAAGGACAAAGAGGTGGACGAATGCCCCACCATCACCAAGCAACAAGAGCTTGCAGACACAATTTTTGCATTCCATAACCACAATTGTTGCTAGGAGATCGAAACCCGATATACAGCCATCTGCAAGGATCTTTGAAACAAAACCAACCTCTCTAAGGGTCTGTTTGGTTGTTGGGTTGGAGTGGGTTGGGGTAACCTGATTTGAATAGTAGTTGTTTGGGATGTTTATGAGGGCTGGAGAGGGTTGGAATAAGGAATGTGATGTGATGTCACTATGATTTGTGATGGATTTCCAACCCAATAAAAGAGAGGGGTAAACCGGGTTACCTCGGGGAAACCTGGTTACCAAACGAGCCCTAACGGTCGGTCTTAGGGTTTCAACAGTGCGTAATAAAAACGAATCCCCATAAATCTGAGCTACCTATAAAGATGTGCCTAAAACTTCTCCGTCTGTGAACCGAGGTTGATGTCAAGCAATCTTGATATGGTGCTCGTGTCCTAATAACCGATCAGCTTCAGAGACTGACAGACCCCTTGCACAATACAAACTTTCATCTAAAAGCACATCTCTTGTGAACGATGGTCCTAGCATATGTCGTAAAAGCGTGAAAATAAAGTAGACATCTGTCTTTATAGCATCGACCCTCCCAATTAGCAGCACGCTATTTTCTTAGGAATTCCTTACAACCGTAGTGACGAGCTACCGTGATGAGGAATGCAAAACCAAGCCAGCCCCGAGCCTTGCCGATGCTGAAGGAAGGCTTATGCCTCTGAAGTTGCTTCACAGCTCTCGGACAGACTGACCTCATGTGGCCCTTCCCTCTACAACCAAAGCGGTGTGGAGGTAACGTACACGTGAGTTCCCCATGGCGTAAACCCCACACCTATAGCAACACAAGCCACATTTATGATGGGACACAAATATCCAACCCACCTCTTCCTTCACACCTTCATGCTCTGTGGCTCTCCTCTCTAGCCTCACCTCTCCATTGATAGCCCTCAACCAGGCCTTCTCAACATATCCCACCATCCACCACGAATGCACTCTCCTTTTCGGATGGCTCTCCATCAATACTTCACCATGCAGCATCTAGTTGTTTAGATAACAAAGATATTTAAAAGGGATAAAATAGCAAAAGATCGTGTAAAGGAAAATGAGCAAATTGGAATGAATTGATTTACTCAAGAGGTCTACGGGTTATCAGCGTAAAATCCTAGAGAGCTCAAAAGAGGGAAATTACATAAAGAGCCCCGAAAAGTTAGAACTCAAAAAATAATAAATAAGGAAAAAATAATATGATAACAAAATGACTCTAACACTCCCCTTCAAATTGGAGCATATCTATCGATCATGTTTAACTTGAAAATTATACACAAGAACAGTTTCTTTGATAGTGCCTTCGTGAATACATTTGCAAGCTGAAGATTTGTGAAGATGTGTTGAGTAGTGATCTTCTCTCCTTATACAGCGTCACGGACAAAGTGACAGTCCACCTCAATGTGCTTGGTCCACTCGTGAAAAGCTAGATTAACGGCAATGTAAGAAGAGGATTTCTTGTCACAGTATAAAGGTACAGGAGTGGTAACAGGAACTCCAAGTTCATATATAAGAGACAAGCTAGGTAATCGCACAAGCGACCTGGGTCATTGCCATGTATTTTGTCTCTGCACTCGATCTTGAGACCACCGGTTGCTTCTTGTTCCTCCATGTGACAAGGTTCCCACCAACAATCATAGCATAGAATGTAGTGGATCGACGATCCTCAGGTGAACTGGCATAGTCTGCATCCGGATAAGCAAAGACATCAGTGTGACCATTGACCCCATAGAAGATGCCTCGCCCTGGAGATTCATTCAAGTATCGAATGATCAGAAGAACATCATGGCAATAGTTGTGGGCAGGTCTCTTTATGTGTTGGTTATCTATACTCACAGCATACGATATATTTGGCCTAGTAATAGTGAGGTAGAGCAGTTTGCCAACAAGCTTCTATATAGCGCAGTATCTCCAAACTCAAGTTCAACAGAAGCAGAATGCTTCCTTAAATCTGCAAGGATGATAGATGGCTTGCATCCAAGTAGTCTAGCCTCAATAAGAATGTCTAGAGAATACATCCTATGTGAGAAATGGAGTCAATCTGTAGTGTGTATCACCTCAATGCCAAGAAAGTAACGGAGATGGAGTCCCTCTGTACGAATAATATGAAAACAAGTAGAAAAAGATGTTTTGATGTACTAAAAGAAATTTTTGACAATTTTATTAATCTCTGAATGTTCCTTCAGTAGATAAACCCATGAGGATCGACCATAATCATCAACAAAAACAACAAAATATTTATGTCCACTCAAAGTATGGATCGGAAAGGGTTCCCAGATATCACAATAGACTAGAGCAAAAGGTAAATCACGACATGGCTCAGCACTGCATAAGAAAAGGCTCGATGATGTTTCCCGAGCTAACATGCCTCGCACTAAAAGGGCTTCAAAGTAGAAAGTTTAAGGCACATCATAGAGAGAGCCTTAGCAGAAGGATGCCCAAGGTGAAGATGGTAGATAAACATATCGTCCAAGATAGATGAAGCTAAAACAAAACTGGAATCATAAGGAACATCAAGATAATAGAGGTCATTCTTCTCACGTCCCCCATCAAAAATCTACCTTGCCTGGATGTTCTGGAAATAACAGCATAACTCATCAAAAATCACATGATAATAAAGTTTAGTACAAAACTGGTGAACGGATAATAAGCTGAGAAGAAAATACGAGGAACAATGGACTCCAATGAGTCAGAGCTTGGAGGAGAACTCCATAGTTCTGACAGTAAAGTGAGTGTGCCCCATTGGTAACTCAAACCGACTTTACTAAGGAAAAGGATTGGGAAAAGGTTGGTAGACGACCTTCTCCTATCAAATGTATAGAAGCCCTGGAGTCAATAATCTATGCAGGAGTAGAATCAATGGCGGAGTGGGCTATTGTACCTTATGAGGTAACCAAACTAGCAGTAGTACAGACAGAGTACTCTTACTAGTGAAAGAACTGGAACTCTGTAAGATCTGCATCAGACGGGAGTAATCGATGGCATTGAGGTATATTGTCTGTCTGTAAGGATGCGGATCATAAGAGTCCTATACGGGATCATACATAGTCTCATAGGCATTGTTGGCATTAGGTGGTATGCCAAACTTCACCTAGCATCTCTTTAACGGATGGTTCTAGTGCCCATAATGAATGCATTGTGGGTATTGAGTAGTAAAATCATGCCCACGGCCATGGCCTATGTCACATCCGCATCATGAGTCACGTACACGACCACGATCAAAGTCGTGGCTTCGAACCCCTCGAAAGCTATGCCATCCTCTGTTCCCAAATGATGAAAAGTGAGCAGAGTTCTTTGGGAGAGGCAGAGTATAGGCATGTCCAACAGAGGTCTCTAGTTCCTGAAGACAACCAAAGATAGTCTTGATTGTTTGTAGGGTATCGGACATTAAAAATTGCTCCTGAAGAAAATCAAAGATAGTCTTGATTGTTTGTAGGGTATCAGACATTAAAAACTGCTCCTTTACGGCTTGGTATCGTGGATGTAGTTCAGAAAGAAAGGAATAGACCTGCCAATCAGATCACTCGTGTACCTTTTTAGTACAGTAAGTTTGCTGAAAGATCGCAAGCTCCTCATACAAAACGGTTAGATGTTGGTATTAGTCAACGAGATTGGAATCACCCTGAGATGTAGACCAGATCCGCATATAAATGTCGGTGAGGCGAGACTTGGTCATCTTTTGAGAGTAAGCATATTCCATATCAACCTCCATCTCCTTGGTTGAGTCCTTGTAAAGAAGATTCAGCGCAATGTGTGGTTCAAAACTACTTGTCATCCAAGTGATGACATGATAATTGTCCTCACATCAAGTATCATATTCTTTGTCCGTCGATTCTGGTTAATCTTTAGTCAGAATATGAATCTTTCACTGACCACTGATGAACACCCTGAAAGAACAAGACCAGAGCACGTAGCTTTTCGTACCCTTGAGCTTGATAGAGGTAGCATATACCATCACAAAAGTAGTGTATAAGGGCTTGGTCTCAGGAAGAAGAGATGCCATCATAGTCCAAAAGAAGTGACCTAGAAGAAGAAATATTCTTTAATCAAGCATATGGGTGACCTAGGTCATCGTTTCTAAGCCCCCTGCGCTTCTTGGGAAGCACATGGTGGTTGTGATGCCATTTAACTTGTGGTGCACGATAGCAGAGAGGCTTCGAGCAGAGGAAGGGAGGGCCCAAAAGTCCTAAGCGGCACAGACAAGGAGCACGAGGGCTGTTGGACACAAGCAGATGGCGTACAGAGGCGACGCAACCCCTTGCTGGCAGCGCGCAGTGCCCAAGCAGGTGGAGGCGCACATCGGTGGAGCCCCATAGTGGCTTGATAGATGCAGGCTTGCTAGTTGGCGTAGCTATCCCCAACAGTGGCGTACATGGGCTGAGAGGTGGTCTAGGGGTCTTGTGTGTAGCCCTAGTCTGTTGGAAGGCGCCTGCGCAAGGGCTTCAGCGAAAAGGAGAGGCGAGGGGTTGGTGTTGGCAGATGGATCTAGGTCATGACCGCTGCTCTCATACCATGTGGAGAAAAATGAGAGAATGGAATGAGTTGATATATTCAAGAGGTATAGGGGTTCTTATATAGTGTGAAACCCTAGAGAGATCAAAAGAGGAAATTACATAAAAGGGTCTGAATGGTTATAACTCAATGAATAATAAATAAGGAGAAATTAATATGACAACAAATTGACTAACAAATCCAATAAAGCATGACACCCGTCTGAAATGTTATGCGATGGAACGACTCAGTTTCACAGAGCTCATAGTGCTACTATCAACGGGAGAAAAGAATAATTATAAGTAAAATATAGCATCCACTATAAAGGCTGAAAAAGCTCTTACCAAAATAGGGCATGCTAACGGACAAAATGGTTCGAACCTTGCTGTCCCATCCAAGCATACAAATTGCACTTGCAGTTGAAAACATAAGTGCCGGACCTACCCATAAAAGAGATCTGAAGTGCAGAGAAGTTAAGTGATCACAAAATAAGAATCTCTTTTTAAAGTAGAATAGATTAAAAAAGTAGAGAATATAAATTGCATTATAATAAAATCATGGAAGGATATAGAAGGTAGCCCCTTGTCATACTTTGCAGAGCTGCTAGCAATAATGTCAAGATCTTTAGATATAATCAGCACTCTTTTACTGGTCAAAATCCCTGCAACTTGGCCACGTAGAGTCTCTTGCCATTGAACCTAGAGCCAAAAAAAGACGCAAATTGGCAATTACTGTAGTTCATGTGCAGTCTCCAATGGGCTGCCAGTTTAGTGGTTATTAATATTTACATTTCCCCACGGTCTAAAATGTCAATTTCAGTGCTTATTGCCAAAGCATGGAAAAGAAAATTTTGGGGATTTCAGCACTATTTCGCTGATATCATAGAAAATCGTAGAAATCGCTTTAAAAATCAGGAATTCAGAAATTTAGTTTTCTAATTTTCTATAATAATAAATAAAAACATAATCGTGTTCTAAAATAGAGGTAGAATTAGATTTCTGACGTACTATATCAGCTACCATATGCAGAAATACTGACATGTTTAAAAATGTAAAATATGCAACAAAAAAGAAAATAATGCACTACAAGTTTAATGATAAAAGAAGTTATAAAAAAATATAAAATATTGGCTAAAAGATAATATGTAGATAATACTTACTCGACTACATATAATAATTAGTTCTGGCAATGGTTGACACAGGGACAAAGCCAGGATTTTCAATTTTGGATGCCAAATGTAAAAAGAAAATACACTCTTAATTTATAATAGATACTAAATTTATGCCATTTCTAAAAATATCAACATAAATACTTAAATATACAAAATTATTGATTAGATTTTTTATAATCAAATATTAATAACAATTTTTTGTTACAAAATCTAATTTTTAGTAAGTAGTCTTCCATGATTTTGCGTGTTTTGTGAAAAAAAACGATCACATTATTACATTTTAATAAGAAGATAATAAAAATATGAAGTATTGAAAATAAGAGGGATTGGAAATACCTGCATATGATGGTATTATTTAAATCTTCTTACCATTATAAACAATGTGACTTTTATAGACTGTGCATATTTGTTAACGACATAGTTATCATGGATGGATTTTCTTAAAACATTTTCTTAGCAATTAGGAACTCAGAAAATTTTATAAAGCAATAGATAAGCGTTGCTAAAAAGAGTGTTGCTAATGATACATATTTTTTTTTGTATTGTTCTCAACCTCTTACGAAGTTCTTCATATTCGTTTATCTTCTCATGATTATATTTCATATTTTATCAGACTTTATATTGTTTTGTCATGTATTTTAATTATAAATAGTATGCATGAATTCTTCAAAATGTCTCACATTATATCTATTTTTTAACACAAAAAATAGATAATGACAAACTAAGAATGAAATACCATGTTGTGATTGTTTTAAATAATAAAACATTACATTTTTGCGAAATTTAAAATGATGCATGTCTCGTATAATTGAAATTTTCAAGTAAATATCAAAAGCATTCATATTTTAGATCATTCATCGGATGGGGACATTAACTTTTCAAATTACTAAGAAACAAATTTAAGAATGCTAATCTCCTTTGGCAATAACAATATAGATGAAAAAAAACAATAAAAAGGTGGTATTTGTTTTAAGAGAGAAATGGGGAATACATTTTTTGCGGAAATATGGGATGTACAACATGAACATGTACACCCTAGCCTACCTTTATATTAAAGTAGATCATGCAAAGATACAATGTTACATCGAAATACATGGACCACCCAACCAAAAGCACATGAACAGGAGTCCACACATTTTCACAATAAAAGCACTCCCGCTTCAAGATGAACTCGTTTCTTGCAAACCAGATAGCCCAGATGGTGGCAATGACTCTTTGCCTACCCTCCTCTAAACCCCTCCAACCATCACGTATTGAGGCCCAAAAAGATTCTTTGCACTCAAAAGAAATGCCTGGTAATCTCAATTCCTCCCATGGCTGATGCAGAATGAAAATTGGCGCGACGTTGGAAATTAAATTTTGACGGTGGATTTTTTTGGTGGAAGAAATTGGAAGGGTTGAGGAGAAGAAACTCGTCGGGAATACGAGGGGTTTGGAGAAGAAGAACACAAGTAGACCACGCGGGGGAGAAAGAGATAGACGGAGATAGAGATAAAGATCTCAATTTTATAAACATTGAACTCCCTAAAAACAATGGACCACCATCCCTTTATATAGGAGGGATGAAATTATAAAAATAGAAATCAAATTCAAATTGACAACTTAATTATCCTAAATAGACTCTAACTAATTACCCGACTAACTACCTAATTTGAAATTCAAAATAAAACTAATTGAGATCCCACGCGATCTCTTTATTTAAATTAAAAATTACGACAACTCAAATAACGTAAATAAAATTGACAGATATAAATACGCGGGGGAGAAAGAGATAGACGGAGATAGAGATAAAGATCTCAATTTTATAAACATTGAACTCCCTAAAAACAATGGACCACCATCCCTTTATATAGGAGGGATGAAATTATAAAAATAGAAATCAAATTCAAATTGACAACTTAATTATCCTAAATAGACTCTAACTAATTACCCGACTAACTACCTAATTTGAAATTCAAAATAAAACTAATTGAGATCCCACGCGATCTCTTTATTTAAATTAAAAATTATGACAACTCAAATAACGTAAATAAAATTGACAGATATAAATTTAAATAAATGCAGCCCTATATTCTGATTCCACGCTGCATCAACTCTCCTCCGCTTTTAAAAATTCGTCTCCCAACGAATTGCTTGATCTTCGGGTTGTTGATGGAGAATTTCCACATGGCTTGTTGGTCGAATCTCCCAATTTCGCTCCTTTTCCCTGTTACGTTTATAATTTTTCTGATTTGAGGGGTACGGCTGCAAATATTCTACCCCTTCACTTAAGAATATTTTGTAAGAGGAGCCTTTGAAATTTTCCTTTGAATAAAATCCTTTGCATGGGGGGGGCCTTCATGTAAATTTTCCCATTTGACTCCCAATCACTCTTTTTATGGGATTCGGCTACCGTAGGGAGGGAACCCCCTGTTAGGGTTCCTCCCTTCTTCTCCAAGCAAAGGAAGGTGGCGGCAAGCGCGGAATTGGTAGCGGCCAACGTCGGCAATGATGAACGCGAAGATGTTGGACGATACACGCCCACATCTGGAAATGGTGGCACGTGCTGCGAAGTCGGTGGAGTGGTGGAAGCGATGCACGGGCGGTTGGTGTGGTGTTGCTTCGAGCGGAGGTGGGCCTCGTGCGGGGGTGGCGAGGCTCGCTGGTGGTGCGAGCGGCTCATAGCGGTCCGCGCTTCTGCAGAGAGAAGGTGGGCAGGCGGTGGTTGCTGGTGGCGTCGGTGCGAAGGGTATGGCTGTAAGGACCCCTCGCGCAGGCGGTTGTGCAGGCGGTGGTCGGCGGCGTGCCTCGCGAGGTCGGTGGTGCGAGGCCCCACGTGGAGCTGGCCGGTGGAGGTTGGCGCACGTGGCGCGCGCTCCCTGCGGACGATGGAGGTCTTCGTGTGAGGGCAGCGGGGCTCGCTGGTGGTGCGAGCGGTCGGCGGGGCGGGGAGCACGGCTGGGGCCGTAGGTGCTGCGAGAAGAGGGCTCGAGGTTGCAGCGGGTGTGGTTGGTGGCGCGGGAGTGTCGGAAGGTGGCGAGGGTATGGGGGCAGGGGCGTAGCTCGATGTCGGGAGGTTTTGTGAATCTGAATATGCTTGGGTAGCAAGCAGGTCATAAAATTTACCTCCTGAAAGGTCGGGACAGCAATCGGATCAACGTTGACGGCCTCTTTTTCCTCGGGAATAGGTTGGACAGCAAGCAGGTTGTCATTTTTCTCCTCTGAAACGGCTTGGACAGCAGTCATTTCGCCGTTGTCGACGAGTTTTCCTTCATCAAAAGTCTGGATAACGGCTTCGGTAGTCGACAACTTTGATAGGGCGCACATAGCATTGAGATTAGCCATTATCTCTCGACCTTTGGACTGGAACTCTTGATATCTGGAATGGAAATATTGATCTTGGGCCTCAAAATCTTGCCATTTTGCCCGGAAGTCTTCTTCGGCTCGCCGTTTACGCTCCGACGAATGATGGTGTTTCGTCGCATGTCGGTGCGAGCGTCTGGACGGATCGTCAGATCGTGAGGACGATCTGTAGGCCATGCTCAGATACCAAATGATGCGGAATAAAAATTGGCGCGACGTTGGAAATTAAATTTTGACGGTGGATTTTTTTTGTTGAAGAAATTGAAAGGGTTGAGGAGAAGAAACTCGTCGGGAATACGAGGGGTTTGGAGAAGAAGAACACGTGTAGACCACGCGGGGGAGAAAGAGAGAGACGGAGATAGAGATAAAGATCTCAATTTTATAAATACTGAACTCCCTAAAAACAATGGACCACCATCCTTTTATATAGGAGGGATGAGATTACAAAAATAGAAATCAAATTCAAATTGACAACTTAATTATCCTAAATAGACTCTAACTAATTAACCGACTAACTACCTAATTTGAAATTCAAAATAAAACTAATTGAGATCACACGCGATCTCTTTATTTAAATTAAAAATTACGACAACTCAAATAACATAAATAAAATTGACGGATATAAATTTAAATAAATGCAGCCCTATATTCTGAGTCCACGCTGCATCAATGGCCATCATGAATTTGGACATTAAGAAAAAATATTGCCAATATCCTCTATTTATTCCTCACACAAGGTTCAGAAAGTCGGTATGCGGTATTCGTTCGGCCAGGCGGTCTGAAGCGAGTAAGCGGGCAGGCGGAAGTATATGCGGAAGTATATGCGGACTATGCGGTTTCTATTATTTTAATTACAAATAATTACAAATATAATAATAAATTCAAATACTAGACATTTTATATTTAAAAAAATAAAATGTAGGTATTAGAATGTGAATATTTTCAACCCAAATTCGAAAATATTTCCAAAGTTGTCTATTTAGATAAAAGTGTGGATGATAAGATTCATAACAAAATATCTATGACAGCTCAAAAAAGGTTCATAACAACTCAAAAAAGAAGTATTCAATCATTAATAGTGGCAATTGTGGCATACACATATTATACAATACTCATTCATGGATTTACGGTAGATAATCATAGAGAAGACTTCTAATCCAACATCTAATGTGTTACACTGTCAATCATTAACATGAAATTAGATAAAAAAGAAGACATCTCAAGTTATAAGAAATGTTAATGACTTGTATATTCAGTGGTTACCTGAAAGAAGTCGGCAGATGTTTCTTAAGGAGGCGGAGCAGCCTGTGAGAACCGCGGAGGAGTCGCAATGTCGCGGAAGAGTCGCGGAGGCGGAGCAGCCTGTGAGAACCGTGGAGGCGGAGTAGTCTGTGAGAACCGTGGAGGAGTCGCGGAGGCGGAGCAGCCTCGAGTTGATGTCGTGGAGGCGGGGCAGCTTTGGCGGAGTCGGAGCAGGATTTGGCGGAGTCGCAGAGGCGGAGCAGCCTTTGGCGGCGTCGCGGAAAGAAGGCAGCGGCGTCGCGGAGTCGCCTTCGCAATGGCGGAGCCGCGGAGGAGGCAGCCAACTCGAGGGAGGGTGGCGAGTTTTCTTCGCTAGGGCTCGGAAGGAGGGAGTCGATCGCGAGAGCCGAGAGGGGTTTATCGTGCGGGAAGGCGCTAGGGCTGGAAGGAGAAAGGGGGCGGCTTTACGATTCCAGAAAACATAAATACCTATTTTTTGGGGGCGGGAGTTCTATCACAAATTCGGCCACATATGCGGCCGCATATGCGGCATACTCGGGCGCATATGCGCTTTGGCCGCCTTAAGTCCGCATATCAAGTACTCGGAACGTTTGCCTGCCCGAGTACGCATATGCGGCCGCATATGCAGCCGCCCGGGCCGCCTTTCTGATCACTGTCCTCACACCATAAGCATCACACATCTACCCTTCGAAACCACTAAGCTCCTCTTTTCCCAAACATGATACACCTTCTCCTTAGTGGTCAAAGAAAGATTTTTATCCATTGAGGTACCTTCCAAGTCCATATACGAGCACAATTACACGCATAAATTCCAGACAAATATCATCGATGAACAAAGTGACATATGTTTTCTTCATCAAGAACCACCCATCCCTCCAAATCCATGCATCTCTTCTGTCCATTAGATACATCGCAACACTAACGAAGCTCGACATATGTGGAAAGTCTTCTAGTCTCTGATCAGAAAGAATTCCTCTGAACATAGGAGTCTATGCTCCATTTGACCATGTATCTGATAGGTTTAACTTTTTTATTTATTGCCATAGTAAAAAGTCGTGGGTAACGATCGCATAAAGCCCCTTCCTCCAACCAATCATCTGTCTAGAACTGAAAACCAAGTTTGTCCCCTACAACGGACCTCAGAAAATGAACTATTTGAGGTAACACATTATAAATCCCTCTCCAAAAAGTGGATGGTGATTCAACCACCTGGGCGGCGTTGATAGCTCTATAATGAGTCCATAGATAGACAAAGTCAACTTAGCTAGAATATCATCCTGCTCACCCTAGATCAGCAAGATCCACTTGGCTATTAAAGCTTTTGTTCATCTCCAACTGCCTCAAAGTCCCCAAACAACCATCCTCCTTGGTTTAAGTCACCGTGTTCAACCAGGTTTATGCCAAGAGCATCTACCGAAGAATCCCAAAAGAACCGTTTCATCAAGGTCTCGAGATGTTTTCTAACCCCAACAAGCATCAGGAGCATAGAAAGAAAGAAGATAGGTATAGCTGACAGAGTCGCCTTCACTATTACAAGATGCCTTCCCTTAAACATGTATGATGCCTTCCAATCGGCCAGCTTTTCTCCATTTTATCCATAAGAGGTGTCCAATCAACTTCTCGTAACCTCACCCTACGAGAGGTAGCCCTAGGTAAGAAATAATCAAAGCTCCTCGTTGTGTCTTTAAGACAAGCACGCACTCTTCCATCTTCTCGTTGAACATGTTAAAGGGGACAAATGTGGACTTTCTCCCATTAACCTGTAGGCTAGACACCTCGCCAAAAGGATCAAGCATAGCTTCGATGTCTCTATAGTCTATACTCCCTAAGTCCCCCCTCGATGAATGGGGATCAAGATGCCCCCTAAAAAAACCTCTACAAAAACTTCAACCCATTGCTAATTTGGTCATGATTGTCAAAGCATCAACCACTATGACGGGCACCCCTACTTAATTCCCCTTTGTGGCTAAAAGAAACCACCCTATAGCTTGTTGTTCACCAGAACCGACGCCAAAGACATAGTAATGCATGTCTTCTTCCATTCAATCAAAATCTTTAGAAAGCCATCACGATAAAGAGACGTCCAGATAAACTTCCAGTCAACACAATCATAAGCTTTAGAGAAGTCGACCTTCTACATTAGCCCTTTAGTCTCCCGTCGCTTCCAATCTGTAATGGTCTCCGACGCCATAACCATACTATCCATCAATTCCATGCCCGGGATAAATGCAAACTACTCAGGGGAGATAATGGAATCAAATACAAGCATGTGTCGGTTAGCCAAGACCTTCGCCACGATCAGGTTGAACGCATTTGATAGTAAGATCGGTATATAATCTTTAACCCCCTTGTGCCCCTTCCTTCTTTGGCAAAAGGAAAATGAAAGAATGGTTCACCAACTCAAAACCTACATTGCCAAGTGTAAACTCATTCATCATGCTCATAACCTCACCCTTCACAACCTCCCCAGAATTCTCTAAAAAATACAACGTAAAAACCATCTGGACTTGGAGATCCATCTGCATTTAGATCGAACACAGCTTTACAAATTACTTCTTATGTAAAGTTATTTGTAAGCTCCTCAGCCTGACCCTAGGAAATCCCGCTCGATTCCCTCCCCGTCCAATGCGTACCCTTTCTAGGTGTCCTTTTGTTGATCCTCCTGAAATGTTCTATCACAGCATTGCCCACATTCCTATCCATCGTAATCTGTTCTTCAACAACCGAAAGCAAATGTATAAACTATAAAGTTAAGATGGCGCCCGCCACTGGCCACGACATAGAAGAATCTAGTGTTCGCATCACCCTCCTTTATACATTTCAGCTTCGAACTCTGCCTCCACTCAACTTCTCGTCATTTATCCTCTATAGCCACAGTACGGAGGTAATGCACTCAGCTTCCCTAATCCTCCTTTGTGGCAAGGCCCTAAATATCGATTTCGGTCACCATTTCAGTGACCGACCAAACCGAATTTCGGTGGAATTTCAGTAGAAATTCGACCGAAATTCCGATCATTTCTGTCATTTTTTGCACTAGGGCCCCCATATTTCGGTCATTTCGGTCGAATTTTGATTTCGACAGGATATCGATATTCGACAGAAATTCGACCGAATTTCGCTGAAATTTGAGGCCATGCTTTGTGAGACCATTGCCTCCTTCAACCTCATCTAGCCCCACGATCTATACATGCGTCGTGTCCCTAGCCTCCATGCGCCTCTCCTGAATATCCCTCCCATAACTCATTAGCATTTTTCGCTACTCCATAAGTTAAGCCACCACCCTTTGAATGGTTGAACCATCAGCTAGCATATGAGTCTAGAAGGCAAGCACCATAGCCCTAAAGTTCTCCAAAATCCATGATTTTTCGAAATGAAAAATCGATCACAGTTGCACCCCCTCGCCCGAATCCCAGCAAAACAGTGTATGATCAGCTCTGGAATGCAGAAAACTCCGAATGTAGACTAGAGGGAATGACTCCATCAAACCGGCTGAAGCCAAGAATCAGTCTATTCAAGACCACGAAGAGTTACTACGCCACATGTATTTAATATTCGTAGCATCCATGACCTCAAGTCCAGCTCATGAATCATATCCAGAAAAGTGATTGACCATGTGCCCCTTCTGCCACTCCCTCCTAGTCGATCCTCGACAAAAAGTCGTAACATTGAAATCTCCCGCTACGAGCCAAGGAGCATCTGGAAACCTACTCCTCAAATCACAAAGCTCCTCCCAAACCACACTTCCACTCGTTGGCCCAGTTGGCCCATAGACCGATGAAATCATCATCTAGAAACTATCCAACACTTTGATAAGAACCACTGAAATGTATATGTTTCCCACCAACTCATCGACCTTCCTGAGAAAGACTCAATTCCATGACAATAAGATACTACATGTCGATCGATCAAAGATCACTGCTTGAAACTCAGAGAAATTAGAGCCATCCATCGACCTCCAAAGCAAAGGAGTCCAATCACAAATCATTGGCCCTTGAATATACGCCCCATCTGCTTACAAAGACCCGAAGAGGGAACCAACCGCCCTCTTCTCTCGATCCCCCAAGCCACTGACATTCCAAGTAATGACCTCCATTAAGGTGATGCCTCCCCTCTCGTGGTTTTATGGCACCCACACATGACGCCATTTGAGTCACTAACATGGTGTCATCCATAACTCAACCATCTTGAGAATCATTGCAGATCGGATGCTTACTGGTCCACCAGCTTCTGTAACAAGTACTAGAGCATAGGCTGAGACTTCCAACGAAGAGTCGTCCGCGACGTCTCACTCAAGCCAATGCAGGACGTTCGGCTTTCTTTGTTTACGAGAAAATACCATAAATGGGTCATTTTTCATCCTTCTGCCCCCACTAGAGTGCACAGAATCTTTAGCTTTGGTCCTGGCTGACTTCAAGGCTCGGATGGCTGACCTCATCGCCTACAAATTATCCAAAAGAGTCTCCACTTTCTTTTTCTTGGTTGGGTCCTTCAGAGCCTTCAGAACATCCCCTTTCGGTCAACCGCACGCACCCACCTCAATTGATAACTCTTTTGGATCTAGCGAAGGCAGCTTCAAAAACTTGTCCCTTCTTCGAGGAAGCATACGGGAGTCAGCAATGGCAACCGAAGAAACCCCCCCCTGCCAAATTCGAGAAATCAAAGCGAAGGATACACTGTAGGAAATGAGGAATATATGTATGGAAAGATTAATGGGAGGATCATGTTTGAGAGGGATGGACGATATACTATTGATATATTAATTATAATAAGTATATTTCCATCTATAGTAAAATGGAAGAAATAACATTTACTTGGGAAGGCCAAGTCTCCCTAAATTATATGAAATATGGGAGTGGCGGGGACCTACCCCCCCCCCCAATCCGTCAGTGGATCCACATATATATGTCCATGTATCAATAAAAGTGGCGATCTCATCCATACAATTACAGTTTGTTTTAGAATGCGAACTCCATTGGGACACCAAGGGGTTAAACCCTGCCATCAGAACACCAACACAACTCACCATTTCTTTTGTAAAGACTGCTATCAGCATGGCCCCCTCTTGGCAATTACAAATTAGCCATCTTAGCCTTGACCACTATTATAACTATGCTCCTTGCTAGTGTAGATCGTCGATTCTTCTTCGATACTTAGTTGATCGAGTAGGCTAGCTCCACAAGAGAGGCTAGGCTCACCTCCTCACAGGAACCCTTCTACGAGATGCATGCCTCTCATCTTAGGGAATCCATCCTTCTTCACTTCTGCGAGAATAGCAATAAGTCCTAGTAGATGACATTAACCTCTTTAACGAACCCTCTCACTAGCTACCCCTACTATGGTGACAATCCTCCTTATAGAAAGGATGCTCGATCATTTATGAGACACATCTACCACCATCCCTCCGCTCGGTAGCCCCACAACAACCAAAGAATGATCTGGTCCATGCACTAGTGATCAAGTAGTCGAAAACCAGTATGAAATCCCATATTCATATCCACATGCAACAATGAAGCATCAAATCATAAGAAGCAAACTTCGAATCCATGTAACTCAAGTCCTTTTAAGGAATAACAACAAACCTAGGGGAAAAACCAGCTTTGACATTGTCAGAACCAAGCACAAATGGTTTGGATATGGGTATAAGACCACCCGAACAAAATTCTCATTAGACAACCCTCTAAGCAAAGCTTAGAATAGAGTGTTGTGGGTTCAAAATGCAGTTCACCCAGGACCACATCGTGTTCGTTGCTCAACACAAAATCCATATCCACCTTGCAAGAGGGATCTCATCTAGATTCCTCATTTTTGCCTCGCCAACCATAGTTGTTGCTACCCGCAGGTTTTTTTCCTTAACTAGGGGTTTGACCTAGAAATCACCATCAAGCACCCAATCTTCATCTCAATTTGTAAAGAGGACTTGATGACTTGGCCTTCAAACAAGACCACCATTCCCAACATCTCCCTAGAGCGCAACCCATCTACTAGGACGCCCACAACCAAACATATACGAGCCAACACCACCTTGATTGATGACAATATCCTACTCCGAAAGGATACACCCCAAATCCGAGCCTTTCATTAAGCAAGATGTTGCAAAACACCATACACAATGCCAACAGAGAAAGGGTGGTGCTCCCTTCAGCCCCCTCAAAATGATGATAACCTGTGGAAGCCAAGCATGTTGTTAGACAACCAAACCATATCAACATCAATCCCATCCCACGAGCCCATTTGACCACTACCTTCAAGTTGCATAGGTCCATCTCTGATCCCTCTCCAAGAACCATCCCATTAACTAGGCATGCTCCCTTACCATCATGATTCATGAGGGAGCGAAGGTTCTTTAAGATATCACCAACTTGGAGAATATCCAACGGGGGTTCTTGAGAATGTTGTGTCTAGTCACCAGGCATTACACACTCACGACCATCACGGTCTAATTGACTGAAATGAAAACAAAACGCCACCGCACTTTGATATGTTTTTTCCATATGCCCCTACCTTCGCTCATCGATGGCAATATGTGATATTCTCCACTGGCCAGGATGTTAGAGCATATGATTCAATGGGTAATTAGATCTCTTCAGATCCAATTACACTACTCTTTTTTTTTAGTCTCATATTCCCGATTGATGGGACTTTCGTACATTTAGAGGACTATATACAGATCCAAACTACCATTGTAATCTTTGATAAACATACTAAACAATCAAGCCTTTGTGGCTCCTCCTGTGTTTTTTTATTTGCTTGTTATGGAGTAAGGTTCCAAATAAAGTCAAATCTTCTTTATTGTTTTCTAATACTGTAATCTATTCTATGTTTTTAGATGGTACCGGGCAAAGTCCAAAGTCCACTCTGAATTTTTTTCTTAACTTTTGATTTTTTTTATTTTGATTATTTGGAATTTGAGATGTGTTCATAAGATCATGGAGCAACGATATTTGTTCCTCGGCTTTGTTCTCCGTGCTCATTATAGTGATGCAATCTCCTTGCAAAATCATGTTACGAAAACCTAAGCGCTAGCATCCCGTCACAAGCATATAGGCAGCTCCAACATGATCTTAAGATGTAACTGAAGGGAAGCGATTTGACCTCACGCATCGCGGAAGCATGAGAGTCGGATCATATCCGAAAAAAATAAGACATGTCATACAAGTCGCATTAGCAGCAGAATTTAAAAAAATCGATATAACCACATGGCTTGGGAACCTTTCCCAAACCGTTCCAACAAGATCACACAAGTATTGGGCTTAACTCTTGAAGCGTGATTGCGATCTTCTAGTCTCTAAGTGAACAGACCTTCTGTCTCAAGTCCGATCCAACGGATAAAACAGTTGCTACCACGGAAATGAACCGCATGACTCACACAATCCATGAAAATGATCTGAGTCTAAAACCCATGTTTTCGTCATACGAAATCCTTCTTCTTCAACAGCACGAGCGTTGAAGAAGTTGAACCTCCACGTGAGATCGATCAAATCAATTCGACAACATAACAGCAACGCCACGACAGCTATAGACTCCAAAACCCTAGGCCAAGGGGACGTCCAAGGAGAGGTGGAGAGAGAGAGAGGATGTGTGTTGTAAAGAGATAGTTGTTGTTGCAACAATAGCATTCACTTTCTTAAGAGAACTAGGGTTAGCCTCTCTTTTTTATAAATTGGATGGTGGAGATGCACTCGTAATATTAATCAATGGTTGAGATTAGACGTAATCTTTCAATATCGCATTTGTGCTTCAAGCACAATAGGATTAGGAGTAGATAAATCAATTATCAATTCATAATCGAATATTTAATCTCAAAAAATCATCTCTCATGAACAATGTAGAAAGGAGAGTATAAAAGTGGAGAGGAGAAAGCCTCCTTCCCAATTTAGCGGTGGCAACCACCTTGGATTGGGAGAGAAACTCTCCCCAATCAACTTGATGTAACCTTATTACAACAAATCTTTTTTCATAGAATTATTTTATCAGTAATTTATAACCAAATAATATGCAAAATATTTGTGATGCTTGCAAATAGACCATTGATATTTATGAATCATATTCATCGATCATAAATTCATCCATCATAAACTAAATGTAAATCACAATTAAATTTAATTGTTCAACGTGAATCCAATTCACATTAATATTTAAATTCAGAATTAATTCTCTCTATGATATTGTAGATCATGTCCACATTATCAACAATTATTGTGGATAGTATTTGCCACATTAATCTCATCTATGATAACTAAATCTGATTTAGTTATCTAAGATGTATCTCTACACATGTCTAGATAATGTGAGTCACATTCACATTACTTATGATAACTAAATCCAAATTAATCATCATTATTTCTCTGTATTTAACAAAGCTCAGATATTTATCTACCGGAACTATTCTTGAACTCTTTAAAGGATAGTGTGCCCTCTCCTCGAACACTTGGAAATAAGGACAGGGCGGTTGTATAAGCCATGTATTGTAACTTGGATAGATAGATTTAATCTCATATCCATACTTAGAAGTCCTCTCAGAGATGTCTGATCATATCAAACAGTATATCCAATGTTCTAATTGTATATGAATCATATTCATATCAATGTCCAACATTTGGACTAAATTGAATAACTACTCTACTGACTAGTCACTAAAATCCAAATATGTGTTATCACTCCCTCAGAATGGAAGCATCATGGTATACAATCAATTAAGATCACATCACCGTCGAGCATTCCTAATTTCCATACATCATAAATATTGGAAGATTGTGATTAACAACTCCAAGCAGCGGTGCCATTTTGTTTCACCTCTTTGGACTTGGGGCGAGAAGCAAGTAGGTGATCCACTTGACGGTCGTGGATAGATCCCACATCTGTACCCCCCGACTCCATTGAGTAACTACGAAGGCCCCAGTCATTCGGATCTGTGTGGATTACTAAGATTATCGGGTTACCGAAACGGCTTGTAAGGAGCACCTTACAAGCCATGACATCACATATCTTGCATCTTCTAACCAATGCATCAACCGATCTTCTTTATGAATGGCCAAACCATCTTAAAAAACATGAACAATTTAAAACTAAGGTTACGGTTTTTTGTTTTACCCCACGTGTCCATCCAAACTCGATCAACTGTCCTCCTATTTCCAATATATCATATTTATCATCCCCCGCTCGTGGCCCCCAAAATGAGATCTCATCTTTGAGGTCCTATATGTGAAAAATCCACTTCTTGGGGTTCTTATATGAGATAGCCACTCTTTGAGGCCCCTACATGAGAGAAGCAATGACGACTTCCATGTGAGAGATACTCTTTCTTAAAGTTTTTGCATAGGAGAGGCCCATTCTTGATTTTTTCATGCAGGCAAGAGCAATCTACATATGATGTTTCATGTTTGGCATTTGGAATTATCTGACTTGTGTTGCTCACCAATTCAATGCATGAAAATCAGCACTCCAATCCATCTACTACCTACCAGTCGTCTTCACCGCTCATTTACTACAGGCATGAAACTTTTCAATGTCATTTCCTCCCCCAAGCCTCCTCGCGGCAAAGACCACATCGAGCAGTTCTCCTCCTAGCTCCTTAGAAAATGTATAGATTTAAGATGAGTATTTTCTTTGTAACAAGTTGTAGCTTTTTCAGCCCCAGTTTTTAGGAAAAGTATTAGGGTATGATTCAAATGGGTAATTGGATATGTCGCTCCTTTCCTTAGTCACATATTTCCTACCATGTGGAACTTGTTGGACATGCGAGCCCACGGCGAGCTATTATGCAATAAATGTTATTGCAAATATCATTCCCTGATTTAAAATGAAGAATAATTAATTTGCATAATAGGTCCCTTAGTACAATTAGGGTTATGTACCATGGTCATCTTAATGATCATATAGTTGTTGATTCAATAAATGAATCATAGAGGTTGGTGCTTGGATGAATATCTAAAGAGTTAGATTGAGGACTCATCGAGGACCCTCAAATAATTATTAAGAGATGATCTCCAGCCTGAGAAGGAGATGGCAATCCTTTCTCTGAAGGCTGATATCTAACAGACCACTTGATGCAGGTCCTCTGCATAGGAATAGAGATTCTGAGGTGTTAGATAAGTTATGTCAAGGAGTTGACTTAACGAGATCGAGATAACCAAAGTCCTATGTCGTATGTTGTCACGATATAGGCACGCATCCTCTAACCGGAGACAGATGTGTTACTATATGTCTAAGTATGTACATTTGGCAAAACAATAGGTTGATGGCCTAATCAAGGTCTATACACCGCCGCGTTGGTGTGCATGCAAGGGCATATGAGTAATACGACATCTCAAAGGGATCATACAGGTTCATTACTGAACTGGAAGACATGAGCTCACTCATGAGATATTGGGAAGAATCAAATTCTGTGCACGATCGTCTCGCTTTGGAAACTTGACTGAATTTGTAGGTATGATATATACTTTTGGAAAGCATATGATCAAAACCTAAGTATGATATATGCTTTTGGAAAGCATATGATCAATACATACTCACAATGATCAAATGAGAAACTTAATGATAAAAGCATGAAGTAGACAGCGTAAAATTGATCTAATACTTCGAGTTTATTCTGGATCTTCAAGTATGCATGAGGTACATGTATTGGGAATACTTAAGGGTGATGTGATCATGAACGGTTGTATAACCATGACGCTTCTATTCCTAGGGAGTGATGAAACGGGTCTGGATTTTAGTGACTCCGCTAAGTAGAGAAGTAATCTGATCTTGGATCAAATATTGGACATTGATCTGAATGTGATTCGGATGCAATGAGAACAAGAGATTTGCGGTCTTGATTTAATCAAGCATCTATGAGAGGTCCGTAAGATCTGTATTTAAGATGTGATCTCAATATCCAAGTCACTATACGTGGAACAATACAATCGCCATATCCTTATCTCCAAGTATCTGTGGAGAAAGCGCATTATCCTTGAAAGAGTTCAGGATAATTTCAATGTTGATATATGTATCCGAGCATTGAGAAAATTGATAATTAAATGTGATTTAATTATCATGAATAATATGAATTTGATTCATATTATAAAGAGAATTATCTTAGATAATTAAATGTAATTTAATTATCAAAGATGTAAATAATGTGAATGTGATTCATATTATTTGGAAACAAGAGAATAGAGATCTGAGATGATTAAATGTGATTTAATTATCATGGATATGAATAATGTGGGTAACACTATCCATATTAATCATATATATTATAAATATGATTTATAATATAAGAGAGAGCTATTTGTAATTTACATTTGTTAATTAAATGTTAACGTGAATTGGATTCACATTGAACAATTGATTGAAAATGTAATTCACATTTTACTTTAGGTTGTGAATGTGATTCACAAATTCCCAATGGCAAGATTGCAATATTCTCAAAATAATTATGAATTATTTTTGTAGAATAACTTGCAACAATTGTTGTTGTAAATATTGGAGATACATGGAATCATACAATCTTGAAGATTGCATTGAAAATCTCCTACTCCTAATAGGAATAGGGACAGCCACCAATTCCTACAAAGAAAGAGTGGCCGTCCACCACTTCTATATAGAAGGGGAGATTCTCCTTTCTATTATCTCCAAGATTACTTGATTTAATTTAGGATTAAATTATATTGATTTATCGAATATATTTAATCTAAATTAAATTAATTGTTGTTGTGTTTTTTCCAACATCTTAACCATTGAAAGAAACACAAATCAATCTCATTCATTGATTTTTGTGTCGTCCATGGATTGTGATCCATGGACTCCCAAAATCCTATATAAGAAGAGGCACCCCTCGCCCTTCTAAGAGGTTACAAGTTTACAACATCTCTCCCTCTCTCATTCTCTACACGCCCTCACTCTCTCTCTCTCTCTCTCTTGGTCGTCCACCATGGAGCCCCAGAGAGAGTCCCTCCCGCAGCAGCATCGCCATTATGTTGCCGGATTGTTTGCTTGTTGGTCTCCATCTCCTTCGGTGCGCCTTGCTCGTGAAGAAGACACCGGATCTCGTGTGACGAGATCAGAAGATCATCCGCTTGGATCATCAACATGGATTGCGAGAAGCATGTGTTTCTTCAACGTACTCGCAAGTCCGTCGGATCAGACTTGAGTCAGGAGGTCTCTTTGTTTAGAGACTCGATCACAACCACGCTTCAAGAGGTAACCCTAATACTTATTTGTGGTTTAGACGAAACGATTTGAGAAGTGTTCTTGGATTATATGGTTTCTGCACATGAATTTTTAATTTCCGTTGCCTCGAGCAACAAGTGCGACTAGTCATTCCCGATCGCATACGATGCGATCCTTATGCTTCTGTTATGCGCTTAAGGATCTCCCTATATCCTTCAGACTTTGGAGAGTTGTTGAGCTATATATAGAGCCTTACACCTATTGTAATCTTTGAGAAACATAACGAAAGCTTATGTCCTTTGTGGTTCTTCTCTCGTTATTTTATCCTGATTTTATCATGTTCCTTATAGAGGAGGATTCTATATAAACACAATTTTTTCTTTTTTGTTTAATGATATTGTAGCTCAGCCATGGTCGATCCCAAGCTCAGGTAAGTTGAGGAGGATTCTGAGTTAGATAACCGACATCCAGCGTAAGAGAGACAAATTCCTAAAAAACATTCTTTTTAAGAACGCTATTTAGGAATTTATCTCAAAACATTTCACATCCTTTTCAACATGGATTTAAACAAACATTTAGATTTCGTTGAGGTCTTCCTTAATAGCGATGCATCGCATAGACCGAATGCAATGACAAGTGGGTAAGGGCCGCAACATCATTGCCCCAGATGTAGTTCAAAATTTGCAAGGGTTCTCGCATGAGGAACGCAGGCGAGTAAATAAGCTAGTTCCATACCATCGTCTCCCGAATGTAGTCTAAAATTTGCAAGAGCTCTCGCAAGATGGACGCATGAGAGTAAAGAAGTTAGTCCAAAAGAGGTCGCGAAGGAAGTTGCAGATAGGTGGGTGGAATATTGGCACTTTGACTGTAAAATCAATGGAAATAGTAGATACGATGGAAAGAAGGAAGATTCAGATACTATATCTCTAAGAAACAAAATGGGTTGGAGAGAACGCAAGGGAGGTTGAGAAGACAGGCTTTTAACTTTGCTATTTAGGTAAAGATAAGGGCAGAAATAGTGTTTGAGTGGTTGTTTATAAGGATTTGAATGATTGTGTGGTTGATGTTCAAAGATTCAGGGATCCTTTCATAGCAAAACACTCTTTTCAAGATTGTGTGGTTGATGGGAGGCCATGGCTTCGAGGATAAAAATAAAGAGAGAAAAGTCATTCTGAATTTTGTAATGGCTTATGATCCTTTCATAGCAAACACTCTCTTCAAGAAGGAGCATTTAATTTCTTATAAGAGTGGCCCGACTAGAACACAGATAGATTACTTTGCGCTGAGGAGAAGAGATCGGTTGTGTTGCAAAGAATGAAAAGTAATACTAAGAGAGAGTTTGACAAACCAACTTCGCTTGCTAGTCATGGATGTGCAAATAAAAGAGATGGTAAAGAAAAGGAGAGTTTCCAAGATCAATAGAAGTAGATGGTGGACACTTCAACTGAAACAATCAAGCTTGCGGGAGAAGATTTTAGAAGACCTATCTTGGGATTGTAACGGAAGTGCAAACGAGATATGTGAGGCAGTAGCATCTTGTATATGGATTACAGCCAAATAGATGCTAGGTGAGTCAAAGGAAGGAGCTCTAGGCCAAAAGGAGGCTTGGTGGTGGAGTGGAGGGATGTAAAAGAAGCTCAAAATTAAAAGAGCATGTTTTAAAGCTATGTCTAAGGATAAAATAGAGAAAACTGTCACAAAATATAAAATAGCAAAGAAGGAAGCAAAGAAGGTCGTAAGTGAAGCAAAGTCAAAAGCTTACGAAGTTTTATACGAAAATACTCTAAGGAAGGCCAGAAGGATATATTCTTTTTGGCCAAAGCAAGAGAAAGAAAGAACAAAGACCTTTCTCAAGTGAGATGCATTAGGGATGAGGAAGGTTGCATGCTTGTTACAAAGGATTTCCATATGCATTTCATTAGGGAAGGAAATAGAGATATCACTTTGGGAGATCTATCTAGTAATGAAAGTTACTTGAATCTTGCAAGCTATAGACGAATACAAAGGAAGGAAGTAGATGAGGTTTTAAAAATTATGAGACCTGGGAAAGGTGTAGGACCAGATGACATTCATATTGAAGTATGGAGACTTTGAAGTGAGAGTGGTTTGACTTGGCTTACAAACTCATTCAATGTTATTTGACGAAGCAAAAAATGCCTGAATAATGGAGGAGAAGCATTGTGGTGCCTCTTTATAAGAACAAAGGAGACATTGAAAATTGTTCAAATTATAGAGATATCAAGTTGATGAGTCATACTATGAAAATTTGGGAATGTATGATCGAAAGAATGTTGAGACAAGTTACCAAAGTAAAAGAAAATCAATTCGGGGTTTCATGTCAAGTCGTTCAACTATAGAAGTCATCCACTTGTTAAGGAGAACAATGGAGATTTCTAGAGCCAAAAGGAAGAACCTCCATATAATTTTATTGATTTAGAGGAGGCTTGTGATTGTGCCTTGTTTGAGTATTTGATTATGAGTTATTTATGTGAGAGATGGGTAAATGGATTACTCCAGTATCCATTTACCACATCCACTGGTTTAGTTACACATCTTTCAACGGCGGGATGTGGAGACTCGGTGAGGGCTATATAAGAAGCCCTACACCCCATGTATCCAGTAAGAAAGACCAATGAACAAACCAGCCCTTTGAGGCATTCCCCCATGGTTTCATCCCGCTCCATAGGGAGTAGAGTTCCACGTTAAATCTCGTTGTTCAATATTTTTTACTCTTTTATTCCAATATGCTTATGCATTCCTATTTTCTAACATGGTATCAGAGCGGGTCGATTCTCGAGTATTTAAGTTTTATATTTGTATTCGAGATTCGATTTTGGAGTTTTTGTTCTTGAAGAATTATTGTTCAAGATCCGTCAAAGCAACTAGAGTTCGTTGAGAAACCCTATATCTAGTTTCGTGGAGATGGAGGCAGAAAATTTTTCATGTTCTCAGCATCTGTAGCCGATCTCATGGTTGTGTGCTCTCTGCCGCCTCATCCACCTCAGCCCAAGCCGCTCCTTCATCTCTTTTTCGTCGTTGTAACACTGGCCCAGGCAATCGGTGATTGGGTTCCCACAGGGAACCCTAAAGGAAGGTGTCCGATCATCTTTTCACTGCGGCATCCTCGACCCTAGGCGGGAAGGGGCTCCAAGCAGCAGGCCTCCAACAGCGGCAGGCGATTGCCCCCTCTAGACTGTCTCTCTCATCTCCTAGGACGGCAACATCGCCCTCAGTTCCAGACGATGTCACTACTGGTTGCAACCTCAAAAGCATTCAACGTCCTCCTCCAGTCGAAGTTCAGGCGACAGTGCTTCGATCCTCAATCTTTGATCGAAGCCTAGATCGATGCAACATGAGAGAAAAAGCATCTCTGATCGAAGCTATGTCGGTGGCGGCGTGCATCTTCTCCAGAAAATCTCGCGCAGGAAGCGCGAGCATTTAAAAATATGCCTGATGCTTTCATGGTGATGGCGATCCCCTGAGCGTAGGTGGCGATGGTCGTCATCCTCTCTCTCCTACAAGCAGCGGCGGATGTAGAGTCCCATCGAGGGTTGCAAGGGGTGGGTTCCTACGAGGGAACCCTAGCGCCATCTTCAAGCTCTGATCATGCTTCTTTCTATTTCGTAAAAAAAGATGGAAAAGGGCCGTAAGTTTCTAAAAAAAGATAAGAGAAAAAAAGTAGTCGAGTTTTGCAAAAAATGAGAAAGTTGCGTACATAAAAAAAACCATACGCGTAAAATGGAATCGTGCAAAAAATCTGTATGAAAAATATTAATGAATATTAAAAAAAGGCATTAAAAAAACATTTGAAATGACTAAAAGAATCGTTTGTGATGATTTATTTTTCCCCATTTTATTATCTTCTCCCAACTTTGTCGAAGACACTATTTTCCGAAAAGTATGGGAGAAAGGGGGAGTATTGTGTAAAGTCACGGGTCAAATGCCAGATTCCAGACAAGCCAATTTTTCAGACTCTACAATTCAGATATTCAGACTTAACGTCAGGTTCCGAGTCTTCAGTTTCAGACACGCACATGTATGCGGTCTTCAGTTTGATGTGCACATGTTTGCCATCTTTTTAGTGGTCCCCGTCATTCTTGTTTTGCCGGCCAGGATTTTCATGTTATCCATAGGGACTCCAGAGTAGAGATCACATTCCCTATGCCCTGTGGGTTAGGGTTCTCATGTGGTTTCATAGGGACTCCAGAGTAGAGTACCATTCTCTGAGCCAGATGGGAGAGACCTAGCTCTCCAACGAGGAGATTCAGTTTGACTCACACTCCAGCCGTTCATCCTCCCCACCTGCACGACATGAGAAGCAACGTCTTTGACAGCAGCCGATAGTTGTGAGCGTTGAGTTGATATTGACTATAGTGTCTTGTATTGTGAGATGAGATTTCTTTCTATTTGTCCAAGCTAAGCATTCCATGCTCCAACTTGAGGGGGAGTGTTGTAGTATTTGGTTATGCATCACCTATGTGGGAGCTAGGTAAATGGATCACTCCAGGATCCATTTACCATATCCAGCGGTTTAATCGCACATCTACCAACTGTGGGATGTGGAGACTCAGTAAGGGCTATATAAGAAGCCCTACACCCCATGTATTCAATGAGAAAGTTCAATGAACAAACCAGCCTTCGAGTTGTTCTCTTGTGGTTTCATCCCGTTCCTTAGGGAGTAGAATTCCACGTTAAATCTCGTTGTTCAATATTTTGGATTCTTTTATTATGATATGCTTCCGCATTCCTATTTTCTAACATGTCATGCGGGAGATATTATAGAGAGTTTTTGGAGAAGAGACAAGTTCATGTCCTATACAATTATAGGGCTTCATCTTATGTAAGGGTCCAGTATGGGAAAACTTATTATTTTGACATCAACATTGGTTTACATCAATGTTCAGCTTTGAGCCCATTCTTTTTTACTTTGCTTATGGACGAGTTGACAAGTTACATTCAAGATGAGATAAAATGGTGTATGTTATTTGATGATATTGTGTTGACTGATGAGACTAAGGATGGAGTAAATAAGAAGCTTGAGGTCTGGAGACATGCATTGGAGACTAAAGGATTTCGTATAAGTAGGGCTAAGACTGAATATATGGAGTGCACTTTTGATGGAAGCAATGGTAAAGGAATTGAGAAGAAGACTGGTGAAGATAACATTCAGAAGAGAGATTTTTTAGATACTTGGGATCTATTTGCAACATGATGGGGAAAATTGGATATGTTACTAATAGAATAAATACTGCTGGTTAAAGTGGAGAGGAGCCTCTATGGTTGTGATAAGAAATTCCTTTGAAAATCAAAAGAAAGTTTTACAAAGCAGTCGTGAGACCTGCTACACTATATGGATCTCAATGTTGGACTGTAAAGCATAGACATGTGCAAAGAATGGCAATAGCAAACATGAAAATGCTAAGATGTATGTGTGGACACGCACGTAAAGATCGGATTCAGAATGATACAATTAGAGTTGTTGTAGCTCCGGCTGAGGACAAGATGCCAGAAAATAGCTTGAAGTGATTTGACCATGTGCAAACGAGGTCAGCTGATGCACCAGTTAGGAGATATGAGTTTTGGGTTGTTGAGCCGGGTAAGAGAGGGTGAGGAAGGCCCAAGAAGCCTTGGAATGAGACTATACAAAGGGAACTTAGTTTTTTGGATCCATTCAGCTGATGCACCAGCTAGGAGATGCGAGTGTTGGGATGTTGAGCCGGTAAAGAGGGCAATGACGGTCCAAGAAGTGTTGGAAAGAAACTATACGAAGGGATCTTAGTTTTATGGATATAAGCCCGGGATTGACCCAAGATAGATCTGAATGGAGGCGAAGAATCCATGTAGCCGACCCAACTTAACTGTGGGAAAAGACTTTGTTGTTGTTGTATGCCTAAGATTAGACTAAGATAGATCTGAATGGAGGCAAAGAATTCATGTAGTCGAATAGAGTCCACCATCCAAGTATCAACCTCCCTATCAGAGATGAGATCTTGCGCACCCTCCTCAGGGACATGAATACCTGACAAGGACACTAAAATCCCCGCACCTCTCTTCTATTTGGTATCCTTCGCACATGTCTTCGCCTCCTTTCCTCAACCCTTGATGGCTCGTCCTAATCCCAAAGAAGTCACCCCCGCCTCCCTAGACTCACCGTCCCCCAAAACCTCAAGAATACCAACGCTTCCCATCTCCCTCTATAAAAAATCTCGATATATAACTCTCACTAAATCTAACTCCAACAATGCATGCACATCTTCCTAAAGAAACTTGGTACTCACATATTGTTTCTTCGTGTTCTACCTCAAGAAAACATAGGATGTTGCACAAATATATTTGGGTATGCAAAAAAGGTGATAACCCTCTTTTCTTTCAAAAAGATACACAAGGGCAGAGTCTCCAAGCCCCCACAGAGGACGAGCATTCCCCACAGTAGGCGAGTACCCAATCCTCCCTAGATCCCCCCTCAAGCTTGCTTACCCGGTAGCAAGACCCATGTTTCAGACGAGGGCAGGGAGAACTTCCCTTTAACGAAATGAAGCCCAACCCAAGGGTAAGATATGAGATCACTATAACCACAATTGTACGGTGTTATAAAATATGAAGTATGCGGAAGCGAACATGGAAAAAGAATAAAGAACAAAATAAGAACGGGGGATTTAACGTGGAACCCTACTCCGTGAGGAGCGGGATAAAACCACGGGAGAAGCCCTCAAAGGGACATATGCTTCATTGCTTTTTCTCAATGAGTACAGGAGGTCTGGGCCTCCTTATATAGCCTCTCCAGAGCCTCCAAGTCCCACCACTAGGCGGTATGGGACTAAACACTGGATGGGGTAAATGGATCTTCTCCAAGATCCATTTACCCTGCTACAACTCAATGACGCATATAACCAAGTACTCCAACACTCCCCCTCATGCTGGAGCATGCAATGCTCAGCTTGGACAACAAGAAATAAACTCAACTCAATACTACAGGACACTACGGACAATATCAACCCAACGCGCACATTGCTGCTGTCGAGGACGTTGCTTCTCATGTCGTGCAGGTGAGGAGGACGAACGGGCAGGAGAGTGAGTCTGCTGAATCTCCTCGTCGGAGAGCATGTTCTCTGAACTGCGCCTGTCAGAGTCACTGCAACCGAATTGAGTCTCCTCGTCGGAGTACTTGACCCGCCACAATAACGTGGACAACTGCTCCATCTCTGAAAAAGGGACGAACCGAAAAGGTTGTGGCTGTGCAATCCTCGTCGGAGTCCACGGTCGCTGGATAATGGAGTCTGAAAAAGTCTCCTCGTCAGAGAACTGGGTCTCTCCCTTCTGGCTCAGAAAATGGTGCACTGCTCTGGTGTACCTATGATACCACATGAAAACCCTTGCCAACATATGGCATAGGGAATGGTCCTCTGCTCTGAAGTCCCTATGGCTCACATGAAAACTCTGGCCTGACAACAATAAGAATGATGGGGACCTCTGACAATGATGGCAACATATGCTCATCTGAAAATGACCCCACACTCGTGCGTGTCTGAAACTGGAGACTCGGAAACAATCGTCGAGTCTGAACAACTGTGGAGTCTGAATCTGAATGGTCTCTGCATGTGAATCTGAAACATCTGAATATGGCGAAAGAAGACCTGCGACTCTACATATACTCCTCCTTTCTCCCATACTGGTCGGAAAATGACATCGACAAAGTTGGGAGAAGACAAGATAAATAGGGGTAAAAACATGAATATTCTCGAACAATTTGTTGCGGCTTTTCATTTTTTTTTGTTTTTTTTAGCCGTCACTTTTTTTAAGCCGTTTCACATTTTTTTTCGGCTTCGCAAATCCTTTTCCTTTTTTTTTTAAGCCGTTCAATTTTTTTTAATACAGCTTTCGCAAATTGCGTACGGCTTTTTCTTGTACGCAGCCTCTTTTTCTTTTTCTTTTTTCCTTTTTTTTTAAAAAAGACTTGCATTCTCCCCTTCTTCTTCTTTCCTTTTTTTTTGAAAAACACTCCTAAAAAAAACGCAGCCCCTTGGGCTTCCTCTCTCTCTCTCTTTTTAACATCTCTTTTCTCTCAATTTTTTTTAACAAACTCCCTTTTTTTTCACCGTAGGCCCCTTTTTTTATCATACGGCTCACTTTAGGCCCACTTTAGGCCCGAACTACAACAGCACATCAATTTTTTTTAAATAAAAACCATGCCTGTGATCCCTAGGGTTCCCACAAAGGGAACCCTCTTTCTTCAAAGACGCCGCCCGTGAGAAGAATGGGGGGCTTCTGGCCGCTGGGGTGGGCGGCATCGACTGCAATGGAGGCCGCCAGATGCAGGAGCATCGATGGAGGATTGCGCCGCCTTGCGCGCGAGGGTTAAGGCGCCGCCGTGGGGTGGAAAGCCCGATGGAGGGCGGCACGATCGACCAGAGAGGCTAGATGTCGTTGTCGCCTCTGACAAAGGGTGGAAGGTCGTGGCATCGCCAGGCTGTTGAACAGGAAGAGGGTCACGCGCGGTACCGTCGCCTGGGCTGCGCCGCCTCGTGCCTTGGCTGGAGAAGGACCCGTCACCACCACCGCGCTCGTTGAGCGCTTTCTCTCTTGCGCTGGGGTTCGCGCCGCCACCAGATCTGGGCGGGCGCTGCCAACGGATCTGGAAGAGAGCATCTCGCGCTGGGGTTCGTCGGGGCTCTGGATGCCGCTATATGCGGCTTTCTTCTTCGATTGACGCTCTTGTGGGACTTGGAGATGCGCGTCGCCTCGCTGTGGAACTTGGAGGGCTCGCGCCAACTGCGATGCCCTAGCAGCGAGGTGTCTGCTTGCTGATTGCGACAGGGCAGGCACATGAGAGCTTGCATACGGCTGAACAGAATCAGGACAAATCTAGGGTTCTAGAGAACCCTAAAACAACAACAAAAACCTCGAACTTGAAATTGAACAGAACAATAGTCTTCACAAACACATCTTCAATATCAACATCGAATCTCGGTCAATAAAGAACATGAAAACCTCGAGAATCGAACCCGCTCTGATACCATGTTATAAAATATGAAGAATGCGGAAGTGAACATGGAAAAAGAATAAAGAACAAAATAAGAACGCGGGATTTAACGTGGAACCCTACTCGTGAGGAGCGGGATAAAACCACGGGAGAAGCCCTCAAAGGGACATATGCTTCATTGCTTTTTCTCAATGAGTACAGGAGGTCTGGGGCTCCTTATATAGCCTCTCCAGAGCCTCCAAGTCCCACCACTAGGCGGTATGGGACTAAACACTGGATGGGGTAAATGGATCTTCTCCAAGATCCATTTACCCTGCTACAACTCAATGACGCATATAACCAAGTACTCCAACATACGGCGTGAAATCATTATTGTCATTACTATATGGGCATTACAAGTAAATACCTACGAATAACATAGGTGATACATGGATCCACGCCAAAAAACGCGCCTATTTTTATGTGAAGCAGAGTAAGATTTTACTAATTATTTTTAGTGTTTTATATATTTAATGAGTTTATTTTGTCATTGACATGTAGTGCATCATAGTTTTATATCTTAATTGCATATTTTACATTCATAGACATCAATGTTTTAGCATGTGCCAAGTAATGTTGTACAAGTAAGCATCCTAATTACACCTCTATTTTACCAAAACAAGTGGGTATTTCTATAACGCCTCTATTTTACCAAACATGGGGTATTTCTATCTTATTTATTGGATTTAAGAACATTGTGAATCATAATTTCTAGAAAAAGGTTGTTTTAATCGGTTGTTTTAATCATTTCCCAGGTTTGAAGTCATACCAGTGATAAATCAATGAATTTCCCCCAAAATTTCCATTTTCTGGCCCTTGGTGGAACTGCACGTGTTGGGGAAAATAAGAGAATTTCTTTATTCCATCAACCCTAGGTTCTGTTATATAGGAGAGTAGCCTATGGGTAAATTACATAAAGAGTCCAACGGAAAGAAAAATAACAAAAGATACATAAGTGAATAATATATGTTTACACTCCCCCTCAAGATGGAGCATAGATATCAATCATGCTCAGCTTGGACACACACTTCTGAAAGGGACCTCGCAGTAATGCCTTGGTAAAAATATCTACCGTTTGATTCTCTGAACGAACATGAGATGTAGTAATGAACCCCTTCTGAATCATGTCACGTATAAAGTGACAGTCAACTTCAATGCGCTTGGTCCGTTCATGGAATGCTGGATTATTTGCAATGAACAAGGCCGCCTGATTGTCACATTCCAAAGCCATGGGAAGTGGGACTTCTATATGCAAATCTGTAAGTACAACCTTTACCCACATCATTTCTGTGATAACCTGGGCCATAACCCTATATTCAGATTCAGCACTAGACCTTTCCACCACAGTTTGTTTCTTGCTCCTCCATGAGACTAGAGAATCTCCAACATATACAGCAAACCCAGACGTGGACTTCCTATCCTTGGGACACCTTGCATAATCTGCATCTGCACATGCTGAGATATTAATCACCTTGCCTTTCTTGAACAACAAACCCGCACCTGGAGATGACTTGAGATACTTGAGTATCATATGTATGGCATCCATGTGTACCTAACGTGGTTGCTCCATGAACTGGCTTACTCGACTCACAGCAAAGGCTATATCAGGCCTAGTAATAGTAACATAAAGAAGTTTGCCCACCAGTTCTCTGTATCTTCTCCTATCCACCTCCTCGGTATCACCATCATATAGCTTCATACTAGGGTCCATAGGTGTGGTAGCAGGTCGGCAACCAAGCATTCTTGTTTCACTCAACAGGTCAGTGACATATTTCCTCTGAGACATTACGAACCCATAAGGATTTCTGGCGAACTCCAGTCCCAAAAAATATCTAAGAACTCCAAGGTCCTTGGTAACAAATTCACGACCCAGCATTTCTTTCGCCTCCTTTATTCCCTGTTCATCATCACCTGTAATCAGAATGTCGTCTACATAGACCATAATTGCAATAATACCTCTGGAAGTCTTTTGTACAAACAAGGAATAATCAGCATTAGAATGTTTGTATCCTTGTTTCTCAAAGAGATCTGAGAGCTTCTGGAACCACGCTCTGGGGCTCTGCTTAAGGCCATAGATAGCCTTATGAAGTCTGCACACCGTAGGATACTCCCCCTCAACAGCAAAACCAGGTGGTTGTTGCATGTAGACTTCCTCCTGTAAGTCACCATATAAGAACGCATTCTTCACATCCAACTGGTATAGCGGCCACTTACGAGTGACCGCAACAGACAGCAAGATCCGTAGAGTGGAATGGCGGGCCACTGGGAGAATGTATAAAGATAATCCACCCCATATGTCTGTGTAAAACCACGAGCAACAAGACGAGCCTTGTACCTATCAATACTGTCATCTGCATTCTGCTTGATTGTAAATACCCACTTGCAGCTCACTGGTGACACATCAGCAGGTACAGGAACCAGACTCCAAGTTCCTCTAGACTGAAGAGCTGTCATTTCTTCCTCCATGGCTAGACGCCATCTACTATCCTTCGGTGCGTCTTGGTAATTCTGTGGAATAGCTACAACTGACAATGCGATGACGAAATTCCTGAAATCTCCAGTTAGTCGATCAAATGACACAGAAGCTGCTAAAGGATATGATGCGCAACTCCGCTTCGACTTTCGCATAGCAATAGGAACATCTAAATCATTTGTGTCCTCGTCTGGCCTCTGTAACACATCCTGCTCAGAAAAATCATCAAATCCATCAATAGTAATATCTTCAGAACATACCTTATGCGAGCTAGGTGATGAGCAATGACCATGAGCTGAAGTAGACCTGTGGGTATAATGAAATGGTAATGGTGAAACAGGTATAGTGACAGGAGGTGTAGAAGATGGTAACGGTTCTGGTGGTGGTGTTGGTGGTGGTGGTAGTAGTGGTGACATGTAAATGGCATCAGTTTTAGCAGGAGGTATCAACTGGTCACCAGAGGCTGAAAAATACATAATAGATTCAAAAAAATGTAACATCTGTACTGACAAGGTACCGCCTGCGTAAAGGATCATAACACTTGTACCCCTTCTGAGTTCTGGAGTACCCAACGAAGACACACTTGACAGCCCTAGGAGAGAGCTTGTTAGTCCCGGGAGACAACTGGTGGACAAAAGCAACCGAACCGAACACACGAGGAGTAAGGGAGAATAATTCTTTTCCAGGGAAGATAAGAGAGAAAGGGATCTTCTCACCTAGAACAGATGACGGCATACGATTGATTAGGTAACATGTTGTAAGAACAGCGTCACCCCAGAAAGAATGAGGATCATGACTCCGTATAAGAAGCAACCTGGTTACATCCAGTAAATGGCGATGTTTCCTTTCAGCGACCCCATTTTGTTGAGAGGTATAGGCACAGGATGTCTGGTGGATGATCCCTTGGGATGAGAAATAACTGGATAGGACATGAGTACACAATTCCAGGGCATTATCACTTCTCATAATTTTAACAGATGCAGAAAAAACATTACGAATCTCATTAAGAAAATTGATGATAATATTCCCCGCTTCAGATTTATTCTTTAACAAAAATACCCATGACACACGAGAGAAATCGTTCACAATAACTATATAAAACCTATGTCCCTGATGATCAGGAACACGACTCGGACCCCAGATATCGACGTGAAACAACTCAAACTTGGAGGTACTACTCCGACACTGACGACTGGGAAAGGTAGATCGATGATGCTTTCCCAACTGACAAGCCTCACATTGAATAGACGTGTGAGGCAAAACCTGGGGTAACACACGACGCAGTTTCTGACGCGGTAGATGTCCAAAGCATAGGTGCATAGCAGAGGAGAGACGGGTCCAGGAGGTAGAGATGAGGTTCCAGCAAAGAGAGTCTGACTGAGGCTATAGAGGCCTCCTTGCTCATAGCCACGCTCAATCACGTTCCCCGTAAGGATGTCCTGAAAAACAAGAGAAGATGGATCAAAAATCGCCCGACACTGTAAATCCTTTGTAATTTGACTGATAGACAACAAATTCATTGAGAAGTCAGATGTGTGTAACACATTCTTGAGCTGCATAGATGACATTAGTCTAATTTCCCCTTGACCAGTAATCGAGGAATGTGTACCATTAGCAATGACCATTGTTCGACCTGAAGGGATATGTTTGTACCCTGTAAGTAGACTTTGATCGCCACATAGATGATGTGTGGCACCAGAGTCCATAATCCATGCTAATGTATATGATCCACTACTAATAAATGCATATGTGCTACATGATACACTGGTAGATGCAGAGGCGGATGCGGCAGCATCAGACTAGTTCTCAGTAGTGGGTGCTGGGCCAGATGGAGGAATAATGCCCCTTAGACGGGCAACAAGATCATCAAAGCGCTGATCCAAAGTGGCAGCACGCTTAAAGTAGCATGTGTCTTCGGTATGTCCAGTGCGATGGCAGTAGGTACACGTTGGCCGAACACGACCTCCTCTGCCACGAGGGCCATGACCACAGGCCTGATGATGGTGACCTCCACGACCTCGGTTGGCAGCCATGGCTGAAGCAGTCTGATTCGTACTCATAGAAGGAACAGTGTTGCGGCTCAGTTTGTGAAAGGCTTCCTCCATAGGAGGAATAGTAGAATCTGCCAAGATCTGGGATCGTGTTGCTTCATACTCATGATCAAGGGCAGTGAGGAAAACTCCTACCATAGTAGCATTCCCGTAGGTCTTCTGTTGCTCTGGTGTGGCTGTTAGGGGCATGAAGCTATAAAGCTTCTCGAACATTCCTAGTAGAGATGTGTACAGTGAATGTAGAGGACGTCCATTCTGCTTGATAGTGAATATGTCATGCTGGAGTTGCAGAATCTTTGTCTCATTCTTCGCTTGAGAATATGTGGCAGCCAGAATATCCCATATTGCTTTGGCTATGGGCTGATGAAGAATAACATTGGCAATCTCGATTGCCAAAGTTCCAGATAACCATACTTTGGCATATGCATCATCTGCCTCCCATGAGGCATTAACTCCAGTCTTCTCAGCAGGCTCTTCTTCAGTAAGAAGGTGTTTCTTACCAGTTGACTTCATCATACTCATGAACTGCATAGCCCACAGTTCATAGTTCGAACCATCCATCTTCACAATCGGCACTGGACCCCGAAAGGCGCCTATAGATGGAATCTCTGCCTTGCTTTCTGACATACTGATAACAGAAGACCGGAGCGGTAGACTGAAGATAAGATCTACACGGACATAGACGGGTTTAGTTGCATGTGTAGACTCAAGCAACCAAACTCATTACTTTGAAAAAGTGCGAGCTTTTATGTGCACCGGAGTTAAGAGCTTTAGAAGGTCACGTGTAGGGACCACTCGCTGGGCACGTGGAGATCACCCGCACGAATCACGAGCACTGGTGGCACGCACAGCACGCCGATTCACTGCGCGCAGGGACACAGTGTGCATAGTGCGCACGTAGGCGAGGAGGCGAATAGCACTGTGCCCTAGCACACGGAGGCGCACAGTGCGCAGAGCACATACACAGGGAGTGCGCAAGAGTCAGTCGTGCACCGCGCGCAGAGGTGGAAGCACGCCGTGCGCAGATGCGCAGAGGCGGAGGCGCACCGTGTGCAAGCACGCGGAGGCAGAGGGCGCACGGAGACGGAGGGTGCACGGAGGCAAAGGGCGCATGGAGGCGCGGGGGCTTGAAGGTGGGGCTAGGGTTAGGGTTTTGGCTCGAGAACTCCAGTCTAGGACCATCGCTCTGATACCATGTTGGGAAAATAAGAGAACTTGTTTATTCCATCAGCCCTAGGCTCTCTTATATAGGAGAATAGCCTATGGGTTTAAATTACATAAAGAGTCCAATGGGAAAGAAAAATAACAAAAAGATACATAAGTGAATAATATATGTTTACAGCATGAAATCGTTATTTGAAGCCATGGATTATGTACCTGGAGAACAGTCTCATCTAATTTTAGCTTAATTATTTTTTTCCCATCCGTCTTCGTAGAAATCTGTTGCCCATTGTCAGTAGAAAGCCGGTAGCCCTGAACTAACTTTGTCAAGCCGATGTGATTTCCATTGATGGCATACAAAATTGTTGACTCTACAAGAAGCACGATAGGTAAGTAATAAAACTAAAAATAAAAGAAATGCTCAAATTAGAGTGAAAAAAAGTTGGCAAACCTAACGGTGAAGAGAAAATTCTATCAACATCTGTTTCAAAAGAGAACTGCAGAGATCCACGTTCAGGAGCAACTTTTGCATCCGAAAACGAATTTTCATCAAGGGCTCCTTTGTTTTCAACCAAGACTTTCTCATTATTTGCTAACAAGTCTCCAGCCGATGGCGGCAATATGTGTAGAACCAATCCAGTCTTATCGTCATCCAAAATAGCATATTGGCTTTCATTAAGACCAATAAAGGCAACATCTCGGCCTGCAGAGGGTAAATAGGATGATAAAGCTCTTACGCAATTTCACGAATAATAAAGCCATCATAATTTACCTTTTACAGGGGCACCTTTATTCTTGTTCGGCTGGATTTCACCATGTTCCAAATAAGTTACAACCTCATGAAAGGAACTGCTTCCAGCATTTATCTCAAAAACAATAAAAAACATGCGTCGCTTTGAACTATAATGTATGCTTCTGGGATAAATTTCAGCATTTATCGGAACCTTCAGTCAAAAAGAACAATGAAGCAAACCGAAAGAAGAGTGAATAAAGTAAAAAATACAATCATTATACAAATGTGATTGTCAGAATTTTAAAAAAGAAAGGTAATAGTGACACTACTGTGGGGTAAAGTTTTTTTATCTGATTATCTGCACCAGTAGATAAATTATAGGACATAAGAGTGGTATCATCGAGGTAAAAAACTCTGTCAGGATATACAAGAACCCGGTTCTCCTTGTTAAAAAAGTTCAGCTCCAAATGGAACGGCTGCATTTAGAAAAGGTTTTTCTATCAAAAAAAGGTTTAGCTTTGGAATGAAAATGTTCAATTATATAATGCAATTGGAGGTAGAGAGTGTGAATGCATACCTGACAGACAGGGATGTCCTTGAGTGGATGATCTGTGTAGGAGATTGAAAGAAGAGGTAATCGTGAAACTGGTCCACTTTTGGCATGCCCTTCCATGAAATGCTGCAGACAATATGCACATAGTAAGATTCTTTTCTTCGAGAAAAGGAATAAGTACTCAAGATTGATCATCTCATTACGCAATGAGATAATTATAGGGTAGAAACCAATTGAAGAACAGATGCCGCAGCTACAACTAGCAAGTTTGTCGTGGAGAAATTTTGCAACGTAAAAACCTAGAAAAACTATAAGGTGTCCCACTTACAAGATCTGCTTTTAGATACCCATTGAATTTCACCATGCAAAAGTCAAAGAACGGAAGTGGCATCTAGGACATGATCTTGAATTGTAGATGCCCAATTCTGTTTGTACACATATAGCCAAATACTTAGCCACAATCACTAGTGTACCAGTGCATCATAGTATATACCAGTGTACTTGTGTTTTCCTAAAGAGTAAAATGTCAAGGTACTAGTGCACTGGAAAAATCTTAAGTATGATGCACAAGAGTAATAGATAATAGTAAATTTTGAATGCCTAAGTTCCGAAAACAGGGTTTAAAAAACCGGACCGGACCGGCCGGTCGGACCGGTTGGACCGGGAACCGGCCCCGACCCGGTCGGTTCGGTCGGTTTTAGGTAATTAATTTTTTTAAAAAAGAAAATAAAAAACCGGGTCAGACCGGTGGTCGGACCGGGTTGACCCGGACGGTTGGACCGGGTTGACCCGGATTGACCCGGATTTGATGGTTTAGTATATTTTTAAAAAATAAAGGTTTAAATAATGAAACAATAGGGTTTTTATCACATGTACCCTTCTTAAATTCTACAATTTCAATTATGTCCATCTTTTTTTTGGAATATAACTTGTGCCACTACTTTCTTGAGGTAATTTTCTATAAGCAACTATAAATAAATTATTATAATATTATATTCATATATAATGCTAGAAAATGTGACTACCTTTTGTAGAGTTTTATTCGAAATAGACAATCATATTTTTATGTTGAAAGATTTGACATTTTAAATGATTATTTCATTGATATATAAATACATATTTACATATATCTATCCGATTTTATCGGTTCAAAAAACCGGTTCGACCAGTCGGACCACTAAATTAAGCCCGGTCCGGTTTTTTCTGAGTCGATATAAATGATGATGTCATGCTGACATCATCACCGGTCCGACCAGTTTGGACCGACGGTCCGACCCGGTTGGACCAAACCGAAGACTAACCGGTTCAATGTCCGGTCCGGTTTTTAAAACCTTGTCCGAAAAGACAACAATTAGAAATGTACGGGCACCTTGGTAGGCAATATCGTGATTTATTGGTATCGGTGAAGAGCCCATATCGACATCAGCCCATGTATCCATTTATCAGATATCCGCCGATATGCACCTGATACATCGGCGATATATTGCACGTCGGCGATATATCGCCGACACAGAATAATCCAGGCGGAATTCCACCGAAATCAGATCCATATCGCCCCATATCGGTCAGTTTTCACCCATTTCGTCAGTAACCTTCCCCCAAACTCATCTCAAAACTCTTCCTTCCCTTCCTTGAGGTAACCTCTAGATCTACTCCAATTTTTTTGTTGAAATTGTGAAATTTGTTAGGGGTTTTGTTCCTAGTTGTTAGGTAATGTATATTCTTGATTTGTTTTGATAAGATTTGAAGTATTTAGTGAATTATTTGGGAACTAATTTAGGATTTTTTGAGTTATGTTGTGAAATTAAGTTAGGTTATGAAAGAATAAAATCGGATCTCACGTTCATAGAAAACAAGACTCGATGGTAATTTATGTTAACAAAAAAGTAGTAATTAATTAATTCCGTGAATTTAAAATTAGATCTATAATTTAGTGAGATATTTGGGGAACTAATTTGGGATTTTTCAGTTATGTTGTGAAATTAAGTTAAGTTATGAAAGAATAAAGTCGGATCTCATGTTCAAGACATAGAAAATAAGATTCCATGGTGATTTATGTTAACTAAAATTTAGTAATTAATTAATTCCGTGAATTAAAAAATAGATCTACAAATAAAGTCGGATCTCATGTTCAAGACAAAGAAAACAAGATTCTATGGTGATTTATGCCATGAAATTAGTCATCTCAACTCTACGTCTAGGATGTTTTTTCTTGGATATTTTAACATCTGAATATGGATAGTGTGTTGATAATATGTTAAACATTAAATATCTAAGATTTTACGCATATTAAATATGTTATAAATAATCAATATAATAAATACAAAAATTAAAACTAAAAATAATTAGCAAATAATTGGTTGTTCTCCTCATTTATCCCACGAATGTTTGTTGTGGAATTTCGATGTAAATTTCAGACTTCAAGTAATCAAAAATTTAACATCATAGGTTCACACTCCGATTCGGAATCTGATGGTTCTGGTGATCAATTGGACAGTGGAGAGATTGGTTGGAGGTATGTCACTGCTCCAGATGATGGATATAGCAACTATAGCGGTAAGAACTACTAAGGTAGACAACCCGAGTAGAGCCAGGGCAGCTTCTTTGGTGGTGACAGTTTCGGTTTCTTCCCCAAGTACGCATTTGTGCCTCCTCCTCCAGGTCCTCCTCCTCCATAGAGATCTTCTCCTACTCTGTCGTCTTCATCCCAAGGATCACAAGCCAGTACTTTGCAACCTCATCGTGCACCTCATGATACCAGATCCAGTGTTGCTTATACTCGTCTGAGGATACTCGTAGGGATCAATGACCACCAATACAAGCAATATATCATGGAACCATGTAATCGTACGTGACATGGGAAAACTAATGCGAGTTCATTGAGTCCGCAATCCGCAGGAGACATGATTCAGATCCTCCATGGAATTCTTAGTTCTAGGTAATCTATTTTACAATATTGCATTAATTTATATTTTTCATTTATTTTTATGAATAGATAAATCTCTATACCAAAGAAACTTTGTCTCTGTTGGAGTATGTGCCACTTATGTAGTAGATGTGTAAATAGATCCCTCCAGGATCCATTTACCACACCCAATGTTTAGTCCCACATCGACCAGTGGTGGGACTTGGAGGATTTGTGGAGGCTATATAAGAAGCGTCAGACCTCATATAATAGATGTGAAACTTTAAAAGAAGAATCAACCCTTTGAGTCGTTCTCCTGTGGTTTCATCACGCTCCTTATGGAGTAGCGTTCCACGTAAAAATTCCCTTCTTTTCATGTTCATATTCTTTTATCTCTGATATTAGCATCCGCGTTTGTAGTTTCAAATATGGTATCAGAGCGAGTTCGACTCTCAAGGATTTTACGTTCATTAGTTATTTATTCGAGATTCGATTATCAAGAAGATTCAATTCTTCCTTTTTTTTTGGGCGCTCAAAAAAAGGGGGAGACACTCGATGGTGTTCACCCCAATATATTAAAAAGAAAGCGTAAAGAGTTTTTACAAAGGAGAAGAAAAGCTCAAACCAGCAATAACACCCGAGGGGTATCCAAGATGAAGCACCCCCCGCAAGAACCGAAACCTTGTCTATCCAGAAGACCAATCTACCACAAGACGCGCCGCAAGAATAGAGATATTTTCCATGTAGAAACGTTGGCTCGCAAAGATGGCATCATTCCTCCCCATCCAAATGCTCCACAATCGCGCAATCGGATCCGGCAGTTCACTCCTAGCCCTGCCCCTGGAAGTCACCAAGCTCTCGCAGAAGGAAGCAAAGGTCACAGTATTGATCCAGCCAAGGTCAGCCCAATGATCACGTACACGCCCGCATTCAAAGAAAAGGTGCTCGGAGGTTTCCCGCTCCGTGCCACACAGTCCGCAGTTCGGCCCAACGTTGGGAAACAAAATTTCACATCGATCATGAGTTAAGAGTCTCCCCTTGCGAAGAATCCAAAGGAATACGCCAATGCGCTCTGGTAACTTGAGCCCCCAAAAGAATCTACAGTCGCGCACGATAGCAGCGTCGTCCCCATGAGTGCTAGGAACAAGAGCGAGGTATGCCTTCCTTGTAGAGAAGTAGCCATCCTTCCACGCCCAGTGGTCCCAACCGTCAGTGAGCTTGATAACATCTGCACGCAAAGCCATTAACGAAAGGAAATCTTCCAATCGCTGCTCCGATAAATTCGCAATAATCCTAGGGCACCAGCAGCCCTCGTCCCAGCAAGAGTCCACCAAAGCCTCTTTGTCTTCCACCAAAGCATACAAACGAGGGAACAAGTCCTTGAAAGCACCCCTTCCCGACCAATCATCGATCCAAAAACGAAACGAGTTCCCCTTGCCCAACATCGGTTTAAAAAGGGAGCGATTACGATTAAAAACTGTTGACGCATATAGAGTAGTGCCTGTACCTCTTCGTTATTTTATTTTTCAGTTGTCTACTTTATGTAATTCACACATAGGCTACTCTCCTATATAAGAGAGCCTAGGGCTTATGGAATAAACAAGTTATTCATTTTTCCCAACATGGTATCAGAGCGATGGTCCTAGACCGGAGTTCTCGAAACCCTAACCCTAACCCTACCCCCACCCGCCAGCCTCTCCCTCGTCGATCGGCGCCGCCCTTCCTCTCCGATCGATGCCGCCCTCTCTTGGGTTGCACGCACGGCGTTGCCTCCTTCGTGCGTTGGCTCCTCTCTTCGCCAGCGTGCGGTAGTGTGCGGCGGCGCATCACCAGCGCGTTCTCCAGCGTGTTGACTCCTGCGCATCGCTGTGCGGCGGCACGCTAGCGCGTGGTGCCTCGTTGTGCTAGCGCTCCTGCTCTCTTGTTCCCCTTTGCACGCCAGTAGCGTGCACCAGTAGCGCGCCCTGCGCTGTTCTCCCGTGTGCACCTTGCGCACCAGCACATATCACCGAGGCTCTGTGCGCCCCTGCGCAAGGTCCTGTGGCACAGTAGCGTGCATCCCAGCGCGCCAACCAGTGCGTATATCGCGCACAAGTGCGCCTACTCATCCAGCGCACCAGTCGACTGTACGGGGGCACGCGTTAGGCCTTAAAGCGAGCACCTTCATCTACATGGGTTTAGTTGCTTGAGGTCTACACGTGCAACTAAACCCGTCTATGTCATTGTAGTCAAATCACATATTGTTTTGTCAATCGTTCCAGTCTTCAGTATCCAGTATGTCAGAAAGCAAGGCAGATATCCCATCTATTGGCGCATTTCGTGGTCCAGCGCCTATTGTAAAGATGGACGGTACCAACTATGAACTGTGGGCAATGCAGTTCATGAGCATGATGAAGTCTACGGGTAAGAAGCACATTCTTACCGAACCAGAGCATGTTGAGAAGACTGGAACCAATGCCTCCTGGGAGGCTGATGACGCATACGCCAAGGTGTGGCTATCTGGCACGTTGGCAATTAAGATTGTCAATGACATCCTCCATCAACCCACAGCGAAGGATATGTGGGACATTCTGGCGGCTACATATTCCCAGGCGAAGAATGAGACAAAGATTCTGCAGCTCCAGCTTGATATCTTCACCATCAAGCAGAATGGTTGCCCCCTACATTCTCTCTATACATCACTGAGAGGGATGTTCGAGAAGCTCTATAGCTTCATGCCCCTGACAGCCACGCCAGAACAGCAGAAGACATATAGGAACGCGACTATGGTGGGCGTGTTTCTAGCTGCACTTGATCCTGAGTACGAGGCGGCACGATCACAGATTTTGGCCGATTCTACTATTCCTCCCATGGAGGAAGCCTTCCATAGACTGAGTCAGATCACAGTTCCCTCCACAGCCACAAGTCAGAACTCTTCAGCCATGGCAGCCAACAGAGGTCGTGGATTTCATCACCAGGGCCGTGGACGTGGACCTCGTGGAAGGGGTGGCCGCACTAGGCCAACATGTACCTACTGTCACCGAGTTGGACACAATGAAGATACATGCTACTCGAAGCATGGATTTCCTGCATCCACACGAGCTGCTGAGCAGATAGAGCCTCCATCTGCTGCTACTTTAGACCAACGGTTCGACGATCTAGTTGCCCGTCTGAGGGGCATTATTCCACCATCTGGCCCAGCACCGACTACAGAGCCTCAGTCTGATGCCGCTGCTTCCGCCTCCGCTTCTACCAGTACCTCAGGTAGTATACTTGCACTGAACAGTAGTAGATCAGATACTTTACCATGGATTATGGACTCGGGCGCTACACATCACCTATGTGACGACCAGAGTCTGCTTTCAGGATACACTCAGATCCCTCCAGGTCGGACAGTAGTGATTGCCAATGGCACTCATTCCCCCATCACTGGTCAGGGGGAGATTAGATTGACATCTTCTATGCAGCTCAAGAATGTGCTACATGCACCTGATTTTTCAATGAATTTATTGTCAATTAGTCAGATTACGAAGGATCTACATTGTCGTGCAATTTTTGATCCATCTTCTTTGATTTTTCAGGACATCCATACGGGCAACGTGATTGGTCGTGGCTATGAGCAAGGAGGCCTCTACCGCCTGAATTAGACTTTCTTTGCTGGATCCTCATCCTCTTCTTCTGGAAAAGTATCAACCTTATTATGGCATATGCGTTTTGGTCATTTACCGCTTCAGAAGTTGCGTCAAGTTTTACCCTATGGTCTACCTCCCACACCTATTCAGTGTGAGGCGTGTCAGTTGGGAAAGCATCACAGGTCATCCTTTCCCAGTCGTCCAGGTCGGAGTAGTACCTCCAAGTTTGAGTTATTTCATATTGATGTCTGGGGTCCGAGTCGTGTACCTGATCATCAGGGACACAGATTTTATATAGTATTTGTGGATGATTTCTCTAGAGTGTCATGGGTATTTCTGATGAAAAATAAATCTGAAGCAGGAAATATCATTATCCATTTTCTGAATGAAATACAAAATGTTTTCTCCGCATCTGTGAAACTTGTGAGAAGTGATAATGCTTTAGAGTTGTGCACCAATATTCTTGCCAATTACTACTCCTCAAAAGGGATTATTCACCAAACATCTTGTGCTCATACATCTCAACAGAATGGGATTGCTGAAAGAAAACATTGTCACCTTCTTAATGTCACAAGATCTCTCCTTATACAGAGTCATGTTCCCTACTCCTACTGGGGTGATGCAGTTCTCACTGCATGTTACCTAATCAACCGTATGCCTTCGTCTGTCTTGAATGAACAGATTCCGTTTTCACTTATTCATCCTGGCAAGGATCTGTTCACCCTTACTCCTCGTGTGTTTGGGTCGGTTGCTTTTGTCCATCAGTTGTCGCCTGGTACTGACAAGCTCTCTCCTAGGGTTGTCAAGTGTGTCCTTGTTGGGTACTCCAGAACTCAAAAGGGGTACAAGTGCTTTGATCCTCTGCGTCGGCGGTATATGATCAGTGCAGATGTTACATTTTTTGAATCTGTTATGTATTTTTCAGCATCAGTAGACAAGCAGCTACCACATATACCTCCTGATGCCATATACATGACACCACCACCTCAGATGTCGTCACCACCACCACCGCCTCATATGCCATCATCACCACCACCACCACCACCACCTATCTCACCGCTATCGTTCCATTATACCTGCAGGCCTCCTCCAGCTCATGGTCATGACTCGTCCACTAGCTCGCATATGGTATGTAATGAAAATATTAATGTTGATGGATCTGACGACATTTCTAAGCAGGATGTGGTGCAGGAGACAGATGAGACTACAGCTGATTTAGATGTTCCCATTGCTCTACGAAAGTCGAAGAGGAGCTGTGCTAAATATCCATTATCAGCATCCGTGTCTTTTGAGAGGCTATCTGGAGATTTCAGGTTGTTTGTTATGGCACTTTCAGCTATAGATATTCCACGGAATCATCATGATGCTCTGCAGGATAGATGGCGGCTAGCAATGGAAGAAGAAATGGCGGCACTTCAGTCCAGAGGAACTTGGAGTTTGATTCCTATACCTCCAGATGTGAACCCGGTGAGCTGCAAGTGGGTGTTTACAGTGAAGCACAATGCAGATGGCTCCATTGACAGGTACAAGGCGCGTCTTGTTGCGCGTGGCTTTACACAGACATACGGAGTGGATTACCTTGACACATTCTCGCCTGTGGCACGTCATTCCACTCTTCGGATCTTGTTGTCAGTTGCAGTTGCTAGAGACTGGCCGCTTCATCAGCTGGACGTGAAGAATGCATTCCTATATGGCGATTTGCAGGAGGAAGTCTATATGCAACAGCCACATGGTTTTGCTGATGAGGGGGAGTGTTCCAAGGTATGCAGGTTACATAAGGCCATCTATGGCCTTAAGCAGAGCCCCAGAGCGTGGTTTCAGAAGCTCTCAGATCTTTTTGAGAAACAAGGATATAAATGCTTCAATGCTGATCATTCCTTGTTTGTACAGAAGACGGCTAGAGGTATCATTGTAATCATGGTTTATGTTGATATCTTGATTACAGGAGATGATGAGCAGGGCATAAAGCAGGCGAAAGAAAGACTGGGAACTGAATTTGTCACCAAGGACTTGGGAGTCCTTAGATATTTTCTGGGGCTGGAGTTTGCTAGAAATTCATATGGATTAGTAATGTCACAGAGGAAATACGTTACAGATCTATTGAATGAGACAGGTATGCTAGGGTGTCGACCTGCTACAACACCAACGGATCCCAGCATGAAGCTCTATGATGATGACACGGAAGAGGTGGACAGGAGAAGGTACAGAAAACTGGTAGGCAAACTACTGTATGTCACGATCACTAGACATGATATATTATTTGCAGTGAGTCGTGTGAGCCAGTTCATGGAGCAACCACGTCAGGTCCATATGGATGCAATACATATGATTCTGAGATATCTGAAATCATCTCCAGGTGCAGGCTTGCTATTTAAGAAGGGAAAGGAGATCTCTATCACAGCGTGTGCTGATGCAGACTATGCAGGATGCCCCAAGGAAAGGAAGTCCACCTCAGGATTTGCAGTCTATGTCGGAGATGCCCTAGTTTCATGGAGGAGCAAGAAACAGACAGTAGTAGCTAGATCCAGTGTTGAATCTGAATACAGGGCTATGGTCCAGGCTCGCACAGAAATGATGTGGGTGAAATCTTTACTTACAGATCTATGTCTTGATATACCGCTTCCCATGATGTTGGAATGTGACAATCAGGCCGCCTTGTTCATTGCAAACAACCCAGCCTTCCATGAGAGGACCAAGCATATTGAGGTTGACTGTCACTACATACGTGACATGATTCAGAAGGGGTTCATTGCTACATCTCACGTCACATCAGAGAATCAGACTGCTGATATATTCACCAAGGCATTACTTCGAGGCCCATTGCAGAAGTGTGCGTCCAAGCTGAGCATGATTGATATCTATGCTCCATCTTGAGGGGGAGTGTTGACGCATATAGAGTAGTGCCTATACCTCTTCGTTATTTTATTTTTCAGTTGTCTACTTTATTTAATTCACCCATAGGCTACTCTCCTATATAAGAGAGCCAAGGGCTTATGGAATAAACAAGTTATTCATTTTTCCCAACAAAAATTTTCAACACCCCGCGCCAAAAAGCAAGGTTCGAAATTTCGATTTCGATCTCGTTTCGGTAAGGTGTAATACCGAAATTTCGCCGAAATTTCGGGAAATTTCGACGATTTCAGTGGAAACGTCGGAAAAGGCTAAAAAATCCGATTTTTTCCAATTTTATTGAAAATTTCGATATTCCAAGTTATTAGAACAATAAATAACATAGAAATACACAATTATTTCACACATATTGGTCATCTATACCCTATATATAGACATATCGGTCATATCGGCCATATCGGTCATATCGGTGGTCATATTGTTGGAACCCAAGCAACATGTCTCGATCGATATGGGGTCGAAATGACCCATATTTTATCCCTATCATTGCAATTGAGGATCTCCACCCCTATATACAACCTATCTCCACCGAAATCTCATAACGCAGTTAATATATAAAAGTTGAAACCATGGTTGTAACATTGTTAATACATAATAAAAAAGAGTAATAGTCTAGTCTTACAAATACAATACAACTTAAAATATTTTACCTGCCCTGGTGACATGTTTTGTTCAGAACCAGGAGTTCCGTGGTGGATCTGAATGCCCGCCCCTTCCTTGCTGTCTCTCATAGCACACCGCAGATTCTATGAACTCGCAGTAGTCCTCCCATGTCATGTACGAGTACATGGCCTTGTAATCCATGACATACTGCCTGTATTGGTGGTCATCGATGCCTATGAGCATCCTGAGTCGAGGATAAGCAGCACTGGATCCGGTATCACGAGTGGCACGACGAGGCTGCTGCGAACTACTGCCCTGAGATCCTCGGGACGACGACGACGGAGTAGGAGAAGATCTCTGCGGAGGAGGAGGAGGAACTGCCGTGTAGTACTCAGGGAAGAAACAGTAGCTGTCACCCCCAAAGAAACTGCCCTGGCTCTGCTCAGGTTGGCTACTTTGGTAGTTGTCTCCGCTAGTGTATCCCCTATATCCACTGTAACCATATGAATATGCTGGAGGTGCGTACTGAGGAGGAGGAGTAGGAGGTCCTGGAGGAGGAGCTTGAAAGTATTCCGGGAAGACGCCAAATGATCTCTCATCGTGGGACGATCCATATCCGCCTAAAGGACTTTGTGCTCCTCCGCGATATGGGCTGTCAAGATCCATGAAGCTCAAAGAACCTACAGATGATGTCAAATCTTCCATGTAGCTGTCGGTTGGACGATGGCCTCGACCGTAGTCGTAATCCGTAGGCCCTGGACTCGGACTAGGAACAAATTGTCCGTGTGTGTTCTGTTGTCTCTCCATATATTCACGTCCTGCTTGTAGGCCTTCCTTAAGTCTGGTAGCTTGTGGTCCACGACCACTCCCTCCTGACCCACTTGAGTTTGACTCCCCACCACCACCAGGTCCAGCACGACCAACATCGTCATCATCATCATCTCCACTGTCATCCTTTGACTGGGACTTGGATTTGGAGCTACTGGAGAGAATTTCATCAACAGTTGCATCAATCTCGCCCTCCAACCCTCCAACAGGGTCTGTAATCCGCCCGGATCTGGCCAAAAAGTCATCAACGTCTGCTCCCCTTTGCTGGCTTATGTTTTCATTCGGTCTTCCACCTGGCTGATCGAGAACTGGGGCACCATTGGAATCCATCCACCTCTGGAGAACGTCCTCATCAGCATCGTCATCGTGCATCTTGAAAATGTATGCAAGGTCAATAGGGTCCGTATAGTCATCTTTGTCATGTCCCTCCGTTGCATGCTTCAATTTCAGCCTTAAGTTGTAATGCACGAAGACAAGGTCATTGAGCTTCTTTTCTCCCAACATTTTCCTTCTCTTCGAATGTATCAATTTGAACGTGCTCCAGTTCCTCTCATAACCGCCAGCAGATGCGGTTTGAGACAACACTTTCACTGCCACACTTCGAAGGTTGGGAGCTTCCATCCCGTATAACATCCACCATTCGGCTGCAAAAAAAGGAAAAGACAGAAATCATAAGTATAAATAAATGTACACACAAAAAATTGTTTTATTTGCCTCCGTCCCTACCAGGAAGAGTATTGCCACGACCGTTGACCGCGGTAATCCGACCAAAGGAACCCAATGCATCTCGGTAATACTTAACCTGCACAACGCACAAATAGGTTCAACCCAAATATCTTGTGACTCAAAATATAGGTAGAAATTGAGGATGGTACCTCATTCATGCACATGATCTGTAACTTCTCGTCCTTGACGAGCTTCTCCACCACAATCTGTACGGCTGAGAGAAGGTCACCATTTGTACCAAGTCCATTCTTGTAGTGGTACTTAGGATTGAAGTAATAAGCTGCACAGAAAGTCACGAACAAGCTCATTTATTAAGATGTCTAACTATAGAAATTTAAATAATTGAAAAAAAACCCATTTTTACATAATACATATCGGCCTTGTGAAGAGGATGTGAGAGCATCTTGGACCATCGCTCGTCTATGATGTCCAACCATGCTTTCGATCCCTTCCCCACCGCTTCTCTGACCTTCTCTCTCATGCAGCACATTGCCTCGTAGATGACTCCCATGGTGGCCTTCTTGTCGCTATCCACGATCCGCAATGCAGATACAACTGGATCCATGATCCTCGTGACCCGAGTCACGTCATCCCAAAAGGAGATATCATTGATCAATATCTCCACCTTCCGTCCTCCTTCAGTCCGAGCTTCAGGTATCTCGAACCACTCACCCTGGCAACACATGGTTTTCAAACCCGTCTTATGTTGCTTGAGGCTTTGCAACGCTATAAAATTGGTTGCAAAGCGTGTGATGCCAGGCCTCACCAACTCCCCATTGCACATCCGCCTCATTAGTGCCAACACTTTGTTATGGTTGTAGATGAATGTGGTGATCATTCGTGCTTTCTCCACCACCCTTGAGACGAGCTTCCTCTTGCTGAAATCCTTAAGGATCAAGTTAATGCAATGTACAGCACACGATGTCCAGAAAATTCCGTAGCTGCTCGACTTCATAATTGTTTCACCAGCCTTCTTGAAGTTGTTGCCGATATCTGTCACAATTTGCACAATGTGCTCTTTCCCAACCTCCTTTATAACGTCCTTCATCAACTTCAGAAGGTACCTGTGGTCCTTCACATGCTCAGATGCATCAACAGATTTCAAGAAAATTGTCTTCCCATCGCAGTAAACAAGGAAGTTGATGATCTGCTTCCTTGTGTAGCTCGTCCACCCATCGCACATCAATGTCACCCCATACTCTAGCCATCTCCTCCTCAACTCGGCCATGTACTCATTCATCTCCTCTTTCTCCATCCCCATATATTTGTTTATGATCTCGTAGGATGTAGGAGCCTTCACTCCCGTTCCCGCTGCAGCGATCTCATCAATGGCATGCTGCAAGAATAGCCCGCTTGCAATGTTGGCAGGAATGCTCTCCCCAAAGAAGAGCTTGTTGATGGCTTTTCCCACCCTTTCTCGTGCATTGGTCAACATTCCCTTCACTGTTTTCTGCCTCGGATCCTTGCTTGCCTTGTATTGCATGGATCCGCTCCTCATCAAGAAGGGCTCAATTCTCTTCCCCTTGTGTTTCTTGGTGGGTGGTGGTACTGGTGCGCCTCCAGAACCACTCCCACTCCCACCTGCACCATAGAAGCCGTCCCGTGCACCACCGAGTTCTCTCCTCTCGAACTCGCTCCTCAATGATTCTTGTGTAGCCCTTCTGTATGCCCTCCTCTCTGATGCAGTCTGAATGTCGGCGGGGTACACAAAATCATCGTCGTTTGAATTAGAAATGACGTTGAATTCTTTCTCGAACATGAAGTCCTTCATTTCTTCTTCCCTTCTTACTCTCTCCGTCTCCTTTTCCTTCTTTCCATCCAAGCTCGCCTTGATCTTGTCCCTCACATCTTTGGGACAACGCGTGCACTTGGCAACATTCTTGTTGTTGCCAACAAGATGTTGCTTCATCCTTGTGATCCCGCCTCCTCCCAACTTCTTCCCACAGAAATTGCATTGCGGCTTCGCCTTATTTCCATCAGGAGCGGACACATACCTCCAACCAATGTCCCCACTGAATTCTTCCATCTGATCATCAGAACTGTCAGATCCAAAACCGGAAGCTGAATGTGCCATGGTGAATATCCAAATTAAGAACCGGAACCGAAACCAGAATGTGGCAGACTATGCCATGGTGAATATGAACGTCGAAATCTGCGAGGAAAATCAAGAACAAACATTAACTTGGCATACAATGCAACTGCTTATGAATATGCAAATTATTTTAATTTTTTTAATTTCGGAATTATTATATATTTAATTTTTCCAACACCTACTTTTCCGATTTACAGGAAAAAGACCTTAGATCTATACATTAGGATCTTAGATCTACAAATTAGGGGACCATTTTCAAGAAAGACTACGTAATTGACACAAAATATGAACAAAAACGTAAATATTTAACAAATGATTTTCGGATTTTCTATATTTTTAATTTTTATTAATCCAAAAAATTTTCCTAACTATGATTTCTACTTCCAAAACTCAAGATCCGAATATATAATACCACAACTCATTATCGTTCCACATTAAACCTCAAAAGCCCCAATTTCTTTTAACATAGATCCAAGAAAATATTCTCCAACAAAGTTTTACTTCATGTTAACTTCAGATCTGCGATACAATGATCATAGCTAGCACTATTGTGCAAAAAAAACACAAAAGCCCCAATTTTCTACTCCAATTTTATACCCTATTTTGGGGAAAATCTCTCAAATTAAACACCATTCCTAGCTACATCAACATCCTCACAGTGAAATCCCTAAAAAAATTAATGAATTTGAAGAAGATTTATCATAATTTGGCTTACCTCAAAGGAAGGAGATCTTGGAAGATGAAGGAGAGCAGCCTCTGCACGAAGTCGGGCGAAATGGGGAGCTTTCGGCCGATATTTCGATACATTTCGACCTTTGCCTGAATTTTCTATTCAAAGATTCCATATGTCGGTCAAGATATCGAGACGAGCCAAGATATCGGCCAGTGTTGTAAAAGTCGCCCGACTGGCCCGACTAGTAGGTCTGACTAGTCTAGTCAGAGTACAATCGAGTTTGGTCAAAGTAAAGATCAATTACAACTGAGATGACTACAGTAAAACCGGTACTGAATCATAACTTATCATCAATCATCAATCATCAGCGATGAATCAATCTTGGAATTACTATTACAAGTGATAAGTTAAGGTAGTGGACGTATTGGGAACTTAGTTAGGATGCATTACACTTCATGCATGCCAACAGAGGCACCCCAACCCTAAGGTATCCTTTCCACCTTAGATTCATAGTGTGAGGTCAACCACAAGCCAAGACAACTAGACTTAAGAAGTTAGTTAGAATCAAGTATCAGATTAGAACCCCATCATCCTCATTATCAATATTCATAAACATGATCTCTATATGACAAAAGAAATTAACATATAATTATGGGTCATCATCTAATCTAAGAAAATGTTACAATAATATGGGGTGATGGTAAATCATGGGGTATCCAAACAAAGCAGCTTAAAAATCATTTTCTAATGTAGGTAATTTTGTTAAATTTAAATATCATTGCCTCTCTACTTGCTTTCTTTTGGACACATTAAATTCTGTTATTTATGATATATGTTGGAGTGTACCGACATTTGTTGACGTTCTTTTCTTCCTTGCATGTTTGGTAAGCAAGAAGCCTGTGACTTAGTAGCTGGTAGATGATCATGAGCATACGCACATATACCAGACAATACGGTTGTAGTTTTTGTTCAGTTTATGGAGTATATGCTTTCTTTTCTCTTCTGTACATTTCTGGGATATATGTACACTATCAGCTTAATTTGTTACATGTTGTATATATATGAAAATTTGGTGGCGCATCTTGTTGTTATTCTGTGGTTGTTACATTATTATATTTATGTAAATGTCAAATTCAAGCGAGGAAAAAAATCCCTCGAATTCATGTTGGCTAAGTACGATTGTTAATGAATGTTATATTGCGAATGCCGCGTAAACGGGTACCCAGATCCGAGGGCGTCACATGATAGTCCCTGACATGAAAATTACAATATTAATTAACGAAATAAGAAAGTTTCTAGTGTCCAGTACAAACAGTAGCATTAAAGTCCTCTAATAAGTCTCCTACAGTACAAGCAGTAGCAGATTTTGAGACTTTAAGCAAGTACAAACAGTAGCAGATTTTGAAAGTTTAAACAAGTACAAACATTAGAGACTTTAATCCAGACATGAAGGAGGAAGAAGAATACACAGCAGCAGATTTTAAGCAAATTTTGCTCCTTAAACCAATAGTAACATGGAATGAACTTAGTTTGTTTTTCTCTATCCATGAAATAAGAATACACGGCAGTAGATTTTGAGCAAATTTTGATCATTTGGTGATCGAATTTCATATTCTAAATAGGTCTTAAGATTGGAAACGGGAAAAGAAAGCTATAAAGTCTAGAAGAAAACCCGAGACCTTCAATGGTTGCAGCACCACTGCTCAGGGAGAAGAGCATTTACTGAAGTATATAAGAAAGGGCTAGAATATACTACTTGGGGAAGAAGAGGAAACAATCTTGAGTTTCACAAGCCCAAGACCTCTGCCGTCGACATTTAGTGTTTTAGGTTCAAATAATTTTGGGGCATTTTGGGGTTTAAATAAATTCCAGATGAGGCACACGCCTCACAAGCGCCCCAGCGCCTTGATGAACGTCTCATAGCCTCAAGGCGTAAGTTGTCAATTTCACATACGCCTCTTGCGCCTCGAGGCATTTTTTGGTGAAAAAAAACCTTGAGGCGTACACCTCAGCGCCTCGAGTCTCGTTTTTTAAAACCTTGTTAAATATTATTGTGTTCGGATTTGTAGTCCAAGTTTCTAGGATTTCGGTGAAACCCTAATTCTGTACGGTTCCATATTCTGAAGATCAGAGCAGCCACCATTGCTGCCAATACCGATTTGGGATTCTTGAAACCCCAATCCAGTTCTGGGGGTTCTCTGTTGAAACTCAAATTCTATGAAGATTAAAGTCTCAATTTTGAAGATCTTCACCGTCAAGAAAATTTTGGGTTCCAACGACTTCCTGCATGTTCAAGGAAAAAGAAAAGCTTCAGTTCATGTTCTTTGCAGTTGCAAAAATCCAGATCCTTGCACGAGCATGCACTTCCGGGCAGATCTCAACCATGTCTTACAAGATCCCAAGTTCCCAACTCAAGAGGCGGTGGCAACCTCTCCATCCTAGTACAGCGATGGCGGTTTTGATGGATTCTCCCCTCACAGAGAGCCCTAAAGTTCGATGAGGAACCCTTCGATGTCCAGGATCGCATACCTCCTCCCATCGGTGATCCAACTGCTCCATCTCTGCTTCCGCCGTAGACCCGCTGACAGAGCCCCATCGACAGGCGAAGCCCCATCTTTAGTTGTAGATCCGCTGATGGTGGCGCCATTCCCAATAGCAAGCGCAGCTCGCTCCAAGAGAAGCCCTTCTCCCAAAGCCGCACATCTCCAGCTAGGACTCCAACCACCAGGTGGCGACAGCAGTCCTCCTAAGCGACACCCCTATCGTCCTTGTTCGCATGCTCCAACAACGGCTCGAGAGCAGCTACACCCTCCAGGCCTCCTCCAATCGTGAAGGAGGGTGACATCTACAGGAGCCCCCCCCCCCCTCGGGGATGGCGAGAGACTTGCAGAAACCCTAATCGCAGTGGGCGTTCAAAAGTAGGGTTTCCACCTGGGAACCCTAAATAAGTAAAAGCCCAAGTGGGCTATGGTCAAAAGAAACAAAAAGGGTTGCAGTATATTGCGCCCGATTGGGCCGTGACTTCTTTAAAAAAAGAGCATTACTGCAACGTTAGAGAAAAAAAGAAAGTTGCATATTTTTGGGCCCCCTATTTGGGCCGACAGTCTTTGTTCTAAAAAAAGAAAAAAAAGGCACGTACAAAAGAAAATTTGTACGCATAAAAAATAATTCTTTTGCGAAAAGAAAGATGAAAAAAAATCCGAAACATCTAAAAAAAGAAGAAAAAAAGAGGCGGCTATACTTTAAAAAACGGAAGAAAATAGCCAGGAAAAAATTGCAAAAAAAAGGAGAAAAATAATTTGAGATAGTTTTATTCTCCCTGCATTTTTATGTCTTCTCCCAACTTTGTCGATGTCATTGTTTTCCGACAAGCATGGGAGAAAGGGGGACTATAGTGTAGAGTTCCACGGCATCATATAGCATCATCACTCTAATGATTCAAATTCTAGTTCAGAGTCAGAGTTCAGTTTCTCCAGTCCAGATGTTGGTTCAGATTCAATCCAGATGCCCATTCAGATTTCAGACTCTACGATTTTCCAGACTCGACGTCCAGATTCCGAGTCTTCAGGTTGATTCACACATGTATGCGATCTTCAGTTTTATGGTCTCCATCTTTTGTTTTTGGTCCCAGAGTTTTCATGCGTTCCATAGGGACTCCGGAATAGAGATCCCATACCCTAAGCCATGTGGGCTAGGGTTCTCAATGGTTTCATAGGGACTCCAGAGTAGATATCCCATTCTCTGAGCTAGTATCGGAGAGACCCAGTTCTCCGACGAGGAGACTTTTTCATACTCCATTCTCCAGTGACCGTAGACTCCAACGAGGATGTCTCCACGAATTTTCCAGTTCGACCCTTTCAGAGATAGAGTAGTTGGCGGGCCAGAGTTCTCCAAGTGGAGACTCGTTTTCAGTTGCAGTGACTCTGACATGTGTAGTACAAAGCACATGCTCTCCGACAAGGAGATTCAGTTCGACTCACACTCCATCCCGTTTGTTCCTCCTCGCATACATGGCATGAGAAGCAACATCCTCGACACCAGCCGACAATGGTACACGTTGAGTTGATATTGTCTGCAGTGTATTGTATTGCGAGTTTGAGTGATTTCTTTTGTTTGTCCAAGCTGAGCATTGCATGCTCCAGCTTGTGGGGTGTGTTAGAGTATGTATCATTTATTTGTATGGATGGGTAAATAGATCCTTCCAAGATCCATTTATCACATCCAGAGTTTAGTCCCACATCTACTGATGGTGGGACTTGGAGAGTGTGTGAAGGCTATATAAGGAGCCACAGACCTCATGTATCAGATGAGAAAGTCAATAGATACATCATCCCTTTGAGGCGTTCTCCCATGTTTTCACCATGTTTCTTAGGGAGTAGGGTTCCATATAAAATCATGTGTTCTTCAATGTTTTATTCTATTCCCGGATTACCGCTTCCGCATTCTTTATTTTCTAACAATACGCTAATGGGGAACTTGCGAAACTAAGAAATACGAGAGCAATGATCAATAATCAAAGAGACAAACAATAACATTATGATTTACGTGGAAACCTACTCCCTAAGGAGTAAATGAAACCACGGAAGAAAGATATTTGATCCTACTATGATTCTGAAGATGATAAAAAAATCAAATGGCAAGATCTACCTGATGTTCAGAAAATCAAAACTTCGAATAATTCGCAAATAAGGGTTCAAAGTACTAAGTGAGCATATGTTACCAAGTATAAGAGACCAAAAACATACACTGTAAAGGAAGGCTTTCCTTGCAATATCTGATATGGTAAGTTGGTTCTGGCTGTCAAAAGAATGGCAAGATAATTAGGCATGACATAATTAAAACAGAAATAATTAATCATATTTTAGAACTGGGAAAAAGAAAACAAAGAAAAGAATATCTGAAAAGCATGCCACACAGATAGGACAAAGAGCGACAGATCAATTTAATGCTTTCGAGCACTTTCTCTACAGACGTGCTTATGATTACGAATGTCAGATATCCAATAACCTTAAAAGAAAGAAACAATTTTGCTCCTATTTTTCATAAATGTTTTGCTTGCAAATGAACGTGACTGGTTATTCAAGCCCGAATCTCATGATCTAGAAAGGTAAAGGGCAACGTTTCTCATATAGATGACTCAAGGCCCTAAATGTCGGTTTCGGTCACCATTTCGGTATCGACCAAAACAGAATTTCGATGGAATTTCGGTGGAATTTCGACCGAAATTTCGGTCATTTCGGCCATTTTTTGTACTAGAACCCCCATATTTCGGTCATTTCGGTCGAATTTCGATGTCGACTGGATATCGATATTCGACCGAATTTCGCTGAAATTTGAGCCCATGAGATGACTATGAGCAACACATATAGCTTCCTGGGATATCATACTGAAAAATCAAAAATGTAAACTCACAGACAATATATTGATGTGTGATTTCCCAGATGACAAGATTACATTAGGATCCTGTTTACCAAATAAAACTCATCCCACACAAAAGAAATTCACCTTGCCCCTTCATTTAGAAACTGCTTCTTAAATAAAACGTGCCCCCACACAAAGAAATTTCACCTCAAGCATTCATAATCCTTGATTCCCAGGAGACAATATGGTGCCACTAATGAACTGCGAAATTTTAACAAAACCTCCCAACTAAATCTACTGCACATTGCACACCTGAACCTCATAAGCCAAGCTATATTTTTTAGCACCATGAGAAGGCTCTCACAGGATTGTTATCTCAATAAATCAAACTTATTCTCCAGCAGAAAATTGATGAGAATAAGATGGTCACTGTTGTGTGCGCCATGGAAAGGCTCCCGCAGGGAAATTATTTGATGAATCAATTTCAATCTCCACACGGGAAATTATATTTGATGAATCAATTTCAATCTCCATTCTTGATAAGCAGAAAATATATAAGAAGATGAGACAACCCAAGCAGGGTAGACATGTGTGTATAGACCAAAAGTTTAATATACGTTGACCCCAACTTGCTCTATGGAATTAGACAGGGTATTCATGACCCCACACTACAAGGATGGTCTAAACAAAATTCCAGAATCTCTAACTCTACCATGCTCTCCACATATCATCCATGATACTTACCCCTTCATGTGATATTCCTGCAGCTGGGTCTGGAGCTGATGATCAGCCATTATCCCTGACGATCCTAAGGATGAGAGTTTTTCCTTTAATACGGCAGCTGCATAGTTTAGACCAACAGTTAAAAGAAAGTGCAAAATAATTACATGCTGAGGAAAGACAAGTTGCAAAGATGATAAATATGTTATTATACCTCAAGTGATGACGTTGAAATCTGCAGAATATCTATAAAAAGAAATATAGGGGAAAATGATGTCTCTCCATTTTGGCAACCTGGTCTGGTACACAAAGAACTATACATACGGAGTCTGAGGGTGGATATTCTACTAAGTCTTCGGACAACTTTTGGGTCTATTTGTATGGATTTCAGCAAGAGACATCATCCACAACTAAAATTCATCCTCCAGGCCATATGACAGAAACTTCTGCCACTGGCTAATGCTCTACTTCTAAAAATTCATAAAGAAGCAGTCACCCAAGCACCACACAAGCCAACCGGGGTCTTTGCAAGAGATTCATTGCAGAAAACGCAAGTGGAAGAGCACTACTGCATTATAGAGCATCTTCCCAGAGTTCATTAACGCAAAAGGACTCCAGGAAAATCCCATTGGATTTGCACAGTGGGTTCTTAAAAATGCTCTGAAGCATCATTAAAAGACTTTCACATTGTCATATCACTTTCTGGACTTAGCATTGATTTTGTCAACCTCTAAAGTTGTTTTTTGAAGGAAAAAAGTGAGGGATACCCAAAATGGTGCACATCTAGGCTATATACACAAACTATCCTCTGAAGTAGTTAAGATGACTTATATTTTTACCTCTAAGTTAACCAGATCCAATTGTACCCCACCTACTTATAGCCTTCTCCACTGATATAGACAAAGCGCTTGTAACTTAACTGGGGCTCCTGTTGCACAATCACCTGTCAAGAGGGGGCTCAAGAGAGGAGTGAGTGCAATCTTACCCGACACGGGGATCCTCCACTCTCACAAGTTAATTAGAGATCTATTATGTAGTCGAGATTATTATCCAAAAACACATATACAGATACATGAACATGCTGTGGCGACGATCAGGGAAAAGTGGAAGCGGTGTTGGCCGCAACTGAGCAGAGGCAATGCCAGCAAGCAGTGGTGAGAAGGGGTGGCAAGGACGGCAAGCAATGGTGGTGGTGAGCAGAGGCAGGGAGTAATGGTGACAAGCGAAGGTGGGGTACTGCATATGTGGCGAGAGAGCAAGTGGAAAGAAGATGTTAGGGTTTAATATGGAAGGGACATGGACTTTTGGCAAGTAGGTGGGTAGATAAACGGATCAGCTTTGTAAACGGATAGGCATGTAGTCCGAGTGTGTGCTTACGCTGCATAATGACCGCATAGGGCTATACAGTTCAAGAACTACGTGAACTCAGGAAAAATGGCACAAATCCTACGCCAAAAGTAAGAGGGGTGGGAACCATGTTCAGCTCATCACATAGGCTCGCCTTGACCCATAGATAGTGTGTATCAACCGGCAAACCATATCTTCATTTCCACCCTAGATTCTCAAAAATCAATTCGCCAACATAGTCATGTTCATATCCTTGAGCTTTAAAACTCCCAGCCCCGTCTCCTTTTCAGAAGGGTCATTGCTTCCCAATCCACCAAGTGAACCTCGCAACTTTTTTTCCTGAGCTGGACCAAAAAAATGGGAATGATTGCCAGCATAGCCTTAAGCATAACCAAACATCCACCACCAGCAAGGATCGATGTCTGCCAACTTTCCTATCTTCTCACAAGCCTTTCCAGAGCAGACATTCAATCTGCATGCCGAAGCCCCCTTTTAGTTAAGGGCCATCCAAGATAAGTGAGTGGGAGATAAAACCGTGCAATGCAAAGCCCTACTGCATACTACATTTCACCAAGTCTTCCTAAGAAAGACTCAGCAGAACAGAGGCATATTTGTCTATATTCACCTTAAGCCCTGATATATGTCCCAGTATCTTCAGAAAAATAGAGAACCAGTTGGTCTCTGCCTCAGCCCCTCATATAATGAAGAATATTGTATCGTTCGTGTAGAGATAGTTAGTTTCTATTATTATTATTATGTTGATGTACCCTGTTTCTATTTTCCTCTTCTATTTAGACATCCATGTAATTTACCCCTACGGCCTCTCCCTATATAAGAGAGCCTAGGGTTTTCTCATGAAGAAACGAAGACTCTTTTCTTCTAACATGGTATCAGAGCCGCCCTAGGGCTCTCCACCCCTTCCCTTCCCCACCCGCCGCCCCTCCCCTCTCCTTCTCTCGCCTGCCGCTGCCACTCCAGCGGCTCCCAGCCCTCGCCCCTTGCTACACCAGCGGCGCCCCTCCGCCCCTCCGCTGCTCCACCAGCGGCGCCACACCACGCTCCACCAGCGGCGCCACACCACGCTCCAGCGGTTCCTCCGCAGCCCCAGCAGCCTGCGGCCCTAGCCGCACCAGCGGCTATCTCCAGCCGCCCCCTGCAGCCGCCTCTGCGGCCCTAGACGCTCCAGCAACACCGTTCTCAGTCGCTGTAGGGCGTCCATAATCTCCAGCAGTCCAGAAGCGCTTCGGGTTATGGATTTGAGTACGTAAAAGTCTACACACGTACTCAAATCCAATGCAGTTGGTGTAGACATTCATCGCAGTGTCCATTATCCCTTCGTCTTCTTCGGGCAGCAGTATGTCAGAATCGAAAGTCGATTCGCCCTCCATCGGCGCCTTCAAGGGTCCGGCGCCAATAGTGAAGATGGACGGGTCCAACTATGAGTTATGGGCCATGCAGTTCATGAGCCTCATGAAATCAAACGGTAAGAAACACATTCTTACCGAAGATGAGCCTGCGGAGAAGACGGGGATCTATGCCTCATGGGAGGCCGATGATGCCTATGCGAAAGTATGGTTGTCCGGCACGCTGACGATGGAGATAGCTAATGATGTTCTCCATCAGCCCACTGCTAAGGCAATGTGGGACATTCTTGCCACTACGTATTCGCAGGTGCGAAACGAGACAAAGATGTTACAGCTTCAGCATGACATCTTTACGATGAAGCAAGCCGGCAGACCTCTTCATTCTCTATACACATCCCTAAGAGGGATGTTCGAGAAGCTCTACAGTACCATTCCTCTGACTGCTACTCCAGAGCAGCAGAAGACGTTCCGGAACGCCACCATGGTGGGTGTTCTACTTGCTGCCCTCGATCCTGAGTACGATGCTGCACGGTCACAGATCTTAGCCGATGCAGTTATTCCTCCGGTGGAGGATGTCTACAGGAGGCTCAGTCGTATCCCAGTTTCCTCCAGCTCATCTACTCCACCCCCATCTGCGATGGCAGCTTCGCGTGGGAGAGGTGGACCACCTTCTTGGCGTGGTCGTGGACGTGGCTGTGGCTCTCATGGAAGAGGCGGTCGAGTCAGTCAGACATGCACGTATTGTCACAGACCTGGACACTCGGAGGAGACATGCTACTCAAAGCATGGGTTCCCAGCATCGGCACGGGTTGCGGAGCACTCACAGTCTCCATTACCGTCTACTGCAGATCATAGATTTGATGAACTCGTGGCTCGTCTTCGTGATATTATGCCACAGTCTTCTGGTGATTCATCTGGTGGCTCGTCAGATATTGCTGCCACAGCCTCAGCCAGTTCATCCGCTGCAGCCAGTTCCTCAGGTAGCTCTTCAGCCTTCATATCTTCACATGATATATCTGACTGGGTTATAGATTCCGGAGCTACACATCATCTGTGTCGAGATAGAGGAAGACTACAAGATTACAGGGCCATTCCTCCAGGTCGCTCAGTACAGATTGCGGATGGTTCCTACTCACCCCTTGTTGGTCAGGGGGAGGTTTTCTTATCCTCCACCATGCAGCTACAGAATGTTTTATATGCCCCTGAGTTCTCCCTGAATTTATTATCTATTAGTCAGATTACAAAGGACTTGAATTGTCGCGCTATATTTGACCCGTCTTCTCTTATTTTTCAGGACATACTCACGGGCAAGGTGATTGGCTGTGGCTCTGAGCAGAACGGTCTATATCGGCTGGTCCGGGATTCCTATGCTGGCATCTCCACTCACTCTGCTGGACCAGTTTCCCCATACATTTGGCATCTTCGTTTTGGTCACCTTCCGCTCCAGAAGATGCGCCACCTTCTGCCCCAGATCTCTCCAAGTTCGTCGTTTCGTTGTGAAACATGTCAGTTGGGAAAGCATCACAGGTCGAGCTTTCCAGGTCGTCAGAGTCGGAGCAGTAGCTCCCCTTTTGAGTTGTTGCATATAGATATATGGGGTCCGAGTCGTGTGCCCGATCATCAGGGGCACAGGTTCTATATTGTGGTAGTAGATGACTTTTCCCGTGTCTCTTGGGTTTTTCTTCTAAAGAATAAGTCTGAAGCTGGCAATGTTATTCAAAACTTGATTAATGAAATACAGAATGTTTTTTCGTCTTCTGTAAAATATGTTCGGACTGATAATGCCCTGGAATTTTGTACTCGTGCTCTTTCTCAGTTTCTGTCATCGAAGGGCATTATTCATCAAACCACCGGCCCATATACATCCCAACAAAATGGGGTGGCAGAAAGAAAGCATCGTCATCTCTTGGATATCACTCGTACCTTATTGATTCAGAGTTGTGCTCCTATTTCCTTCTGGGGGGATGCTGTCCTTACTGCATGCTATCTGGTCAATAGAATGCCATCCTCTGTCCTTGGAGAGAAGATCCCCATTTCGCTTATTTTTCCTGACAAGGAGCTGTTCTCACTACCACCTCGTGTTTTTGGTGCTGTGGCTTTTGTCCATCGTCTTTCTCCTGGACTTGACAAGCTCTCTCCAAGAGCAGTCAAGTGTGTCTTCGTTGGGTATTCCAGAACACAGAAGGGATACCGGTGTTATGATCCTACTACCAAAAGGTACTTTGTTAGTACGGATGTCACTTTCTTCGAGTCTGTCATGTACTTCTCGCCAGCTGGAGACAGAATGGTACCATCCACCACCGCTGATGATATTTTGGTTCCACCACCACCTACTTGTCCTTTACCTGATACATCTCCTCCTGTGTTCGTTCCTACGCCAGCACCACCGCCACCTCCACCACCACCTCCACCTCCACCCGGTCCACGGCAAATCGTCTCACCATTTCCTAATCACTATACGCGTCGCTCAGGTCTTGCTCAGCCGACAGCTACGCCAATCACTAAGCCTCAGGTATGTTCGGATAATATCACTAATGACGGGTCAGATTCAGTTCATGTGCAGGATGACACCTTACAGGTGGACACAGATGGTGATCTGAATGTTCCGATTGCTATTCGGAAACCGAGACGACAGTGTGTATCGTATCCACTTGCCTCCCAAGTTTCCTTTCACCGACTCACAGGTGATTTCCAGCAGTTTGCCACGGCTTTGTCTTCTGTGGACATACCACGGACATACCAGGAAGCCCTGAAAACTGCATGCTGGAGACGAGCTATGGAGGAAGAAATGGAGGCCCTGCAGTCCCGTGGCACATGGTCTTTGGTCCCTGCACCATCTGATGCATCAGTTGTCAGCTGCAAATGGGTTTTCACAGCCAAATATAATGCGGATGGCACACTGGATAGGTACAAAGCACGCTTGGTTGCCCGAGGATTTACACAGACATATGGCGTTGATTACATGGATACATTCTCTCCAGTTGCAAGACACACGACTCTCCGTATCCTTCTGTCTGTTGCAGTGGTTCGTGAGTGGAGTATTTATCAGCTTGACGTCAAGAATGCCTTTCTGTACGGGGACTTACAGGAGGAAGTCTACATGCAGCAGCCACCTGGGTTTACTGCTGAGGGGGAGAAGCATATGGTATGTAGACTTCACAAGGCCATATATGGACTTAAACAGAGTCCACGGGCGTGGTTCCAGAAACTATCCAATCTAATTGAGCACCAGGGATTTAAGAGGTCCAATGCTGACCATTCGTTATTTGTCCAGAAGTCCTCGGCAGGTACGGTTGTCATAATGGTCTATGTGGATGATATTCTTGTTACAGGAGATGATACTCAGGGCATAGCAAGGGCAAAGGCATTCCTAGGTAGTCAGTTTGTTACAAAGGATCTTGGAACCCTAAGATATTTTCTGGGGTTGGAATTTGCAAGGAATGCACATGGTTTGGTGATGACACAAAGGAAGTACATTACTGACTTCCTGGTTGAGACTGGTATGGATGGGTGCAAACCATCTAGCATTCCCATGGATCCCAGCATGAAGATATACGATGACGATACTGATGAAGTGGACAAGAGGAGATACAGAGAGATGGTGGGAAAACTCCTCTACATCACCATAACTCGCCCAGACATCCAGTTTGCAGTTAGCAGGGTGAGTCAGTTTATGGAGCAGCCAAGACAGGTTCACATGGATGCTATACACATGATACTGAGGTATCTAAAGACTTCTCCAGGCTCAGGGCTGCTATTTAGAAAAGGCACGGACTTATCTGTATCAGCATGTGCAGATGCAGATTACGCAGGTTGTCCTAAGGACCGAAAATCAACCTCAGGGTTTGCAGTATTTGTTGGCGGCTCCTTGGTTTCTTGGAAAAGCAAGAAACAAACTGTTGTGGCCAGATCCAGTGCTGAATCCGAGTATAGGGCCATGGCTCAAGCCAGTACAGAAATGATGTGGGTTCGCTCTGTACTAGAAGATCTACATGTGGCTGTATCTCTACCAATGAAGCTTCAGTGTGACAATCAGGCAGCGTTGTTCATTGCCAACAATCCAGCCTTCCATGAGAGGACCAAGCATATTGAAGTGGATTGCCATTACACCAGGGACCTAATCCAGAGAGGATTGATATCCACGGCCCATGTTAGCTCAGGGGATCAGACTGTCGATATATTCACCAAGCCATTGCTCAGAGGACCTTTCCAGAAGTGTTCATCCAAGCTGAGCATGATCGACATCTATGCTCCACCTTGAGGGGGAGTGTAGAGATAGTTAGTTTCTATTATTATTATTATGTTGATGTACCCTGTTTCTATTTTCCTCTTCTATTTAGACATCCATGTAATTTACCCCTACGGCCTCTCCCTATATAAGAGAGCCTAGGGTTTTCTCATGAAGAAACGAAGACTCTTTTCTTCTAACAGTTCGCATACTGAGAACTACAATAAACACATCAGCAGAGGACGTCGATATGTTGGCAGTAATGACAGAACTTGCAGAGGATGGAGGTTTCTACATTGGCTACAACAAGGAGGATTTCTCAATCCCGATTTTGCAATACCGCGAACGATGCTTCTTCAATGAAGGGGGAGTAAGAATACAAGCCGGTCAGGACGGTGTTGGATATCTTTGGGGAGTTGTCGGGGTTGAGAGTTAATGGGGCAAATTCGGTCTTTGTCCCCTTTAACCTTTCTTCAGATGAGGTGGCAGCTTGCGAGGAGATTCAGGGAACAGCATAGAAGAGTTTGCCTATCAGCCATCATGGCCTACCGTTATTGTGTAGGAGACTTAGGTAGGTAGACCGGTTGCTTGTTATAAAGAATATGAAAAAGAAGTTGGCAGGCAGGAAAGCATCGTACCTTTCAAGGGGGTTGCCTATCCAAGATTGGTTCTGGTGAAGGTTGTTCTTTCAGCAAGTCATGTTTTTTTCCTTTCCACGAAAGCGTTGCCAATGGGTATTTGTAAGTGGTTGGAGGCATTGATGCAACACTTCTACTAATCGTCGACCCCCTGATGCCCTGATGGTAAGGAGATTGCACTTGTGGATTGGGCGTTGGTGACAACGACAATCAAGGAGGGAGGATTCGAGGTGTTGCAAATTGGTGATAGGAACAAAGCATTGGTAGCGAAGTAGGTGATGAGGATCTGGGGCGATGGGAATGACATGCTTTCCAGGCTGGTGAGATCTATTTATGTTGTGCCACCCAAACTATGTGCTTGCATTGATGTTGCAGATTCACCGACCACTTTCTGGAGGGAAGTGTGTTCGACCATTCCAAGTCTGACGGACTCGTTGCGGCCTTTTTTGAGGGATGGTCAAGGTTTCTATTTCTGGATGAACGACTGTTCTGAGGAGGGAGCCCTCTATGACATGTATCCCATACTTCTTGCAATGGCCATGAACAAGGAGGCAAGTGTTGCCAATGTGTGGCTCGGTGGATCTTGGATGTATACTTTTACAACTGAGTTGTCATATTAGAGGGTGGAGGAATTTTGTGGTGCTGGAGAGATGGGGAGTTCACAGTTAAAAAGTCATACACGGTGGTTACTACTCCTGCTACATTGGTTGATACGGATACTTTTCGGAACTGTGATAGGATTAGGGATGGAAGATCCCTATAGGTGTTAGGGTGTTCATGCGGTTGTTGAGAAGAGAGCTAGTTATGACAGGTGCTAAGCAAGCCATGCTTTTTCTTGGAACTGGTGAGGGATGCAGAAGGTGTTGTGGAGTGGCAGAAGATGTTGATCATCTCTTTTTCTAGTGCCCTGGATCGATAGAATCGTGGCAAAATGCATACTTTTCTAGCGTCCAATGGAGTGATAAAGACTCTTTTTGGACTTCGATTTGTAGAGATTGGTCAGGATCAATGGAAGGGAGAATAAAGGTTTGTGCATACGTATGGGATATATGGCTAGTCAAAAACAATGTTGTCTTTGAGGGAGTAGGGTTTTATCACGAGAATGTACTTGGACATGCTAAAGCCCAATCTAAAATTCGATATTTGTAATTAGTTTATAAATTTTAATACATCTTTGGATGAATCTCTAATGGGGGTCCATCCCACCAATACTCCAAAAAAACATATCAGCACACATATAGCTCATGTGTAAGGCCACTTAAAATTGCTAGTCTCAACATCATTGGTTGAGTGCCTCCTACGATAACAAAAAGGAGAGAGGAGGACATTCTTGCCTGATCCTCCTCAGGGGTTGGAAAAACCCACTTCAAGTCAACCGTTAACAAGTATGGAATAGAGACCATTGTGATGCATATGTTCATCCAAGCCACCGACATCTCAGGAACACCACACTTAAGGGAGGCCAGCCAAACCACTAGTAAAAACAATCGTAAACTTTAGAAAATCGACCTTTCAAAGCAAGTTAATGACTTGTCTTCGTTCCAAAGGTGCTACAATCTTGGTTCTCCAATATCGAATATATTAATGTAACATCCAGATCCGAATAATCCGAATCCGACCTGATTAAGGGACTACATAATCAATTAATATTCAATTAATATTGAATAAACTCATATCGATCCATTGATCGTGGATCGAAAATCCTTCAGTCACAATCGATCAAAAGTCAATCGCATCGTAATGTGTGCCATCAAAAAAGCCACGATACAAAATCAGAAATCGCAAAAACAAACCGAGACCACCCAAAAATTCTATTCAATGAAATAAGACCAATGAAATCGACCGTTCGTCGATTAGTGTTATTTGATATTTTAAAATCACAAAATTTAGTCACAAACCGAGACCATATCTCAAAAAATTCGGGAATTAATACTCAAGCCAAAGTACATGAATATTATGCTCATATTCATCACCGTTCAGAGACGGCCAAAATGAAACATTGAGCACCTAAATCTGAGACTCAAGGTGAAAATATGGGGGGCTTTGTTATCTCAAATATGAGAGAAATTGAAAAAAAAAAAAAATTTACTGATGTTATGTACAGCAGACAGAACAACCATGTTATTTCGCTTTTTTCCTCCACTTGCCTTTTTCCCCTCCCTCCATTTGGCAACCAAAGGTCATCCCTTTCTTCTTACAAATATCAATTCTACTCCCCTTTCTTCTCTCTTAAATTCTCCCCCAAACCCCTTCTCAAAATTCCAACGAGAGAGGAGCCCCTCAAGCCTTTTTCGCTTCTTCCATTGCGGCTAAGAACATTTGTACCTTTGTTGCTGGAGATTCAATTGCAACAATCGAAACTGATGCTCCAGCAACCTCCAGCTCTCTCCACCTTGTTGTTGCTGCTCCATCGGAACCTCCATAGCCACTGCATGCATTTTTGATATTCTAAATTAAAAGTCTAAGAGGTATAATCCTATTTTCCTTCTCATTGCTGCCAAGCATTATAATTTTACCCCTCTTTTGTTACCATAAAGGACATGTACATGTCATACACATTAACCTCATAAAGGACATGTATGATAGGGCTTTATCTTGGGTAAGGACCCCGTCTGGGAAGGCTGGCTATTTTGACATCAACATTGGTTTACATCAAGGTTCAGCTTTGAGTCCATTTCTTTTTACGTTGATTATGGACGAGTTGACAAGTCACATTCAGGATGAGTTACCTTGGTGTATGTTATTTGCTGATGATATTGTGTTGATTGTCGAGACTAGAGATGGAGTAAATGAGAAGCTTGAGTTCTGGAGACATGAGTTGGAGACGAAAGGATTTCGTATAAGTTGGGCTAAGACAGAATGTATGGAGTGCACCTTTGATGGAAGCAATGGTAAAGGAATCGTGGTGAAGATTGGTGACGATAACATTCGGAAGAGAGATTCTTTTAGATATATGGGATCTATTTTGCAATATGATAGGGAAATTGATGGAGATGTTATTAATAAAATAAATGCAGGCTGGCTAAAGTGGAGAGGAGCCTCTACTGTTCTCTGTGATAAGAAAAATCTTTTAAAAATTAAAGGAATGTTTTACAAAGCAGCCATGAAACCTGCTATGCTCTATGGATATGAATGTTGGCCTGTGAACCATAGACATGTGCAGAGAATGGTTGTAGCAGAAATGAAAATGTTAAGGTGGATGTGTGGACACACATGTAAAGATCGGATTCGGAATGATGCAATCAGAAAGAAAGTTGGTGTAGCCCAGATCGAGGATAACATGCGAGAAAATCTCTTAAGATGGTTTGATCATTTACAAAGAAGATAAGTTGGTGCACCAGTTAGGAGATACGAGTGTTGGGATGTTGAGCCGACTAAGAGAGGGCGAGGATGGCTCAAGAAGTGTTGGAAAGAGACTACACGAAGGGATCTTAGTTTTTTGGATATAAGCTCAAGATTGATCCAAGATAGATCTGAATGGAGGTGAAGAATCCATGTAGTACTCAAAGGATTCAAATTTTTTGATTTGAATTATAGTTCTCTCTACTCAAGCTCTAAATTAAAGGATTAAAAACTTTTTATTTGAATTATAAATTTAGTATTGTCTGCTCAAGCTTTAAATTAAAGGATTTTAAAAAAATTTTATTTGAATTATAAATTTAGTTAATGTCTCTACTCAAGCTCTAAATTAAATGATTTAATTTTTTATTGAATTATAAATTTTTCTATTGTTCTCTATTCAAGCTCTAAATATAAAAGATTTAATTTTTTACTGAATTATCAATTTGGTTAATGTCCGTTCTCCTTAATTGAGGGAATTATATTATAGTCTACTGTATAATATTGGTTAATTTGAAATAAGTTGCAGCTTATTGATTCGTTGATGTCCAGGAAATTATATTCCATTTGTAGCATTTGCACCAAGATTATGAATCTTACTCTAAATTAGCTTGGAAAGTTATATATAACAAAACTTGATCTATATTATGGCATTGCAATCAAGGTGATATCAGATCAGGTTTCACGATCAAGTGAATCAAATATATATATATATATATGATTTAATGAGGTTGCCCCCAACATGGCTGTCCCGCCCCCTTATTTCGATGTTTTTTTATTTTTTTGAAAAATAAAACCATGTATATTCATCCCTATATCCCTCATATATGCCATTCGAATTTCGTAAGAAACAGAGACTCCTACGGCCTCCATCGAGATGGTGTCGATTTAACAAATCTCGTTACCGTTAAAAAATGATTGTCTGGATGGAGGCCATAGGAGTCTCTGTTTCTGACGAAATTCGAATAGCATATAGGAGGGATATAGGGATGAATATACATGGCGATATTTTTCGAAAAAAATAAAAAAAATGCCGAAAACGGCGTGAGGCAGCCCCATTAACCTTACATATATATATGGGGGGGGGGGGGGGGGGGGGGGGTAAATGGGGATGTCCCTGGGGGGAGCTAACTTGGCTCCCCCTACGCCGTTTCGCCTGTTTTTTTAGGGTAAATTACAATTTGGGTCCCCATCTATGAGTTCAATCCCAAAATGGGGCCCGATCTTTAAATTGTAACGATTCGGGTCCCATGACCATTTAGGAAATGGAAATTTTGGGGTTCATGACGAATATGCCCTTGCTGGGAAGGGAATGGGGGTTGGGTTCCAACTTTTAAACAAGGGCATATTCGTTATTAGCCCCAAAAAATTCCTTACATTAATGGCACTGGGACCCGAATCGTTATAATTTAAAGATCGGGACTCATTCTGTGATCAGATCCATAGATAGGGACCCAAATTGTAATTTACCCTTTTTTATTTTTAAAAAAAATTCTTCCGTGAATATTCATCACTATATCCCTATATTATGCTATTCAAATTTCGTGCGAAACAGAGACTCCTACGGCCTCCATCCAGACAGTCATTTTTTAACGGTAACAGAGTTGCTAAAAATGACCCTTCTGGATGGAGGTCGTAGGAGTCTCTGTTTCGCGCAAAATTTTAATGACATAATATAGGGATATATTGATGAAAATCCACGGAAGAAATTTAAAAAATAAAAAATAAAAAAAACGGACGAAATGGCACGGGGGGAGCCAAGTTTGCTCCCCCCATTGGGGCAGCCCCATCTTACCCTATATATATACATACATATATATATATATATCTTTTGTTGTCTTTCTACACTAATAACCATCACAACGCGTTGATAAGTGTTCCTACGGTATATTAGAAACATTTCATATGCTGATTGTTTGCATATCCGACTGTCTATAGCATATTAGAACACCAATGCGCATTTAGCATGCTAACTGTTAGCATACCCGACTGTTATAACATAGTAGAACAAATTTAGCATGCTTATTACGTGCTGCAATACACATTTCAAGTGATCTAAAGTGCTTAAGAATATAGTAATACCTCTTGTATTATATATGACGGTCTACGTCACGGACACCGGTGCATGCATTGTTTTATAGTCTAAGGTAGAAAATGTCATAACTTTTGTCTGCTACATTACGAGAAGGCTTCTCTTCTGTCGAGGGGAGGTAGGTTGGTTCTGATCAAGGCGGTGTTGTCGTCCATTCCAGTTTACTTTCTTTCTTGCTGCAAGTTACCTAAGGGGATCCACGCGAGACTGGAGAGGAAGATGCGCACTTTTTTATGGGGCAGTGTTACTAGTGGGCGCGGTGGGGTCCATCTGGTTGGGTGGGAGGATATCCTACGGAGAAAGGATTGGGGGGGTTTAGGGTTAAGATCTCTTGAACAGGAGAATGAGGCGCTTTTGCTTAAATGGGCTAGTAGGGTTTGGGGTCCGGGTGATGATCTCGTCTGCTTGGTGGTTCGGAGCATCTACGGGGTGAAGGGCGCGCCCCATTTGCAGCTACTCAACCTTGCGGCAATGACGCCTTTCTGGAGAGGTGTGGTGAAGACGTTTGTTAAAAATATTAATCTCTTCAAGCCGGTTGTTGGAAGGGGAGAATCCTTTGCTTTCTGGGGCGATGATTGGTCGGGGCGGGAGCTATGTGCTCTCGTTATCCGCGGTTATTTGCTTTGGCGGATGATAAGCTCTGTTCGGTGGCGGACTGCTGGCGTGATGGGTCTTGGTGGCCTACTTTCTCCGCTAACTTCTCGGATCGGAGATTTGAGGATTTCTTGGCGATGCTTGATGATGTGAGGAAGGTTGGTGCCCCTATTGGGGGTAGAGATCACTGGCAGTGGAAGGAGGGGAGCTTCTCGGTTAAGGGCGCCTATGGTGCCATCTCCAGACCTCCGCCGGCGACCTCGGAGGTGCTGATCAGGGATTCTGCTTGTATTTGGGCCCTTAATCTTCCTGAGCGTGTTGGGATTTTCTTGTGGCTCCTTAGGCGCAAGAAGCTGATGACGCGTGATCGATGCGTAAAGCTCCTGGGCATCATCTCGGATAAGTGCTTGATATGTGACAATGAAATCGAATCAGTGGAACACCTTTTCTTTACATGCCCTGTGATATCGCAAATTTGGCATGAGGCGGGGATTCTTTGGTGCCGGACCGATGAGTTCCAGGCCTTCTGGAATTCGGTGTACGAGAATAGAGCGAGATCAAGAAGGGAACGGCTCTTCCCCATGGCTACTCTGTGGGCGGTTTGGCGTGGCAGAAATGATTTGGTATTCTCGGGCTAGAGATTCTACAAAGAAAATGTCGAGTGCTTTACAAGGAGACTGGTAGATGAGCGGTTGATGTAATGTTCTTTTCTTGTTTTGTGTTTTGGGGTGTCGTTACCGTGTGATGTAACCTTTTGCCTCTTTAATTATATTTTTTGATGGGGCGGGCACCACCGAGTGCTTCCCCCTACCTTGCAAACTTCAAAAAAAAAACTTTTGTCTGCTACAGTTCACTGGTTTTAAGAATATCGGGTGTATTGGGACTTGGAAGGTCGTATTGATATCGATATCGTACCGATACGATATTTCGACGATATATCGACGATATATCGCCCATATCGACGGGCCTTTGTGAGGAAAACGCTTGGAAATCGAGATATTTCGTCATATCGGTACCCATATCGGTCCCATGTCGATATCAATATATCGGCGATATATCGCCGATATATCCCGATATTTCCTTCCATGTTGGGAGGAATTTGCATATATATATATAGAGAGAGAGAGAGAGAGACACACACATATATATACTTAGACTTTATGCTGCTCTTAGAAGATTAATCACCATGTACCTCAAAGCATATTGTGGATTGACTATGGATTTATGTAATTGAATCATTCCTGGGGTGTTATTCTGCAATCCATCAAATTTGAAATATATTGATCTCTGAAGGCATTCACATTCGCACAAATTTACTATGGATTCCATTTTTTCCGATCTCACATTTATAAATTACTATGAAATTTGTGAGATACTTAGTTGTATTGAATAAAGTAAGTATCAATGACTTAATGATGACTAACTATTAATGGTGCATGTAATGGTGACCCTTACACCTGATCGTGCGAGGGCGCGGTGACCCTCAACTGGGCGGGAGATAGAAAGTCCAGTTAGAGCAGTGACTCGCGTTTCAGATTTCGCGGAATTTCGGCGAAATTTCGGTTTCGACAAGGAACCGAAATCTTGAGTGAAAGTTCAGTTTCGACGAAATTACGCTTCGTTCGGATCCAGGTTTTGACAAGTTCCGTTGACCCTCTGTTTTAGGGTACCTGGACTGGAGGGCCTCGGTTTTAGTTTTTCTAACGAGCTCGCTTGCTTGTATCGGTCGGGCCTTTTTTTTCGGAGTGACTCTTACGGGGGGTCTCTCACACCCGTCCTTGGGGCGTAGTTTTGGAGTAGGCCTAGCCCTCTACTGGACCGCACTTCTACTTAGAGAGTGAGACAGAAGAGTCTCTTAGGAGACTTCTTCACCGCTTGAGTTTTGGTTACTGTTCCTCCAATAGATTTGGTGATGTGTTACAGGTAAGTTGGTTATAGTTGACTTTGGTTACAGCTGAGTTTGGTTACAATTAAGCTTGAGGCAGAAATCATCAAACATCAATAATCATCAATCTTTGACATTGAAATCAGAAATTAGATCTACTATTACAAATGTTAGGAAAAGCTAGTGGACGTGTTGGAAATTTAGTTAGGATGCATTATACTCCATCGCATGCTTACGGAGGCACCCCAACCCTAAGGTATTCTTCACACCTTAGAGTCATAGTTTAAGGTCACACTCAGACCAAGACCACATACTATCCACTAGGCTTGAGAATTTGATATAAACAAAAATAAAGATCAGATTACAGATTCATCATCCTCAATACCAAGTCCACCCACATGATCTCTAAGTGATAAAATAATAATAACCTACATATGTGTCATTAATTAAACATAAAAATGATATATATATATATATGGAAAGTAACGGGATAATGGGTGATCTCGGAAATTACATACATAATAGCTTGAAAACCATTTTCCACGCAAGTAGTTTGTAAATTTTAAATATTAATGCCAATCTATTTGCTTTCTTTTGAAACCACTAAAATTACCGGTTATATTTTTAATATGTTGGATTGCATGCAACAATTATTGACATTCTTTTGCCCCTTGCGTGTGTGCCAAGTAAAGCGCTTGCATCGCAGTAGACTGGATGATGATCTCGAGCATCCGTTGTTGTACTCGACGGTACACTTGTTACAGTTTATGTATAGAATATTGTTTATGCATTTCTTTTCTCCTCTATTATATTTTGGGACACATGTATACACTGTCAACCTTTTTTTACATATAATATATATGGAAATTAATGAAATGTGAATTGGTAATACTTCTTGTTTGCTCTATAGTTATTTTACATTAAATGTGAATATCATTTCAAAATGCGAAAAATTTCTCCTCGATTCTCGAACCTAATGCGATCTACTGTGAATATAATACTGTGAATCATGTGTAAACAGGTAACCCGGATCCCGGGGAGTCCACAATTATCGCATTGGAGCGACAACCACCAAGACCAAAATGGGATAAATCGTATTCAAAAGAGCGGTGTGCCTGACATGGAAGACCACATTGTTTATCAACAACTAGGATGCACGGTGCCTTCCTTGGTTACTTAAGATCACAGGTGTTCCATCTTGAAATTATCCAAAAACACAATGTCACCCTCCAATATGTCCCAAAAATTTATGGAGAAAAGAGCAAAAAATAATCCAAATTTGGAGAGACGTTCACATCAAGTTGGAAGACCATTGAATGAACCTCTTTAGCATCAAAATCTCATATAGTCTATCTCTGATGATTGAGGGAGTCGTCTCACATCCTAACCCAGCCATGATGACTGAAACTTCTATTTCAACAACAACAAAGTCTTTTCCCACAATTAAGTAGCGTTGGCTACATGGATTCTTCGCCTCCATTCAGATCTATCTTAGATCAATCTCGAGCTTATATCCAAAAAACTAAGATCCCTTCGTGTAGTATCTTTCCAACACTTCTTGAGCCGTCCTCGCCCTCCCTTAGTCAGCTCAGCATCCCAACACTCGCATCTCCTAACTGGTGCACCAGCTTATCTTCTTTGCAAATGATCAAACTATCTTAAGAGATTTTCTCGCATCTTATCCTCGATCTGGGCTACACCAACTTTCTTTCTGATTACATCATTCCAAATCTGATCTTTACCTGTGTGTCCACACATCCACCTTAGCATTTTCATTTCTGCTACAGCCATTCTCTGCGCATATCTATGGTTCACAGGCCAACATTCAGATCCATAGAGGATAGCAGATTTCACGGCTGCTTTGTAAAACTTTCCTTTAATTTTTAAAAGAATTTTCAAATCACAGAGAACAGTAGAGGCTCCTCTCCACTTTAGCCAGCCTGCATTTATTCTATTAGTAGCATCTCCATCAATTTCCCCATCATGTTGCAAAATAGATCCCACATATCTAAAAGAATCTCTCTTCCGAATGTTATCGTCACCAATCTTCACCTCGATTCCTTTACCATTGCTTCCATCCATGGTTTTAAAAAGCGTTGCCTCGAGGCGCAACCAAATTCGCCCTGAGGCGCATGCCTCGGTTTCTCGAGGTGGGGTGTGCGCCTTGACTTGGCGTGAGGCGCTCGAGGCGCAAGGCGCTCGAGGCGAGGCGGAGGCGTAAGCCTTGAGTCATGAGGCTTTTTTTACATTTTTTGTTGCACATGACCCTATTTTTTGTTAACATTATATTTTTTATTTTTGTATTTTTGTTTCCATGTTAAACCTTGCATATTTCTATATATAGCTCCATGTAAAGAGAAGAGATAGCTTGAAACAAGCGAAGTTCCATGATCTTGTAAACATCATATTCAGTTTATCATACATCTACACATACTAGTTCTATTATCCATATTTTTGTTTGAATTGTAATGGAATTTTATATTAGTTGCAAGTTTGCAGCTTGATGATGTTGTTTGGTTGTATAAGTTGCGAACTTAGAATAGTTATCACATATATGATATATGAAGTAATGTTGAAAAATAAACACGTGAAGACTAAAGTAAAATTATTATTACGTTTTATTGTGAGTAGCTGAATACAAATAATTATCATTAGTAAAAGGATCATCAAGGGCGCTGCCCCCACACCCCTGCAAGGAGGAGCGCACCTACTCCCCCTAAACTCCCCCACGGGCTCGTTGACCGCGCAGCGAGACCCCCGTCTTATTGGGGTATGATATGGCAAAAGGGGATGCATATGACAGTTCTCCAACAACGTCCAACAAGACAAATGATTGGGATTCAAGGCATATTAATATGTTTTCAGTCTGTACTAAAGATTATGGTTTCTATTATACTTTAGTATTAAGTATAGACTTTAGTTTAATACTCATATAGTCATTGAAGTTGGAATTGGAACTTGATATTCTGTATATTGTTGGCTTAGTATTAGTTTTTTTGAACTTCAATGCCTTTATCGTTTATGTATTGTATTTTTTACTAGTTTCAAATTATTCTTGAATGTGCATTTGGCAAAATTTAATAGTATTATATACTTTTAAATGTATTTTTCTTTAATTTTAATTTTTTTCCAAAACAATTGAGGCTTACGCCTCGACCGCCTCGAGGCTTACGCCTCGCCTCAATTTCAGAGAAAACGCCTCGAACCGCCTCACGCTTTTTTAAACCTTGCTTCCATTAAAGGTGCACTCCATATATTCCGTCTTAGCCCAACTTATACGAAATCCTTTCGTCTCCAACTCATGTCTCCAGACCTCAAGCTTCTCATTTACTCCATCTCTAGTCTCGACAATCAACACAATATCATCAGCAAATAACATACACCAAGGTAACTCATCCTGAATGTGGCTTGTCAACTCGTCCATAATCAAAGTAAAAAAGAAATGCACTCAAAGCTGAACCTTTATGTAAACCAATGTTGATGTCAAAATAGCCAATCTTCCCAGACGGGGTCCTTACACACGATAAAGCCCTATCATGCATGTCCTTTATGAGGTTAATGTATAGGACAGATACTTGTCTCTTCTCCAAAACTCTCCACAATATCTCTCGTAGGACAGAATCATAAGCCTTCTCCAAATCAATAAAGATCATATGGAGGTTCTTCATTTTAGCTTTATAAATCTCAATTGTTCTCCTTGGGAAATGGATGGCTTCAATAGTTGAGCGACCTGGCATGAATCCGAATTGGTTTTCTTCTACGTTGGAAACTTGCCTCAGCCTTCTTTCGATCCCACGTTCCCAAATTTTCATAGTGTACATCATCAGCTTTATACCACTATAATTTGAACAATTTTGAATGTCTCCTTTATTCTTATAAAGAGGCACCACGATACTCCTCTAATCTTCAGGCATTTTCTTGCTTCGTCAAATAACATTGAATAGATTTATAAGCCAAGTCAAACCGCGCTCACCTAAAACTCTCCATACTTCTAGATGGATCTTCAAGCACCGACTCTGTTTGGCATCGAGATATAGTGCCAAGATCGAGACCCCACTTGGTAAATTCCTCATTGACTCTTTCAACCCTATCGAAGCTTCTTCCTATTTAAGACTCATATCCATCAAACCTCCATGGTAACCATATTTTCTTGGAATCCATCGAACTTGACAACTTCAGTCTCCAACAACCTAGCTCCCTAGCCAAAGATCTTTTTTGTCATCACCATTAATGTCACGATGAAACCACTCTCTTACAAAACTTCTGTTACCATGTTTGCGGCCCACAGTGCTCACAGAAGAGAGGACGACAAGACGGGTCCTTCGTAGCACATTCCAACTACAGCATCACCGTAGCCTTGTCCAATTTTTAAATACATGGACGTTCAACGACGATGCAAGAGGACCAAAGTCTGGGGGGGGGGCATCAAGTAGTAGTCGTTGGGTTTCTGAAAAAGGAGAAACACCAATGAGTAGTCGTTGGATTTTCGAAAGAGGAGAAGCACCGCTGAGGACAACAATAATTGTTGTAACAGTCGGGTCAACACCAGCGGGTCGAACGTGGTTCCCAAGAAAAGAACACAGACATACATGTTTTATTTATTTTCAAAAGCCAATGCTGACTATAAAAGGTGGGTAGTCCTCTATGATTCGATCACGCAATTTAAATATGCATTACAATCAACTAGCCAAACACCTATTACAGACCATAGCACACCCAAGATGAATGCGACTAAACATAATATATAACAATTTTAATATAGTATCTTCCATATTTGAATGGCAGGCTTCATAAAGCCTAGAGAACTCATGACATGTTGTTGTGGCTTACCAGTACATAAAGCTCTAGCTACATGTAGAGTTTAAGAATGGTCGGATTGCTTTAGGCATCAAAAGATGTGACCGTGCGTGGCATTTTGGCTTGTTGATCACATATGTTGAGTGAAAGTTATTATCAATATCATTATTGGTAAGGTTGATGGCATCAAAGAGAATTGACATTAGGTGGGATACATGACTAGTGATTAACATCATTGACGCTATTGTTGCCCTTGCAACATTTTTGTGGTTTCAGATGCTGGAGGTTTGTCCTGAATATTACATAGTTATCTTAACTCATAAGTACATTTTTATCATAATTATATGAGATTGTTCTAGCAAATTAATTAGTTATTCTTTTCATTCTTCATGAAATCCACATTTTGGTTGATCACATATATTGAGTAAATCTTATTGCCAGTGTCATTATTGATAACATTGATACCATCAGAGAAAGTTGACTTTGAGTGGGAAATATGACATGATTGGTTAACACCATTGATGCGTCTCTTTAAACATTTGTGTGGCTCTAGACAATGTAGGTTCACTTTAGATACTACATAGTTGTCTAAGTACATTTTAGCATATTTATATGAGACTGTTCCAGCATCAAACTAAATAGTGATTCTTCTCAATGTTTATGAATCTCATCTTCTCGTCACTCATTTCTGTTACAGACATACCCTCCAAACAAAACCGTCTTGAAATTCCTTTCATAGCTCCTTAAGCCAGAACATATAAAAAACTCTCACGACAACCATAACACGCACATACATACATATGTGTGTGTGTGTAAGAATGGTGCATGTATGTATATGTGCATGTGTACATATTACATCTTATTTCATAAGGTATAAAATGACACCCTTTTCATATATGCCACCATTTTCCTCTCAAAAAATATATGTAGGAATGGTGCATGTATGTATATGTGCATGTGTACGTATTACATCCTATTTCATAAGGTATAAAATGACTTCTATGAGATCCATAAGCCTGGCTGAAAGAATATTGTTAAGAGAATGCATATGAAAAGAAATAACCGTGAAAAAAATTTCCATCCATTCACACACCTGTATTATAAGTGGAGCTAGACAGACATTTTCAATGCCAACTTTTAGGATATTATTAGATTTCCATCTGGATAATTGATATGTGATAATAACATTATTACTTGTTCTGCATTTTGTAGGACTATTACATACACCCAACTTTCAGTTTTCAACAAACAAACATCAGTATAACCACCTAATCTTTGGGTAAACTAATTGCATCTTTTGAGATTGGCAAAAGATTTGTTTATAACTTAATCACCTTCCAGAAATGAGATGGGATATGCTTCAGTTATATGCTATAGCAACTTTCTAATAGAGCGGAATCATAAAGTCAACGATCAGCATAAAACTAAAAGGGAAATATTGATCTCGATTGTTTTTTCTTCACTCACAACATAAAAGGTATCCAAAAGACTAACAAGAAATATCACCATATGAGATAATCATGACTTCTTTTCTTTGACAGAGAGAATATCACCTGTTGAACCTCTGGCACTCTGAAGTACAGAAAATAATTGTTTTCTTCCCTCTCTTGTGTATGCAGCTCTGCTTTTCTTATTGTCTCCGCTTGCAACATCCTATCAGAAAGACGTGAAGAGTTTCAAGTTTTTGTAGTAAAAGGAAATGTTAGATGATATTTCATCGAGGTGAAACCCACTCAACTGCAAATAAAAGTGCTGCCATATTTAGCTTTGGATGGATCACTAGGTTTTTTATGCGAGGTAAGGGATATACAGACTCTCCATCTTGAAAAGACAAGATCCGAGGAATATCAATAGATTCCACAGCTGTGAACAAATTAAGTATTGTCAAAAACTAACAAGTATAAGAAATTAGAAGCACCTTTAAGTTTGCAACATACAAGAAATATGTTAGGCAGATGACTAGCAAAGGGTGTTACTGGTTGAGTAACTGAATTTTGGTTAATACATATCATATAGCATTTAATGTGAGGCACACCTTGTAGACACCACCATTAAAAATATTTTAATCGGAAGCTAACTCTGCAGGTCTGATGAAAATGAAACTAGCAATTCGAATCTTCAAAGATATTTCTTTATTTGCTATTTCCTTACATGGATGGGAAAAGTTTGTTATTTAATAAAAAAATGGAGGAAGACTCGATAAATAACGATAATTGTGCATGAGAAAGAAGCTCATAGTATTATTCAATAAAAAAAATCATATGATATTTAGAGAGCCTGAGTCTAAGACTACACAATTTGAATCAACATACCAATCATCTTATGACAATCTAAAAGAACCCTATCATGTAATAATCATTTTACAATTATAAGCACTATACAGATGACAGTAGACAACATGACAGAGGCCGACCACGTAGAATGAGATTTCGCATGGCATGGTGATGCCATGTGGAAGGGGCATCAATGGTAAAAAGGGGTGGGCAAAGTGGAAGGGGCATCAATGGTAAAAAAGGTGGGCAAAGTGGTGAAAGATATCGCGCACAAACACTAGCCATCTCTGATCATATAGCAAAAGGGAAATGAAAGCCATTCATGGAGCCCTAATACTCCTTAAGTGCGATAGAAAAAAGTTTCATACTCACCCACAAGGGTGTATCAGTATCAAATACATAAACTGACCTCAACAAAAAAGACTAGCGAACATAAGACAAGACGCATTTTAAGTCCAGAAAGGTTGGAATTGAGATTGTGGTGTCAAACAAGAAGGGTTTATTACAGGGGTTTTTAGTGGACTCAAAGCGGAGGTTAAGAACAATGGACGCTAACCGACGCATATTCAATCTTGAAAAGTTTTGGGTTCGTAGTTGGGTATTTATTGCTAGGTTTTCAAAAAAAATGGATGGTTTCTGATTCTTGGCGGGTCTATGACATGACCAAGAGTAAGAGCGGATTTAAGAGGATTCTTCTAATAAAGAAAGTATGAAATATCGAAATCAAAGTATCAACAAGTTTGGAAAGAGATGTATTGGGGATATATTGGGATATAACTCAAACACAGGTGTATCGTCGTGAACTGGAAAAGGAGAGGGAGATCACGTTTCTTGTGGAAAGTAGATTTTGCAAAGGCATATGAATGCCTAAAATGGATCTTTGTTTTGACATCTTTGGCTAGAAAGGGATTTCCTGATGTCCAGATTGATTGGATGAAGAGGTGCATCACGGCGTCGCCTTGCTCTATATTGGATAATGGGAGACCAGAAGGGGGTTTCTTCCAGCCGTTGAGAGGGGTGAAGCAGGGAAGCCCCTCGACTCCCTTGTTGTTTGTTTTGGTTGCAGATGCATTGGTGATTATGTTAGAGTTGTCAGAAGGTGGGTTCCTTCAGGGCTATTCAAGGGCGGATATCTCGATCCTGACTCTCCAGTATGGTAATGATATGATATTTTTCATCGAGTGAGGGGTTGAAGAATGCAGGACAGTTAGGGCAGTGTTCAACATTTTTGTGTAGCTGTCGAGGTTGAGGGTAAGTGGGGCAAAGTCTGTCGTTGTCCCATTTAATATGTCGCTTAGCAGATAGTGACTTGTGAGATTATACTAAGACTGCACATTAGCCTCTTAATTATCTATACATGCCTTTGTTGTGTGGGAGGCTAAGGTAGGGGGATCAGCTACAAGTGGTTGAGAAGTTGGAAAGGAAGTTGGCTGGTGGAAGAAGGTGTGCTTGTCAAGGGGAAGGACGTTGGTGTTGGTAAGGGCAGTCTTGTCGACGATCCCGATTTTTTTGTCTAACAAGTTGGTGTCAATTGGGATTCATAGATGATTGGAAGGGGCGATGAGGCGTTTCTTTGGGACTTCTACTGTGGAGGGGAAGACCATGGTGTTGGTAGATTGGGGGACGGTGACAAGGTCAACAAAGGAGGGCGGGTTGAGAGTGTTGTGGATTGAAGACATGAACATGGCTCTGTCAGCAAAGTGGGTGATGAGGATCTAGGGTGACGGGACAGATCTGCCTTCAAGGTTGATGAGATCCATTTACTTAGTTTGTCCTAGTTTGTACACTAGTATGGGAGCAGTGGCCTTGTCGACTACATTATGAAGGGGTACTTGCACTGTGTTGTCAAATATTGCAGCCTCGATGTGACCATTGTTGGGGAATGTTATGGGGTTCAGAATCTGGTGGATGACTGGACGGAGGAAGGAGCGTTCTGTGATTTATATCCCAAGCTTTTTGCGTTAGCCATGAGGAGGGAGGCAAGTTTGGCAGATGTGTGCTCGAAGGGGTCTTGGTCGCTTGCATTCGTGACAGAGTTGTCAGATCAGAGGCTAGAAGAGTTCATTTCTCTATCGGACAAGTTAGCAAAAATGGAGGAGCCGTCAAAGGGCAGAGATGTTTGGTGCTTGAGTGATGCAGTCTTCTTGGTGAAAAGGCTTTCCGGTTCGATTACTTTGTTACATATGAACATTGATCGAAGGTGGAAATGGTTGGGCCGGGATACTAGGGATGTGGCGAGATCTTCTTGGGATGATTTACTCCGTGATGTAACCTTGGAGGAACTTAAGGACGTTGTCTGGGACCTGAACGACAACGCTGCGCCTGGCCCCGATGGTTTCCCGGTATCGTTTTACAAAGACTTTTGGGACCTCGTGGGTCAGGAGGTACTTGAGGTGGTCTTGGAGTTCTGTCAGGAGAACATGGGTTTCGACCGTATCAACCGTGCGCTCATCGTGTTACTGCCCAAGTCTTCGGCGCCGACCTCCGTTGGGGACTTTCGCCCTATCGCGGTATCAAACGCCCTTTACCTTATAACGGTGAAGGTCTTTGCCGTTAGGCTGAACGTCGTTCTTGGGAACCTTATTTCCCCAGCGCAATCTGCTTTTGTTCCCGGGCGGCAGATCTTAGACTGCATCGCTCTCGCTTCTGAAATCATCGCCGACTGGCAGAGGACGAGTATGAGCGGTGTCCTTTGGAAGGTGGATTTTGCGAAGGCGTACGATTGCCTCGACTGGAGATTTCTGTGGTCGGTGTTGAAAAGGAAAGGGTTCCCGGACAAATGGATATCTTGGATGAGGTGTAGTATCACCACGGCCTCATTTTCGATCATGGTCAATGGTCAGCCGGAGGAGGGATTGATCCAGCCTCGTAGAGGGGTGCGTCGGGGGTGCCCCCTTGCGCCCATGCTCTTCATCCTTGCGGTCGATGTTCTATCCGATATTGCGTCACATGTTGTCAGCCATGCCTTCTCTTGCGGCTACTCGAGGGAGGGGGTGTGGGTTCCAATTATTCAATATGCTGACGATACCCTTCTTCTCATCGAAGGGGGTGTGGAGGAGGCTAATGGCATGGTTGTGGCTTTAGAGATCTTTGCCGAGTTGTCTGGTCTATTTAAGAACGACAGCAAGTCTGTGTTCATCCCTTTCGGCCATGCGGAGCAGTTGTCGGATAGACTGGCGGTGGTCTTGGGGTCGGGCCGCGCTACCTTGCCGCTTGATTACTTGGGATCGCCATTGGCCCTGGGCAGAACAAGGATACGCGACTGGCTGAGGGTGGTGGAGAAGGTGGAGGCGAGGTTGGCTGGTTGAAAGGCCGCTATCCTTTCGAGGGGTGGAAGATTGGTCCTGTTGAAGACAGTCCTCTCCTCCATCCCCATTTTTTCTCTTTCCAACCGTCAGATGCCTAAGGGGATTCGGGCGCGGCTGGAGAAGCGGATGCGCGCCTTCTTGTGGGGGAACCATGCGGGTGGGGGTAGAGGGGTCCACCTGGTGGGGTGGGAGGATATCACGCACAGAAGGCCCATGGGGGTCTGGGGGTGAAGTCACTCGAGCAGATGGATGAAGCATTGCTGCTTAAGTGGGCTAGCAGGGTTTGGGGTCCGGGGGAAAATCTCGTTTGCGAGGTGGTTCATAGGATCTATGATGTGCGGGGGGGGGGGGGGGCGCCAGCCCGGCCTTCTCGCCGCCTCGACCCCTTTCTGGAGGGGCGTCGTGAAGATTTTCGTAAAAAAAATTGCCCTCTTTAGGCCGGTCCTTAGGGGGGGTTCCTTCTCTTTTTGGGTGGATGATTGGTCGGGGGGGCTCTGCTCTCGTTTCCCCCGTTTGTATGCGCTGGCGGAGGAGAAACACTGCTCGGTTGCGGGATGCTGGGTTGATGGAATCTGGTGCCCAACTTTCTCCGCTAATCTTTCTGACCAGAGATTTGAGGATCTCTTGGCCCTGCTTGACGCCGTGAAGGAGGTGGGGCCTCCTTGTGGAGGGCGGGATCACTGGTGCTGGCCTATGGAGCCATCTTCAGGCCGCCACCGGCTAATTCGGAGCTGCTAAATAGGGATTGTGCCGTTATTTGGTCTCTCAGGCTTCCTGAGAGAGTCGGGTTCTTCTTGTGGTTGCTCAGGAGGAAGAGGTTGTTGACGCGAGATCGGTGTGCCAGGCTTCTTGGAGGCATTTCTGACAGGTGTCTAATTTGCAATGATGCCATTGAATCGGCGGAGCACCTCTTTTTTTCTTGCCCAATGGTCTCTCAAATTTGGCAGGAGGTTGGCTTAGCGTGGTGCCGCAATGACAACTTTCAGGACTTCTGGAGCTCGATCCACGCAAATTTGACCAGACCGAGGAGGGAGCGGATCTATCCCATGGCTATTTTATGTGGTTTGGCGAGGAAGGAATGACTTGCTGTTCTCGGGTCAAAGATTTAAGGAGAACGTGGAGGTGTTTGCCAAACGCATGGTAGAGGACTGGGTGTTGTAGTGGATATGTGGGGTCGATGTTTGCTTTGTTTTTCTCCTTGTATTTACATTCATTTCTGGAATAAATAATCTTGAGCGCACACCACCGAGTGTTTCCCCCTACCTCTTAGACTTCAAAAAAAATGAACATTGATCGAAATTGTGCAAGAATCTGGGGTTGGAAATTATCTACGAGGATAAAGATCTTTTTGTGGCTGATGAGGAGAGGACGACTTATGACGGGTGCAAGAAGAGCCTGGATCTTGCCTGGATGTGAGGAAACATACGCAAGATGCGGGGACGCAGCGGAGGATATTGAGCATATTTTCTTCAACTAACCCAGGTATAGGGAGACGTGGGAGAGAGCTGAGCTACTAGGAGTGTGTTGGGAACTTGGGACTGCTTTGAGTCATTATAGGCTTCCATTTGTTCAAATTGGATAGAGTCGATAGACTCGGTGTAAGGGAGGTCCAGAGTCCATGCGATTTTTTTTGAAGCAAAGAAAGGGTGAGCTCTCGAGTAGGGAGTCACCACACATTGTATTAATATCTGGAAATAAAGGTTACATTACATAGATGTCCAAAAATTATATAAGACCCTGAAGTGGGAGGCAACATTTTCCCAATAAAATCTCTGATTCTTGAAAATCACATCATTTTTGTCCCAACCAAATGGCCCACAACACCATGAACGGTTTAGAGCAATCATCCAATGAACCCCTGCCTATAGAGCGGATCGATCTCCAGAAATCATCAGTGGCAGTGGTCTCCACCCAAGTTAGCTTTGTGCCCCTCCAGACCTACGCCGATGTAGCACACCCAAAAAATATGTGATTCGCATCTTCCGTAGAGTCGTCACATCTGTCGCATCTCGCGTCTTCGATGCCAAATATTCTTCCCCTCCTAACTTTATCACAGATCTTGTTTCTTCTGAGGCACCATAGAAATATCTTCACCCTTAAAGGAATCTATGCTGCCCAGATGATCTTCATATCCTGACACAGCTCCATGTGATTAATGGGTCATTTGGTTAGGGAGAAATGGTGTTGTGTTATCTTCAAGGAGAGGTTTTATGCAGAACATGCTAAAGCTCTTTGTGAGAGTTGGTGTATGTAATTTTGTATATAATTTTATTAAATATATTCTTTGGATGGGCCTTTAAAGGAGATTCATCCCATTTCTCTCAAAAAATTTATTCAAATTGATGATTATCTTATAAACTGGTGTTCTTGATTCAATAAACCAGATCAAAGTACACACTTAATAGGCATGGAGAAATGTAAGTACTAGCATACATTGTGATTTGCACATTCATAGCTTGATAGATTTCGTACAGATTAATAACAGCCACTAAGCAATATGTATCACAAGTCTATATTAACAATTACTTTACTAGTAAAGTAAAAAATCAGTAAATAATGCATAAAGTTCGGATCCACTGACACAAAGTTCAAATATAGGCTGAAAACACACGCATGTCATGTTTAAGAGAAATAAAAGAGTGTCGAGAGCAAATACGTTGAAACTAAGCCACAAAATTTAAAAACTGCAATCGTAACACTTAAAAACATCATAAATGATTATAATAAGGATAAATTCGACAACTAGTATATTAACTTCCAATAGGTGGAAAAACCTTACAAAGTAGTCAAGGCATCCTCCATAACAAGATAGTAGCATCAAACTGACATCAGAGATAAAAGGTCCCATATCGATGATATCAATCGAAATAAAGGGGATCCCACCAATAAAATATATCAATTAAGATATCTCATGTTAATGACAAGGAGTGTCATGATTTGTACCATAAAGAGGGCAGGGCAGATGTTGCTTCGAAGTAATATAGCATAAAAGGATTTTTCAAGAGTTTGATTTGGCAACTAGGACACTAATGGTAAGGATAAGGCCTCTCAAATTCTTTATTTAGGGGATGGAAAGAAGCGGTCCCATATTACACTTTAAGAGGTTGATCTCCTAGATAACATCAAGGATGAAATAGGGATACCTCCGTCGAAATCAGAAGAACTTCGGGATCAATATGAAAAAGGTTAAAATGCACTTAAATAGCGTAACATACAGGTAAAGATTGTACCAGTTAGATGCTAGAGGATGATGCCAACACTCATTTTTTTCATGTGGTGACCTCTAAAAGAAGGATTGTTAATCATATGGATAGGTTGATTGTGAAGGAGGTGGTCAATAAGCTTCATAGAATTTTGACCAATCTTTTTAGATCATTCACCAGGAAACATTGGATAAGGGAGTTAAGATGGCATGATAGGCAAGCAGATAAAAGCAAGGCCTTAAATGTCAATTTCAGTCACCATTTCGGTATCGACCAAAATAGAATTTCGATGGAATTTCGGTGGAATTTCGACCGAAATTTCGGTCATTTCGGTCATTTTTTGTACTAGGACCCCATATTTCGGTCATTTCGGTCGAATTTCGATTTCGACTGGATATCGATATTCGACAGAAATTCGATAGAATTTCGCTGAAATTTAAGGCCATGGATAAAAGCCTTAATGGAAGAGTCTCCACGCATGAGTTGAAACCTACCCTAAGTGGGTTGGAGCATGACGCATTGCCACAACAAAAGAACACAATTTTTACATGAAAATGTGAAATGTGGTGGGCAGAAAATGCATGTAGTGATTTTCAAATTTCTTGATCGGGACCAAGTGATTGGGGTTTGAATAAATACTTCTTTTCTTAAGGGCAATACTCACTAAAGCAACATAAGCACTACAAATCAACCTCATTCTCAAAATCCATATACTTAAACTGTAAGGGAGAATTTGATTTTACAGCTTCTTTAAGTCCTTGCCTCAAAGATGTGAAAGTGAAACATGTGTAAAGGGATTCGTAAATGTTAGGAAAAATTCTTCCTACAATATTATAGAAAGCAATGCAATTGTAATAATGCTTATGCATCAGGTCCAATGTCATGCATTCAATACAACTTTCAGGTCCATTGTCATAAATGTTCCATCATCAAGTTTTGCGAAGATGAGTACCTCGGGAAAGATGGCTTCGAGGGAAGGCGGCGCTGACGGTTGGATGTGTGTTCGAGGCAGGCAACAGCAAGGAGTTGGGTCGTCTCGGGCTGCGAGGGGTTCGACGGGCCGAGTTGGGCAAGGAGCGGCTAGGGCTAGGTTTGCGGGCAGCTGTCTACGGTGCAGAGGGTGGGGAGTCCATGACCTCAAATTTCATCGAAATTCAGTCGAATTTCTATCGAATATCGATATCCTGTCGAAATCAAAATTCAGCCGAAATGGCTGAAATGATCAAAATATGGGAGCCCTAGGACAAAAAATGATTGAAATGACCGAAATTTCGGTCAAAATTCGATCGAAATTCCATTTCGGTCAGTCACCAAAATGGTGACCGAAATCGACATTTAGGGCCTTGGTGGGGACACAGTGTTATCGGGTGCAAAGACCCGGTGCGGTGCTTTGCTTGTGGGGGGCTTGGGCACCGAAGCTACGAGTGTAAGCGAAGATGGAACGGGAGGGCGGTGGCAGGTGTGCCTGTACCGGCAGGAGGGGCGGGCGGAGATGTTGATTCGATCCTGGTGGGGAGTTCTCGTCAGGAGGGCCAGGTACTGGCGAAGGCAATGGAAGATGTGGGCAATGTTATTGGTCTCGCCTTCAGAGGGGATGTGGTGCAGCTGGATGGGTCGAAGGTGTGTGCTCGTGGGCTGTCGAAGGAGGGCTAGGGGTGTTCATGGGACGGATGCCCAACCCATTCGATCATGACCCGTCCCGACCCATTATTACCGGGTCAATGGGTCGACCCGCCCCATTTTCGAATGGGTAACGGGTACCCGTGGGTACCCGCAGGTCACTATAACAAATATACACATACCATAACAGAGTATAATAAAAAATGTGAATCATATATAAAATGTCAATCAAATGACAGTATTATGATTATATCGAAGAAAGGTTGCGGAAATCACCGTTCATTATAGCGAAAAATAGAAGCCGATACTAACATGGGTGTTCACGGGGAGGGTAATCCGATCGTTTGATCTTGACCCACCCCAACCCGTCATTACTTGATCACGAGTTGACTTGACCCGTTCCAACAGTGCCTGATTTAGTGGGTATCCGGATTATTCGGAAGATAACAGGTACCCGCATGTACTGTGGAATATCTCTTCCAAGAAAAAATGGTTACATGAATTACACTCATGAACATTTTTTTATAATCCCTTTATTTACAATTATACGAATAATATGGCAATAAGTTGAGCAATAAAGATAGATAGTCATTCACAAAAATAGCCATCATATTAAAAAACAGTAATGCGTGCAGAATATGAGATGACAAGATATAAGGAAATCGAAAAATAAAAACATGATTGAGTACGCTTCTCGTTAAGATATACATGAATGAACACAATCTGTTAATGCACGCGACAACACAATTTCGAAGCTATTGAATTATAATTGGAAACATGGATATGATCTATGGTTGTAGTCGAATAATAAACGGGAACATGGATATCCAAAGATATCCTTAGTATTAGGAATTAAGATTTATGATTAAGGACATCAAACTTTTTTTTGGTTAAAATCACTTTTTTCCTATTAGTTTGTCGGTTTGTGTCTTCCATTCCTTTCCAACCCATTTGAAGCAAACCCAAATTGTCAGTCACAAAGCAAACTGCAGTGGGCACTTGCCATCCAATACCCAGCGGGTACCCTGCTCTTCCAGCGGGTTTTCCAGCGGGGAACAAAGGTGGAGCGGGTCAGGTACCCGACCTGAATATCTTACTTAGGTACCTATAAATTTCGGGTCAAAAAAGACGGATCAGATCGGGTACCCATTTAACCCGGCTATTTTGACCCCCCCTAAGGAGGGCGTTCGGAAGCTGTTGGACCCCTCACGCCAAGCGGCGGGGCGCTTGCATTGGCGAACCTCGCTGATGCGGGACGAAGCCATTGAATCATGACAAGTGGAGAGGTTGTTCTCCGTTCACGGAGTGTCGTTGGTTGCTCGAGACATAGGAGTGGTACAAGCCTTGTTGAGTCCAATGTTGAAGATCTGGTCGGTTGTATCCAGCGATCTCCGGTGCGAGCAACCATCGTGGTTGGTTGTGAAGGGGTGGGTCCGGCACCATCATTATTGTGTTCACATGTGGTGACATTCATATGCGAAGCCTTCTCGCTGGAGGTGGCGGCAGAGGGGCTGCAGGTGACGGAGAGTCTGGGGCTTGGAGCATCGGGGGCTGCGCAGTGAGGAAGGTAGAGGCGGAAGGGGAAAGGCTTACTTTTGGAGCTTTTCAAATTGGGGTTCCTCTTTCGGCAAGTGTGGTTCCTTGTGTTGCACGCCTTGATGCGAATATCGGTGGGGGCTCTGCGCATGGAGTAAGGGCGATGGTCTCGAGCTTCGAGGGTGGGTGGATTGGGACTCAGGCCTCGACCTATGAGGATGATGACCTCGAGGGACGTCCCTTGTTTGCGGACGTGGTGGCTAGGTCTGCGGATCGCCCAAGGGTCTGATCTGATGTTGCCTAGCGGATCCCAAGGATGGTTCGATTGGGGGAAGGGGCATTCAAGTTGGGTGGGTCGATGATTCCGGATCCGTGTGGACACAAAAGGGCAGTTGAGGCGAATCCGAGTATATTTGGCAGATCGGTTCTCATCGGTTGGTGGACCCGCAACTTGGATGGATCCGATTGTGTCGAACACAAAAGAGTTTCCCACGACAGAGGTGGACCTGATAATGGTCGATCCGATCCATGGTGGCGGATCCGCTTGCGATCTGGACAGACGCATAGAGGGGTATTCGACCTGCATGTTGAGGTGGGCAGCGGTCTTGTGGGCGGTGACGTGGATCACAACATAGAGCTCGTTCCCCTGGGGTCGAGGGCTTTGGCAGCGCTATCAACGCCTCTCTACACTGCGAGGATGGTGGACTGCATATGGAGTGGAGTGCCCCTGTTAGGGGCGACGTCGGGCCAAGGACAGCGGCTTCTTCTTCGCATGGGGAGTTCAGCAGGCGACGAAGGGAAGCAACCGCTTTGGGAGGAGTTACGTTAGATCCGGGCTTGCGGAGAGGAGGCAGAGGCGGAGGGGGAGATTTACAGTTTGGAGGAGGGCTTGGGAGGGTTACGGAGTTGTGCGGCTTCATCAGAGGGAGGGGGCCAGGTGCAAAAGGTAACATGGAGGCCGAATATTAGGGAGGGTGAGGGCCAGCAGCAATAGGTCAAGCGGCAAGCCGAAGAAGACGGAGGAGGGCCCGAGGTTGCAGCATGTGTAGCAGGTCGGGAGGGGGGGCAAAGGGCGTGTGTGCGAGGAGCCTGGAAGGAGGGGGCAGTGCCAATGCCAGTTTTTAGGAAGGGGAGTTGTTGCAAGGTACGGAGAGAGGGATACTCGCGTGCATCGGAGTGGTACCTCCTAAGGGGTGTTCTCTTGTTCCTAAATGAAGGTGTTGTTTTGGAACATTAGGGGTTTGGGGCAAACGGAGAAGAGGTTGGTTGTGGGAAGGTTGATGCGAGAGCAGGGGGTAGACGTGGTGATGTCTCAAGAAACTAAAATTTCGGGTGGGATGGAAGGAGTGTATAGGGAGGTCGGGGGAGGAAGGCTAGGGGAGTTCAAGGAAGAGGCGATGGTTTGGGCCACGGGGGGGTTGGTGACGGGATGGTGAGTGTCTTGTTTTGGAGGGGGAGGAGATGTCACATTTCTCCCGAAGGATCGTCTGAGCGGTCGTGGCGGAAGGGATGCTGGTTCAGCAGCATTGAGAGAAACGTTGGATGAGATGGGGCTGGAGGTGTTGGATGCAATGGGATGTCGGTACACCTGGCAGAGTTCCAGAGTGATATCCTGCATTGATAGATTTTTGCTGCCAACTGAGGCCAGGGCGTTGTTCTCGTTGGCAGAGGCGTGGGCGCTACCTCGGGCACACTCTGATCACACACCTTTGCTTTGGTTATCTGGAGAGGGGAGCCGCCAGAGATCTCGTTTTCGGTTAGAGACGTCCTAGTTATTGGAGGATGGGGTTCGGAAGGTCATGGTGAACTTTTGGAGGGGCAATAATCCTGAGGGGTCGGTGGCTTGCAGGTTGACCAGTAAACTGACTACACTAAAGAGGTTTTTGTCGAGGCTCAATAAGAAGATACATGAGAAGCGTAGGGAAAGGAGACAAAAGGTGCAGGAAAGGGTGTCTCGGTCGGATCGTTTAGATGATGATCGGGCACTTCTGGAGGAGTTGCTGGAAAGGGGGGAGCATCTCAGAGATTATCTGTGAGGATATGAAGGAGGAGGTTGCGTGGAGGCAACGGACCTGGCAGTGTTGGGTGAAGGAGGGGGATGCAGATACTCGTTTTTTCATGCAGTGGCCAGTGGGATATGGAGAAGAAATCGCATACACTCAATTGAGGTTGGAGGCCAAACGTTTTGAGGGAGACAAAGAGGTGGGGGCGGCCTTGAGATCGCATGTTCAGTCTTTCAGTCGTAGGTGCTCGCAAGGTGGTTGGGGGTGGTAGGGCAAAGGTGTAGCATGGGTTTTCGAGGAGGAGGTGCACCTCTTGATAAGGGATTTCATTGAGGAGATGAAATGGGCATTACATGATTTGAATCCGGATGGGGCACCTAGCCCAGACAGATTTTTGGTTTTGTTCTATGGGGAGTTCTGGGAGGTGGTGAAGCCGGAGGTGATGGAGGTTCTGGCGGAATTCCACAAGGGGAATCAAGATTTTGAGAGGTTGAATAGAGCGCTCATTTGCATGTTGCCGAAGAGGAGTGTGCCCGCCTGGGTAGAGGACTACAGGCCCATTGCGTTGTAGAATGATATTTATCTGATTATATCAAAGATCCTGGCTAATAGGCTGCAGGGGGTACTAGACCATATCATCTCCTCGGAGCAATCGGCTTTGGTGCCTGGAAGGGTCATGGCGGATGGGTTGGTCACGGCGTCCGAGGTGGTTATTGATTGGAATAGGTCCAAGACAAAGGTTGTTCTGTGGAAAGTGGATTTTTTAAAGGCATATGACTGTGTGGATTGGCGATTTTTGTGGGCATCCTTACAGAAAAGGGGATTCCCAGAAATTTGGATTACTTGGGTCAAGCGGTGTATCGCGATGACCTCCACGTGGTGTTGGTCAATGGTCAAGCGGAGAGGGGTACTTTCAACCACAAAGGGGCATCAGGCAGGGTTGTCCTCTGGCACTGTTGTTATTTATTATTGTGGCGGATGTGTTGGCAGTAATGATGAAGTTAGGAATATCTGATAAGTGGTGTTACAGGAAAGAGGAGATTTCCATTCCTTTATTGCAAAATGCTGATGACACGACCATTTTTTGGGGGGGCTAATCAAGAGGAGGTCAGGAGGGCATCGTCCGTCATAGATGTTTTTGGTGACATTCCGAGGTTGCAAGTTAACAATGACAAATCTGTGGTGGTCATGTTTGGTCTTTCCGAAAAGGAGGTTTGGGGGGCGAGGGAGATGTTAGGTTGCCCGGTGGCCGCCTTGCCTACCACGTATTTGGAGTTACCCTTAGTGGCGGGGAGGCCGAAGGTGAAAAACTGGAGATCATTGGTGGAGAGATAGGAGCAAAAGTTGGCCGGATGGAAGGCGAGGTTGATATCAAAGGGAGGGAAGCTAGTGCTTCTGAAGCATGTTCTTTCGACGGTCCCGATTTTTTTCTGCTCTACTATAGTCATACCAGTAGGGATATGGGTGAGGCTCGAGGCTCTCATGCGAAGGTTCTTCTGGTCATATAGGAGGCAGGCTGGAGGGGATATTCATATGGTAAGTTGGGATCGGGTGACGGCGCCGAAGAGGAATGGTGGGCTGGGTGTCAGAAGGCTAAGGGAGATTAATAAAGCTTTCATGGCCAAATGGATGACGCGGATTTGGGGAAGTCGAAGGAATTGGTTTGTAGGTTGTTGAGGAAGATATATGGGGTGTCTTTATTGTTGGAGGTTGAACTGGGGCATAACCCTTCTGCCCTATGGAAGGGGGTCTCGTATGTGGTGTCAGAGATGGCGAGCAAGCGGAGGCCTTGTCTAGGAAATGGAGGGGGGTTTCGCTTCTGCTTGGATGACTGGTCGGGGAAGGGGGCCTTGGGGGAGTGTTTCCCCAAGGTTGATACAGATGGCAGCGGATAAGGCGGTGGTGGTAAGGGAGGTGTGGGGTGAGGGGGTATGATCACTGATTTTTGTGGTGAAACTTTTAAAGCAGAGAGTGGAGGAGCTTTTGAAGTTGCAGATCGACTTTTCTAGCGAGGTGACTCCTACGGTGGGCAGAGATCATTATGCTTAGGGAGATGGCAGATTTTCAGTCAAAAAAGCTTATAATTTTTTTGCGGCGGATGGGGTGTAGGTGGAGGAGGACGAGGGAGTAGACATGTGGATGATATGAAGAAGCAAGGTGCCCTCAAGTGTTTTTGTGGTTGTTCAAACTTGGGAGGATTCTTACGAAGGAATGACGGGGGCATTTGTTTTGGACGGAGAATATTTCCTGCGACAGATGTGGCTTAGGGGTGGAGGATATGAACCACTTGTTCTTCCTATGTGAGTACTCATGGCGCGTATTACCTAGCTCGGTGCTCAAGATGTTTCGTGCTTTTGGAGGGGTATCCGAGGCGTTTGTGGGCTTGGATACGAGGATTGTACTTTTCCCTTTGCGTTGGTCTGGGCTATCCGATGTGCGCGGAATAGTGTGATTTTTTTGGGAAATTGTTTTCGCTCAGTGAATGTGTTGGAGCATTGTAAGGCGATATGTAAATCTTGGTCTATGTAAAAACATGTAAACATACGATATTAATATATATACTTACTTTTGAGGTGGGTCCCAACTTGGGAGGCCAACCATGTTTCTCTTAAAAAAATTGGAGTTTGAGCTAGTTCGAAATTGATATAAATAATGGCATTATTTTAATATCCATAAATATATATGTAATCTCCATTAAGGCTATAGATATTTTAGAGTTATATTATATATGCAAGGGATTCTCTTTATTTACCTTTAGTGGTCCCCTCAATCTCCTATAATAAGAGACCAAGAGCGAAAAACTCGGTAGTTGCCAGTTGGCACTTGGTTGGATGGGTCACTGACTAAGGATCAGCAACTGAACGACTAAACAGATTTAGTTGGATTAGTCGGTCTCGTATTTTTTCATAACGTAAATATAGAAATTAGTTTCCCACATATGTTCCTATTATATTTACATAAATGTGTACAATTTCTATACGATCGTAATGAAATAAAAGAAACAATTACAATATAATCGAACATTAAGCATCTTATATTAAGTTTGCTTTATAAAAAATCAGAAAAAAGAAAAAAGAACATTGTGCAGTTGCAAAAAATAACTAACAAATAACCTTAGTTAGCTGAGAAGTGATCCGATTAATCCTTGTCGAGGCGGCGAGCCCCTTGAGTTGACTAAACGGCCTCATTAGTCATTTTTTGCAAGTTGTAAGAGACCACGTAGCACATTTCTATCTATGCAATCTATTCATATTTTTCTACATGAAATTTGTAGAGAGATATATTACATTTTACGTATTTTCTATTTATTTTGTATCTATTATGTAATTTGCCATGGTCACTGCCAATGGTTGTTAGGGCATTTATGGGCCACCGCTACCGCAGCTAGCGACTAACAGAGCTCGTGCAAGCTGTCGCTAGCAGCTGCTAGGCCTCTTAGAGCCGCCGCCAACCACTTGGCTTCAAAGGTCTAGTGCCCATCGTCAAGATGGATGGGACAACGACCTCAACAAGACTGTCTAACGAACCATCACTCCCAAAGACATCTAAATGTACCATAATGGCACCACCCAAAAGAACCACAGGGTAACAACACTCTTGGATGAAAAGACCCTTGAAGCGAATCATAGAATGCAACATCATTCAAGCACACTAATAAAGATTTTCTCAGAAAAAAACACACTAATAATAATATGCATCCTAACTTCCTCTCATCTCCAAAAGCATCATAATGCCTCGACGTCAATGCCCCCTCCACCCTCACTTGTTCAGTTTTTCCCTCTCCACCCTGTCCCCACCCTCTCCATCTGCCAAATATTGTCATACCACAAAATCATCAACATTAAGTTATAGGAACATTTATGATCATTTAAAGATAATAATTATAAGATTTTTTTCGGGAGAGCACAAAATCAAGAAAAAATTAACTAAAGCAAGAAAACCATCATGTCTGCCAGCAATTACACATGGAAGATACTGTCAGTGGGTTCTATCAAAATATGATATATTTTGGCCTAAAATAATCACATGTATAGCCTGAGAGATCAAAGTTTTAACAACTATAGATTGCCTACCTGCGTGCTCGAAAAAAGTAGCTTGCATAGACTGTTTGTTTGTATTGACAAGAATTCGAGTTCTCCAGACTTGCAAAGCCCCGTCCTTTGTAACAGTGACAAGTAGAGAAAGCATAGGTAACCATGAAACTGAAGTGATTGGCTGTGAACCAACTTGGGTGCTGTATTCATTTAAAAAGCTGTAGCTGTCAGATTCTTGATAATAGGGTATTTCAGGCTAACAGTGGAGTAAGGCAATGTGCTGTGACAGATGCCTCTGAGAATTTCAAATGCATAACTGGGATTGCTCACAACTACATTTCCTACCAAACTCAGAATCAAAACCAAGCATCAATGCATCATCCCATGGTAATGGTATAGTCTGCAACATGGACACTTCCCTATATGACAGCCACTTCCTTGCAGAAGTGGTTTGCCCCAATAACAATTAAAGCAAACAGCAGTCTCTTTTTTTCTTGGAGAGAAGGAGCTGAGATGTCTACAAGTTTTTTTTTGAAGTCTAAAAGGTAGGGGGAAACACTCGATGGTGTCCGCCCCATGATTAATTATTCAAAAATACAAGAAACATAACCAGGACGAAAACAGAGCACGCACCAGCCCCCCAAAACCACTACAACAGAACCACTACAACGCCCAATCCTCTACAAGTTGTTCACTTGTTCCATGGAACACTGATTTTTTGCATCTCATTTTATACCAACTTCAACAATAAAATGTGCATTCATAATTAAGAATTAATAACATACTTATATGTATGATTGTTTGGGTAGCCAAATCTTCACTGAATGTAATTGATTAAGAAAGCATCTAACTTAACCTAAATTTGATCTAATTATAGAGTTGTCTAAAACCAAAAGATTCCACCATGAGTGCACATTAAAACACCATAATATAATGTGCCCCGCACCAGTTAAAACGCTAACTAAACAGACACTTTATAGAAATCTAAGCAGTGTTTTTTGTTTCAGCACATTTTGTCAAGGAAGATCAAATCAAACAAAGCCAACAATCCCCAAATTTCATTTCAACGGATAGTTAATATTGATGAATTGGATCTTTATATTTGGTTAACAAAGAGGATGCAAAAGAAAAAGTACCTGGTGAGCCAAGGATCAAGGTTTTGTATAGATGCTATGAGCATAAAGAAATTCAACCTTTATAAAAGAGAAAGGAAAAAGGATGCCTAGACAAAAGTAACCAAGCACATAGACAACCTTGAAAATGGGTTCAAATACATTGAGTAATTGTTATTTTAACCATATTGCAAACAAATAAAATGTCTGTATTAACCATACATTATGAATAAATAATCATACTTACATTCCAATCATGAATGGGGTCGTAGTTGAGACATCCCAAGCTAAAAGTGTGCCCTTCCGATCACCAATAAAAATGTGCTCTAATGTTGGATGAAATGCAAAAGCCCCCGCACCAATAAGTTTGATTGTGTTATCCACTATGTCCAAGGTATAAAAACAATTTTTGAAAATAAATTAGAATAGCACTTCAAATAATCAATTGACTAACTATTGAAGGTAACAGCAGATCAATTTTCCTAATTTTATTTCTTACACTGTAGTGTATACTGTACAGCATATGTCTGAATGTTGTAAGCTCGAACCAAGCCATCAGCATAGGCTACATACTGATATGAATCATTAATTATCGCCATGTCATATGATTTTAACAAATATACATAGTACTAGCAAAAGGAGAAAATGAATACCAATATAGGATGACGAGGATGGCATGCAAGGTTGACAATGGGTTTTTTTAAATCGGTCTTTATTTTTGTAGGTGCTCGTCCACCCTCAACAGTCCCAACCACTTCAAATAAAAATATAACGATTTAAAAACAGATATTATGCACTAATTTACTTCATAACGAAGAAAACTTGAAGGTTGAAAAAAAACCTGTAACACTCATCCTTCTGTTAAATCCAAAAAAGACAACAGGTTGGAGAGGAGTCAAAGCTAGGTGGACTTCTGTCTCTGAAAATGATTGGTCCATCTTCTTTTCAGGGGAATGAAGCACAAATGTTTGCTCTGTGTCAAAGTCACAAGATCTTATAGTCCAATCCTAGAAGGGAAAAAAAAGGAATGAGCCCTCACATAGACAAGAAATAACCAATCACGAATAAAATTTAATGAGCAATAACACCATGCATACACATAAATTATAGAAAATGAGCGTCTAAAATTAGAAACTTCTAAGAAGGAAAAACTATAGTACTGGCACCCCCCACCACCACCACACAAAAAGCCCAACACACCCTAAATACTCCAACCACACATGTGGATGTTATGTTCCTTAAGGAAGCCAAAGGATGACTACTCGAGTTTGGGAATTATCCAAAGTTCATTAGCTAAAATAAAAACATTTGAATGCTTCAAATAGAGCCCGCAGCCTTCCCCTACATTGACAGCATCACAGAACAACCACAAGACTCACATACAGATGCTACCGTCTACAGAAAGCTCAACACACCTCCAAGTCCTGCCTGAGTTTTAATCGCTCTCATGCCATGTAAGAACAATGTACAATGGATTCATGATCCCTTCTTCAAAACTCAACATTATATCTAAGAAATCAGATTTAAGGCAAATTTATGGGTACCTTGTAATTTTTGTTTAAATCCTAATAGACATACTTGTAATTTTTGTTAGCATGTGTTTATTGGAGTTGCTTCTGGATAACCACTTGCCATGGGTGACCAACATTCTTTCCAAACAAAAATCTATGTACAATGTCTTGAGCATGTAATGGTTGCACCATAACAATAAAATGTGTACGCAATCCCAAGCAAGCCTAATAGGTTGCCATATAACCGAAGTTATGCTAAGAAAAATATTCATCTTAAAAGCTAGTACTTGAATTTCCAAGATTTAAAATTTATATCAAGATAACCAGAACTAATAAGCACTCAAATGTGAACCCACAATATGAAATCCTCAAACAAGACAAACCTCAAGAATAGCTATCACCGTGTGCCCGCTTGTAGGACTATATGACATTCGAACAACACGAGCACCAATATTGACAGAACAAATTTTACTCCCAGTAAGTGCATCAAATTCTGCAACAAAGAAAGCACAAACATACAAATTCATGAAGGAAACAAGAGAATTGAATATTCTTTTTTGATCCAACAAGAGGATTGAAGATATGAATGTAATTGATAAATTTACTATTTTTAAACAAACTAAAACTAGTATCCCACTAAGAAAGTTAAAAGTTCTGCTCAAAAACCTTTTGCCATCATGAATGGCTCCCAAAATATCCCAGTATAAATGGTAAGGGAATAAAAACTAGAAGTCAATATAAGATTGACGAAGTATACAGATATAAGCACCCAAAAAAATCGAAATGTCATTCAAGCTCAAACATATGCACATGAAAGATGCTATTTACCACCGCGACCCTCTCCTCCGCACGTCACCACTTGGTCCCGGCAGACCTCACCACCGTTGGGAAATAGATGTGCGTCTCCTCGTGCATCCTTGAAGTTGTCTGTCATCATGCCCAGAAGACACCATCACACACCCTTGAGTTTTCTCTAGCCCAGGAGACACCATCGAGTTGGTCCGGATTGCTCTCGCCATTGAGTTGGTCTAAAACCACCAACGCGAGGTCCTTCATAGTGTTGAGATATTAGTTATCTTTTATTCTTTTTATATATTCTCTTTTCTTTCTGTCTACATTATGTAATTTGCCTAACATGTTTCTCCTCTATATAAGAAAACCCTAGGGCCTCATGAATAAGCAACTCATTACTTTCTCTCCACATGGTATCAGGGTGATGGTCCTAAACCAAAGTTCTCGTACCCCAAGCCCCAACCGCTGCCTCATCTCCTCTGCATCGTGCGCCGTCGAGGATCTTCCCCAGGCCATGTGCCACCGTCGCCCCTCTTTTTAGGGTTGTAGCGCAATCAACGCCCCCCCACCCCCTCTGAGGTTGGCTACGCCATTGCCCAGCACTACCAAGGTCGTGTGCATCAATGCCCAGCATTACCAAGGCCTCGTGCATTGCCGCACAGTCCTACCAGGGCCTTCGCGCCTCCGTAGGGCACTATTGGAGCAGCTATTGGACTCCCTTGCGTCGTCGTAGGGCCATCATGGGCCCTCCCTCAACGCAGCCCAGCCCACCAATGTGGCACATGCACCTCCACCAACCCCTAGGTCGCTTCTCAACCGCCAATAGGTCCTCAAGGGCCTTTCTTATCCTCTCCAGTGCCGCCTAAATTTGTTGTATGGTCTGATTTTTACTGGAAAATGTGATTTCATATCAATAAATCACCTTTTTCGACCCTAGCACGGATCGAGGATTGACGAAGATGGTGGTATGAGTCTACACCATAGTTAGTAAGGCGACAAGACGCCTGGCCTGGGCGCCTAGGCACACTTAGGCGTTTTTTTATTTTTTTTTATAAATACAGTGTGCCTACCATCTAAAAGATCAGGGTTCAAATCCCTCTTGTGGAGGTTGTGTTAGGTAGTCGACAGCCAGCGTAAAAAATAGTCAAATCTTTCAACATGGATTTGTACAAGAATCCATGTGGCCGACCCTACTTATAGTGGGAGAAGGCTTCGCCATTTATTTATGTATTGAAATTTTCATAGGTCTAAGGTTTCGGGTGCAATTGCCACCACATTTTTTATCACGGTGTTGGGGTCAAATCACCAAAATCTCAATTTCTACGATTTCTTTTTTACGTGGTCAACATCTTAATTCCAAACCCTTTGGCATGTGATAGCAGATACATTTTTTGCACACACAATTGTGCAGAACTTTGGTATTCTAATTCTTAGTCATATTGGTTTGAACCATCCCTCAGCAAGTTGTGTGGCTGGATGGATCTTCTGTGAATATGGGGGGGATCGAGTAGAACATATTTCGTCTTCTCAACAGTATATCGAAAGGTGGAGCATGACCACCTTATAACCATGAAAAAGAACCCATCTGTCTTTCAAAAAAAAGGAGTCCGGATGTTCTCCTTTTCTTTCATCTATTTGTGCCCAATCTATTTTTTGATCTTTGGACTCCATCCTTTTGCATCAGAGTCAATTCTCAGGTTGTCATCCATCGATCATTGTACTTGTTATATCTTCTATTCACACTGCTCTGTAGCTTCCTTAGTTCTCCATTTAACTATGCTACAGCAAATCGTCAAGTACAATATTTGCACACAACTGAAAAATAATATCCTTACATATTCAATGCCTAAAAAGATCACGCCTTTCCACAAGCTTCAGTAACACTAAGAAATTCATAATGAAATCGACTTTTCTATCCATTTTAATTGCCAGAACGCCTTGCCTGGACAAGAAATGGAGCACGCCTTGGGACGCCTAGGCACCAAGGCGTGTGTCATTTCTTGTCCAGGCAAGACGATCTTGCAAGGCGCCAGCCCTAGGGCACTTGGGCGCCTAGGCGGCCGCCTTGACAACTATGGTCTACACGTACAACTAATCCTCTATATGATCATGTAGACTCGCTCGGATTGGTCTACTATCCCAGTCGAGTTATGTTTCGACCTCTTTCTTCATCATGTCTGAGAACACGAGTTATGTCTTCTCTTCACCCGGTACCTTTAAAAGATTGGCTCCCATCGTGAAAATAGATGGAACCAACTATGAGTTGTGGTCCATGTTGTTCTTGACCCGCATGTAGTGCAATAACAAGGATCACATTTTAACATAGCCGGAGCTAACGGATAAGACCAGGGAGAATGCTTTGTGGAAGTAAATGATGTGTATGCGTGTATTTAGTTATTTAGTACTCTCACTATAGAGATCGCCAATGACATTGTGAACCAGCTTACCACCAAGGCGCTATGGGATATCCTGACATCCACATATGACCAAGCGATGAATGAGGCCAAGATTCTTAAGTTACAGATCAATATATACACAACCAGGCAAAATGGGTGTCCTCTATAAATTTCTACTATTCGCTTTGTGGCATGTTCGATAAGATTCACAGCTTCATGCACCTGACCACATCTATTGAGCAGCAGATGGCATATAGGAACTCCGCGATGGTTGAAGTTTTTTTGGTTGCTCTTGATCATGAGTATGAGGCCGCTCACACAAAGCTTCTTACATGTGCAACCATACCTCCTATGGAGGAAGCATACAGTCGCCTCAGCGGGATTATTATCCCACATCCAGCCATCAGACCCACCACGAAGGCCTCCTCAATGATGGCAACATCTTACGATAGGGAAGGCTCTCACCATGGAAGGTCCTATGGGCGATATGTCGTCGATATATCGGTATCGAGAGGTTGGGGGTATCGAAATCGGAGTGTATATCCTTTTACAGGGATATCGGCGATATATCGTCGTATCGGCCCATATCTGTAAAAAATGAATGGATTTAGTACAAAAAATACAAGATATCGACCGATATCGTCGATATTTTGTCGATATCCCTATATATGAATATTATTATTCATGCAAGCTTTATTCCACTACCTATCTAGCTACACCTAGTATTAAAACAATCTATGATTTATATACTTTGTTCCGGGTCGGGGGCGCTGCTCCCGCACCCCCGCAAGGGGGGGAAACCTGCCCCCCCCCCAGCCCCCCCAAGCTCGCTGACCGGGCAGCGAGACCCCCGTACTGGTAGGGTATGGTGCGACAGGAGGGTGCATACAATGGTTCTTCAACTTGGTGTATATTTACAAGTTATTTCATGTTGTAAAACTTGAATGAAATCCATTTCCAATATCTATAAGTCAATTCTTCAAAAAAATCTATGTCACGAATCAACATTAATATCGATATGTTCGAAATGATCGATATATGCAATATAAGCTTTATAGAGGATCGATATGTGTGATCTAAGAGTATATTTGTAAGTTATTTAGTGATCTAAGAACTTGGATAAACTCCATTTTCAATATATATATATAGAGGTCAACAACTAACAGTACAGCCGTATCGATATATGCGATATAAGGTTCATAGATGATCGATATGTGTAATCTAAGAGAGTAAGAGTACATTTGTAAATTATTTAGTGATCAAAGTACTTGGATGAACTCTATTTTCAATATATATGGTATGTCAACAACTAACAATATCAACGATATGTTCGATATGACCGATATGTGCACTATGAGGATCATGGTCCTCATAAATGATCTATATGTATTTTCTAGGTGTATATTTGTAGTTTTCATGTTATAAAAATTGAATGAAATCCATTTCCAATATTTATAAGTCAAGAATCAATATTAATATCGATATGTTCGATATGACCGATATGTGCGATATATGGTCTATAAATGGACCGATATGTGTGATATAAGTGTGTATTTGTACGTTATTTGTTGTTTTAATATCTTAGATGACCTTAATTTCTGAAAAAAATGTCAAAAAATTGGCTTTTTTGCGCCATTTTCGACATTTCCACCGATATCGTCGATATATCCCGATATATCCATTTCCGGGCGGACCAAAACGATATCGATATCGATACGGCCTTCCATGAGCTCCACTAAGTTCAGAGGGCATGGTCCCCATAGCAAAGGAGGCGAGCATTAGCATGGCCCTTACACGTATTGTCGTCGTTCGAGTCACTCTGAGGATACATGTTATCAGAAGTATGGATAACTAGTATTTGCCCGTGTTGTAGAGTAGATTGAGCCTCAAGACGATTCGGCCCCGCATAAAGATTCGTGTCTTGATGATATTGTCTCATGTCTGAGGGAGATAATGACTCATGTTATTGTCCCCCAGATATTGCAGCCTATGTCAAAGCTTCTTCGAGCTCCTCATGTACAGCTTAGGCTTAAACCAATTGTAGTAGGGCAGATATGACAAAGTAGGTTATGAACTCGGGTACTTCCCACAATCTATGTAGAGACAGAGCACAGCGCAGTTCATACAGGCCTATACCCTCAGTAGATGGGTCGTCATTGCGAACGAGGTTCATTTATCCATTACGGTTTAGGGAGAGGTTCATGTGACGCCATCCATATGCCTACAGAATATGCTATATGCACCGGATTTTCAGATGAATTTACTTTCTATTAGTCAGATCACTAAGGATTTGCATTGTTGTATCATTTTTAATATTTCTTCTCCTATGTTTCAGGACATACTCACGGGCAGGGTGATCGTACGCTGCCGTGAGCAACGGGGCTTTTACAAGCTAGTCCAGTATCCTAGTGTTGGTGCCTCTAAAGTTCCCATTGGATCAGTCTCGCCATACTTGTTGCATCTTCATTTTGGCCACCTACCTCTGCAGAAGTTGTGTCATGTCCTCTCATAGATATCCAGTCTCCACGTGTTATACCTTCTAGTGCGAGGCTAGTTAGCTTGGGAAGCATCACTACTCTTCTTTTCCTGGTCGTCAGTGTCGTAGCAGTAATCATTTATTTGAGCTTGTTCATCTTGATATTTGGGCTCCCAGTCATGCTCCTGATCACCAGGGACACCGTTTTTATCTAGTTGGTGTTGATGATTATTATAGACTTTCTTGGATTTTTTGTTGAAAAACAAGTCCGAAGATAGGTCTGTCATTAAATATTTTATTATTGATAAATAATATTTTCTCTGCTACTGTCAATTATTCGCTCTGACAATGCCTTAAAGTTCTGAGCTCTTCGAGTCTCCTGGCATCATGGAAGACCATATCGATATCGGTATCAGTATCGATATCGGTACTGTGTCGATACGATATATCGTCGACATATCGACGATATATCGATGTCATATCAACGATATCGAACTGATTTCATGAAGAAAATGGCTTATCAAGGCCAAATATCGGTCATATCAGTGATATATCGGTCACCATTCGATATCGATATATCGTCGATACATCGCGATATGGCTTTTCATGCTTGGCATCATGCATCAGACCTTGTGTGCATACACTTCTCAGCAGAACAGTGTCGCCAAATGCAAACATCGTCATTTACTTGATGTGACCGGTACACTTTTGATACAGAGTCGTATTCCACACTCTTTTTGGGGTGATGGGATCATCATTGTTTGCTACTTGGTGAATCGCATGCCATCTTCCATCTTAGGAGAGAAGTTTCCTTTCTCGATTGTGTTTCTCGAGAAAGACCTTTTCTCCCTTACACCATGAGTGTTTGGCTCTGTTGCCTTTGTTCACCTTCTGACGCCCGATCGTGACAAGCTCTCCCCTATAGTTGTCAAGTGTCTTTGTAGGCTACTCTCGTACCCAGAAGAGGTACCGTTGCTTTGATCTTATTCGACAGAAGTATTATATTAGTGTTGAAGTCGCCTTTTTTGAGCCTGTTATGTATTTCTCTCCTATGGGTGAGAGGCTGACTCCGTCTGACTCTGGAGAGGAGGTATATGTGCCCCCTCCTCTTATGGCACCAGCACCTACACCATCTCCACCACAACCACATGCTCCTGTGGCAACCCCTATACCACATAATACTTTGGCCCAACTGTTGCCACATTTCTTTGTTCGTTGGCCTCACAAGGTTCTCCCTAGTCCCTACTGATGGGTCTTCCCCATCATTCAGCAATCTCCAGGTATGTTCTGAGCACACTTTTCTATTGATGGCATTAGTGATTTGTCCATGTAGCATACTACTTTACAGGATGAGCATGTGCCTTATGAGAAGGCTAGTTTACAGGCTGAGAGGATACAGGTGATCTTAATGTGCCTATTGCTCTGCAGAAGCAAAGACGTAAGTGTGTTGCATATCCTCTTGTTGCACATGTCTCTTTGGGGCGTCTTTCAAAGGATTTTAGGAGGTTTCTCGTGGGACTGTAAGTCGTGAAGATACCACAGACATGTTAGAAGGCAATTCAAGACAATCAGTGGTGTCTTGCCATGGAGGAGATATAGTCACGTGGCACATGGAGCATTGTTACAGCTCCTACATGAACATATGTAATGGGATGCAAGAGGGTGTTTATAGTGAAGCACCGAGCAGATGGCAACGTGGAATGCTACAAGGTGAGATTTGTGGCTTGTGGGTTCACCCAGATATATGGAGTGGACTATCATAATACTTTCTCTCCAGTGACTCAGCATTCTACATCATGGATCATTCTTCTTTTTGCAGTGACACGGGATTGGCCCCTATATCAGCTTGATGTGGAGAATTTCTCTATGGTGACTTACAGAAGGAAGTCTACATGCAGCAACCACATGGGTTCGTTGCTGAAGGGGGGTGTCGGAAGGTTTGCATACTTCATAAGGTTATATATGGCCTTAAGCAGAGTCTAGGAGCATGATTTCAGAAGCTCTCGAATTTGATAGAGCGGTAAGGGTTCATAAGATCGACTACAGATCATTCGTTGTTTGTTCAGAGGTCTCGGAGAGGTACACTTGCTATACATGTTTATGTTGATGATATCATTGTTATAGGGGATGATGTGCAGGGCACTCAATCAGCTAAGATTTCCTTGGGCAGTAGTTTGTAACCAAGGACCTTGGCAGTCTATGTGAGTTCCTTGGATTGGAGTTTGCCAGGAAGCGAGGTCTTGTGATGACTCATAGGAAGTACGTTATAGATCTCTCTGAGACGAAGATGGCAGATTGCAAACATGTCACCACTCCAATAGATCCAAGCATGAAGTTACATGATTATGACAATAAGGAGGTAGACAAGAGGAGGTACAGGGAGCTCGTTGAGAATATTCTATACGTGATCATCACCAGACCAGATATATCATTTGTAGTGAATAGAGTGTGTCAAGTCATGGAGCAGCCAAGACAGGTACATATGGATGCAGTTCATATAATTATGAGATATCTGAAGATCTCACCTAGCACTATTTTTATTTAGCAAAGGTGCATCCCTTGTCGTTATAGCATGCGTCGATGCAGATTATGTGGGATGTCTCAAGGACAAGGAGTCTACCCTTGGCTTTACAGTGTTCATAGGGAGCTCCATATTATCGTGGAAAGCAAGAAACAGACGGTGCTCGCCAGATCTAGTGTGGAATCAGAGTATAGAGTTATGGCACAGGGGAGTATAGAGATGATGTGGATCAGATCCATTCTGATTTACCTATTTGTTGAGGTGTCTCTTCCATGCACCTCTAATGCGACAATCAGGTTACTCTGTACATTGCCAACAACCCAGTCTTACATGAGAGTACCAAGCATATCAAGGTAGACTATCACTCAAGACATGATTCAGAAGGGTTCAGAGCTATGTTTCTCCTCTCCTCTATCGGCACAGCGGTTCAGCAAATTCTTGCATGTGATGGAGCAAATGGTGTCTACATCGAGCCTAATTGAGGGCCAGGACCAGTGGGTTTGGAAAGATAGCCTTTTCTCTATGAGAAAGGTCTACAGAGCCCTCACGAATAGTCGTGAGGGAACCGGAGGAGATAGGGAGCAGAACTGCAAATTGATTGACTCTGAGAGTGCCCATGAAGATCAAGGTCTTCCTTTGGCTTCACAAGCTAAGTTGGGTGTTGACCAAGGCAAGGAGGTCCTCCTTCATCGCTGAGGAGGAAGACATGGACCATCTTTTCTATTCATGTTCTCGGATCCGAGAAGTTTGGGAGGAGATGGGTGTTTCATAGGTAGACCGAGCTTCTCAAGCTAGCTTTTGGAACTCACTAGTGGTCAACCAATTCAGATCGATAACAGAGCGGCTGAGTCTATTCACTGTGATTTGGGTGATATGGCTCTCGCGTAATGGGTTGATTTCGTTCGCATAGATTTTATGTTGAGAATGTTGTCCATTTAGCTAGATCTCTCCTCGAGACCTGGTTGTTATAAGTTTTCTTATAACCATTATCCCTTAATAAAAGCTTGAGGCGAGCATCTTCGAAGCGTTTCCCCTTTTTTACTCAAAAAAATGATTCAGAAGGGTTTCATCTCGACCGCTCATGTCAGCTCATGATAACAGACAACAGACGTGTTCACCAAGGCCCTAGCTAAATTGGTATTCCATATATATTATTGCAAGCTGAGCAAGATAGATGTCTACATTCCAACTTGAGGGGGAATCTAAATATTAGTTATCTTTTATCCCTTTTGTGTATTCTCTTTTCTTTCTGTCTCATTATGAAACTTGCCCAACAGGTTTATCCTCTATATAAGAGAACCATGTAGACTCATTATTAAGCAACTCGTTATTTTATCTCCACGCACAGGCCATCGTTATCACTGACAGCAGCACAATTTCCATCACAGGCCATCGCAGCCCCTTCTAAAATCACACATCATTGTTGTGTGTAAAGACCTAGCCAATGTAAATATTTGGAATTGTGCCACAAACCAAATCATCATAGACATTTGGCTTAGGACCTTGGTATCACCGTGCAGCCCTATTGTGTGCGAAGCAGGGATGTAAAAATCGGCCTACACGGCCGTTTAAATGGTCGTTTACACGTATGCGGTCCTGGACCGCACCGACTATGCCTAGTCGGGCACATATGCGGTCATGCCGCTTAATCGGCGTTAAACGGCCGTTTAAACGTCGTTTAAACACTGTTTTTTACATCAACCCTTTTCCAGATCTAGCTTAGGATTTTATAAACACATTTTAGGCACATACAAATTTATGTAGGATATTAGTATTAGCATAGATTGTGGTGTTCATATCTTTATACATCATTCATACTAGGGCCAAAAGTGATACTTATCTTCTCATCTTAGTTTACTACCCTATATTCCTATACTGCTATAAGTAGTAGTACATATGATGTGTCAACTATGTAAAAATTGTTAATTAACTAGTAAAGTAAGAAGTTAGTAATTAGGGGTTACTAATTTACAATATTAATTAACCTTGGATTCTAATTAAAATAACTCATATTTTGATTGCAAATGTAATATTATTTATGTTTCTCATTAATTATATATATATATGTAAACATTTTTATTATTTAAAAATACAAAACCACATAACCCGTTTAATTTCTGTTTAAACTCTCGCATACCGTTTAAACAGTAATCAGCGACCCTACCGACTGAATACCGCATACCGCTTTCTGCAACCTTGGTGCGAAGATCTAGGCTGCGAAACGAGGGTCTAATATAATAATATTATGTCTGCTTGAATTCCTGCTACTACTCATTGAATTTTATATATGTCGCCATGGCCACAACTCCTACCAAGACCAAGCCCCTATATTCTACTTTTTTTATGATGGTTCAAGAGACTTCTATCAAACTCAAGGATACGAATAACTACGTGTTATGGTCGGAGGCCTTCAATGTGTTCATCGACGATCAAAGGAAGATTTATACTCTTACAAAGAACCTTTAAAAATGAACTGATAAACACTGAGTCCTAACTCGAGGACAACTATCAGGTCATGACATAAATGACCAACAATGTTAGTCCCACATTGCGGTGAATATCCTCTACAAGGGCAATACAAAGGACATATGTGATGAACAAGCACAAATCGACGCTCAGCATACTATCAAGCCTCATCTCGCTGACAACTTACTCTCAACAGACTATCAAATCTCGTCTCACTAACATCTACAAGCGAACATGGCTTGCATCTCAGGGAGAATCCGTTCTTGTGGAGTACTACCGGAAGCTCAGCGATCTCCATGAGGAACTTGCTATCTTTTAACATGCATGTTGTCCTAAACAAGGATTGAAAGATCTAAGTGGCAAGTCAACATATTTCTTGATGGTCTCCATCCTCACTATCCAACTATGAAGGACCAGTTCCTCACTTTTGGCACTTTGATATCCATCCAAAACAAACACTTTGATGACACTGACAAATAAGCCATCCAAAACAAACAAAAATCGAAGATTTCCAATCCCCCACAAACTTGCTTCAAATTATCGAAAGCAGCGATTTTAGCAAAATCCAAAACTCCACAGGTATAGGTCTCTATTAGATACTATAGATCTCCAAAGATCGAAACTCTAACACCCAGACCCCATTAATTCCACGTTTCCAAGCGTTCCAAGTCGAGATTCTTACCTATGATGTAGCTCCCGATGGCGACCGCAACGATCGCCTGCGTGGGGTGGAACGTAGCGGAGTGCGGCTGCAGGGGCTTCAGTCCACGGCCCACGTGCCTCAGATCCAAGTGCTGCACCGGTGCCCACTCCACGCCCATCTTTTCCGGTCAAGTTCAGGTTGAGATGCGTTGCTGCGATCCACCGACGCGCATCAAAACCCTAGCGAAACGTCGGATCTCGGCAAAAGGGGAGATGGTCAGCGCATTCAGATTGGAGACGATAATGGAGGGGATCGAATGGGGGCGCGTTGGAGAGTTGGGGGATCTTTCGGAGAGTGACGGAGCTCGAGATCGAGGGTGAAAGGGGTGATAGAGTTCTCTCCCGAAGAAGAGCAGGTGTGGTGCGATGACTCGCGGGTGATCCCCCGGGTATACAGTTCACTTTATTCTTTTTTAAACCGGAAGGTTCCATCCCTGCTTCGTTACCAGTTTAACCACAGTAAAACGAGTACTCACGATCCACTTCATGCTTGCATCTAGTTTACCATTTTACTAATCTTTGAAACGATGTTACCTCAACACAACCATGTAACCAGCTACTTCTAAATTGCAGACTTTGTAAATTTGTCATTGTAACCTAATTGCTCTCCTTATTCTTCATAATTATGTATGTTTGCAGGTCTTTTGGGAATACTCGTAGGATGAACTCGTTCCCTCCGATTTTTTCTCTTAGAGTATTTGGTGGTGCGCCCATTGAGTTGTAGCAGGGTAAATGGATCCTGGAGAAGATCCATTTATCACATCCAGTGTTTAGTCCCACACCGCCTAGTGATGGAACTTGGAGACTCTGGAGAGGTTATATAAGGAGCCCCAGACCTCCTGTACTCATTGAGAAAAAGCAATGCATAGCATGCCCCTTTGAGGACTTCTTCTGTGGTTTCATCCCGCTCCTCACGGAGTAGGGTTCCACATAAAATCATGGTGTTCCATGTTCTATCTTTCTTGTTTATACTCTGTTTATCATTCGCTTCCGCATTCTTCATATTTTATAACATGGTATTAGAGCGGGTTCGATCCTCGAGGATTTCATGATTCGATATTTTTATTCGAGAATCGACTGTTCTTAAAGATTATTCATATCCTTGTATTGATCAAGAATGGTTCATGTTCGAGAGTCTACGGTTTCAACTGATACCCTAATTTCTTGTTTTTGCTCAGCAACAAAAAGAGCTTTTTTTGCTATGCGGCGAGATATCCAGATTCCTTGATCAACTCCAACAGCAGGTCTCGACTTCTGCGAACTGTGGACGGCCTCCAGCAGTCCTAGCCCTTCAGATCGACGCAGCAGTGTTCTTGAATCCAGTGCCATCTTGCCCAAGATCCAGTGCTTCTACGCGCCTCTATCATCCTCAAGCCATCGTGCAGGCGGCAACGGCTCCATTTCATCCAGACTGGCGACGACTCCATTTCATCCACAGAGGCAGAGGGACGACTCTACACCTCCATGCGCGCTGGCGGCGCCTCCCCAGACCCCATTTTCCTTCAGCGGGCTTCTCTGATGAAGAGAGCCTTCTGGCGGAGCCCAGGCCCCAGATACGCCAGATTGCGCGTGATCATCAGCCCCTCACGCGCGCCCTCCAGTCCATGCGCGCGACCCTGATCTCCATCCCATGCGTGAATCTTCTCCAGGAGGTTCGATCCCACCCCACACGCGATCCTTGGGCGATGGCGTCGCTTCTGGCGGCATCCCCAGGCGGCAACCCCTGCTGCGCCACCCTCCAGCGACGACGCTCAGGCAGCGACCCTTCCAGCATCAATATCTCCTTGCGCAGCCCTCGCTCCCGGTGCGGATTTGGGCCCTCCTCCTCAGCTTCTCCAGGCGGCTTCCCATGCTGTGCACACCAGGCAGCAACTCCGATTAGGGCGGCGCATAAGGGCCACGGCCAGAGATCATTCCCGACCCAAGCAGGCGGCAGGCGCGCGAATCCCCTTCCAGTCGCGTACGACCTCCCCAGAGCGCGACCCCCAGGCTGCAATCGCCTCCTCCTCTTGCTGGAGGCGACGCTCCCTCCATCTCTTCCAGAGGCGGCGCCCTCTTCTGAAGTTTTTTGGTTCCCAACCAAGGAATCCTCAGGCGGCGGGCTTCATACCCTTGAAGAAGAAAGGGGAAACCCTGAATAGGGTTTCTCCCAGCATGCCCGTGTGGGCTATAAAAAAATGTTATCTTTGTACGGGCCCAAAAAGGGCAGCTTTGTAAAAAAAGGAAAAAAAAGGAGGTATAAAAAAGATATAGAGAAGATGTTTTTGTAAAGCCCAAGTGGGTCGAGTATTATAAAAAAGAAAAAAAAAAGAAAAAGAGGCGCGTACAAAAAAAGCCGTACGCAAGTTTAAAAAAAGGAGAGAGAGATAGAGATTTGAGAAAGCCGTAAAAAAAGTTTTATTTGAAAGAGTCACATACAAAGAAAAGCCGTATGCAATTTAAAAAAATTGTGCGAAACAAAAAAGCCAAAAAAAATCATCATTATCGGCTAAGAGTTTTCATGTTGTCTTCCCTTCTAAGAGTTTTCATGTTGTCTTCCCATTATTGTTGTCTTCTCCCAACTTGTTCGATGTTCATGTTTTCAGACAAGTATGGGAGAAAGGGGGAGTATATATGTAGAGTCACAGGTTTTGATCCAGATTATAGATCCAGATATCAGTCTCCAGACCAGTCAGATGATCAGACTCTACAGTTCGGTTTCAGACTCGACGATCGTTGTTACGAGTTTGCGGTTCAGACACACACGAGTGTGTAGTCTTCAGTTTTGAGGTCTCCATCATTCTTCTTATTATTAGGCCAGAGTTTTCATGTGAGCCATAGGGACTCCAGAGTAGAGGACCATTCCCTATGTCATGTTTGTAAGGGTTTTCATGTAGTATCATAGGTATACCAGAGTAGTGCACCATTCTCTGAGCCAGATGGGAGAGACCCAATTCTCTGAAGAGGAGACTATTTTCAGACTTCATTCTCTAGCGACCGTGGACTCCGACGAGGATTGCACAGCCACACCTTTTCAGTTCGGCCCTTTTTTCAGAGATGGAGTAGTTGTCCACATGTAGTGGCGGGCCAGAGTACTCTGACGAGGAGACTCATTTTCAGTTGCAGTGACTCTGACAGGCACAGTTCAAAGCACATGCTCTCCGACGAGGAGATTCAGCAGACTCACACTCCAGCCCGTTCGTCCTCGTCACCTGCACGGCATGAGAAGCAACGTCCTCGACTGCAGCAATGTGCGTGTTGGGTTGATATTGTCCGTAGTGTCCTGTAGCGTTGAGTTGAGTTTATTTCTGTTTGTCCAAGCTGAGCATTGCATGCTCCAGCTTGAGGGGGAATGTTAGAGTATTTGGTGGTACGCCCATTGAGTTGTAGCAGGGTAAATGGATCCTGGAGAAGATCCATTTAACCTATCCAGTGTTTAGTCTCACACTGCCTAGTGGTGGGACTTGGAGGCTCTGGAGAGACTATATAAGGAGCCCCAGACCTCCTGCACTCATTGAGAAAAAGCAATGCATAGCATGCCCCTTTGAGGGCTTCTCCCGTGGTTTCATCCCGCTCCTCACGAAGTAGGGTTCCACGTAAAATCATGGTGTTCCATGTTCTATCTTTCTTATTTATACTCTGTTTATCATTCGCTTCCGCGTTCTTCATATTTTATAACATTTTCAATGTTTCGTGAGAGTTGAACTGCATCATGCTAATAGATTTCTTGGTTATGTTGCTCTCATCCTTTTTATTCTTTTGGACTATGCGACTAATCTGTGTGGTTGTTATATTGTTACATTTGCTAAAAACTTATTTAACCATTTATATAATAAAATCTTTACACAATAGTGGATATATTGCACATATTTTGGGATCTTGGGATAGGCGATGAATGGATAAGTAGATAGTTATATTTTTCATATTTTCATGACCAAAAGATATTTAGAGAGGAAAATATTTGACCTTTGGACCTTTAAATCAACTTAAACTTCAACTTAAGAAAATGGGTTATTTTGGCAAAAGTATTAAGAAAAAATCCCCATTTAACTCATCTGCCAAATTATAGTAACCATTACCTAGATCCGTAAAATCTATTAGGCCATTTTAGGATGCACGTTGATGCCCACTGATCTCAAGACAATGAGACTTTATTCTATAATAATCCACAACAGATAAAGTGGTCATATCAAGATTGTGTCACTCAATATGTCACTATCTACAATATATATTCCTTTGTATTCTTTCCATAAAAAGTAAGAGATAAACCTCGCTTTTATCTCTGGTTGTTCTTTATTTTTTCATTCAAACCATCCTTGATTTTAAATGAAATTCAACCAAAATTAGAACTATAACCATCTTGGAGATTTTGTGAAGTTCTTTCCACACCTATGTAGGATTCGATGAAGGGAGAAGTTATCATGTATATTTACATTTGATAATGGGAAATCTTTCGGTTAATGGATCGACATCATCATGCAATTCAAAATATAAACAGTTATATGGGTGAGATTGATACCTATTTTATGATCTTGATGAGTAACTGGATCTCTCAAGTCACATTACACGACTTTTTGCTTTGGTTCAATGTTACATACCAGTGTGATATTGTTGTATTGGCAAGGCTATATATAGAGCTCCCTATCTATTGTAATCCTGATGAAACCTAATTAAAAGATATGGCACTAGTGACTTTCTCCTGTGGTTTTATCTCACTCCTTTAGAGTAGGATTACACAAAAATCAATGTTTCCTACTTGTTCTATATTTCACATTTATATTTTCATATGATAGTAGAGCAAGACAATTTTGGACTCATGTTCAATATTCTAATTTATTTCAATTAGTATAACTTTTCTTGATTGCGAAGCTTCTCTATGGTTATGTTCTTAAAATTTTGTAGGTCTCTTGCTCAATGCTACATATAACAATGATGATAGATCAACAGTCTTTGCAACAATCTAAGGAGATGCAAAAGCAACCATAATGGTAATATCACATCCGAAGCAAGGTCACTCACAGAATAGGTAGTGAAAGAAAGAGTTTATGGGACACTCCAACTCAAACGTCATTTCAAAATTCATGTAGAACACATCCACCGCAGAAGAAGACCTTGTGCAAGACTTGCACATATGTACAATGCAAAGAACTGTGATGCATGTCCACTCTTACAACTTTGTCTCTCATTAGGGAGACTTACTCCTCTCCATTAGATGCACTAAAGGGAGACCTCACTGCAAGAAATATGCAGTTTTGCAAGCATATAAGGGTTGGGACTAGGAGAGCATGTGACCTCATCCACTTGTGGGCAAGCACCTTGTGAGCACATGTGCTCGCCCACTGCCCCGCCCAGTTGAATTTCATGGGTTGCTTTAAGTGGTACATGGAAATTTGGTGACGAGCACATTGGCGGGCACTTTAGAGAGCATATGTGCTCGCCCAAGATTGTTAGATAAAATGCTATCATGCTCCATTTCTTCCATTCCTAATAAAATCAACCCTAAAAACCCTCCTCCAACGAGCGGTGTCCCTCGCCTCCATCAACCATCATTTGCTTCCTCAATGCAATATTTCTTCTTCCATCATGTATTCCGGGTACTCCTCTCACTTATTTTGATTTTAGTTACATAATAAGCATATATTTAATATTTTATGTCACAACCTCAATTCGGGGTCGTCGGATCCTCCCCAAATCCGGATATGGTTACTCAAGAATAATTTATTCAGCAATCACAACTAACATTTAGAAACAGATTGCAATTGAAATATTCAAAAAGAAGTATTTAATTCTTTTTCATTAACAAAATAAATCTTACGATACATTGCCCCACTATAACCATTTACAGGTGCATCATATAAAAGGAAATATACGAAAAGATTACCAACTACCTTATAGAGTGAAGCTATTGTGGTTGGATGGATGGATATAATGTTGGTTGGTTGGATTACTAAAGTCCTTGCACTGGCTCACCGACACCTGTTGGATTTCCATAAATCATAGGATAACAATTCGTGAGTGCTAAATAATGAAGAAGAGAAAAGCAAGCAGAAGGTGTAATTTTGCAAAACTTGTTATCACAAGAAGTTTCATTCCTTCTCATTAGTTTAAGTCATACTCCTTCTATTCCAATCAAGGATTACTTCAGGGGAACCCTGCCATTCATGGATTCTGAAGCTGTGGACACTTCGAGATTGGAGATTGCGTTGATCCCATGAGCTTATACACCCACTGCACGTCGCCTAACACTTTCGTTTTCTTTTATTATTTAGGGTCGCAAACCCTCAACCTATCAAACAAAGGAGCAGAACGTCCTCGAGGACTCGATTGCTTAAAACTTCATGCTAACCTTTAATCATGTATACTAACGGCTTTAACTATATGTTATCGTGACCCAACCGCTATTAACAACCTGTGCCTCCACATAACACGACCACACTGTCGTTCAATCCGAATATATTGGCACCTGGTACCATGCATTGCAAATCATTCATTTCGTGCACACTTGTCATAACAATGCAATCGTGTACCACCTAGATAGGGCAACACCAGTACGAGTTCCTTCCGACAAACCTGCAGGTTGCATGCTCGACCTGTAGTTCTACTCCCAGCCATTCTTAACGTAAGAAACAATCCTTTTCAGGATGCAACTCAATACACATCAAATCCCACGATGCAATTCTTTCGTTAAGTCTTTGATTTGCATAATCATCAACATTTAGTATAGCCTCACATATATATATATATATTAATTCATATGTATATATACTCATCTTTATGTATGTTTTAACTCCCAAACCCTAACTTTCCAAGACACTACATCTATTCGATGCTTAGACATTATTTTAGTAGGAATTACAAAGCAACTTTCCATATTATCTCAAAATAGCGAAATTAGGCTTCTTCGCAGCGAAGAACATAAAATCAGGAATTTCAATGATTTCATATGAAAATCCGGCAGCAAAAGGAATGATTTCGTTACCTAATCGAGCTTTCTCTCGTATATGCAGTGCTTTATCGTGATTCTTTTTCAGAGATGATGATTTATGGCTCCTGAAATGATCGTATTTAATTTCGAAGTTGAATTATATCTAAGAATTGATAAATAGATAATTAAATGTGATTTAATTATCTTGGATGATGTGAAATTGATTCACATTATTGGGATGCATGTGAATGATTATCCAATATAATTAAATGTGATTTAATTAGTATGGATAAGAATAATGTGGATAGCAATATCCAATTATTCATAATATATTATAAATGTGATTTATAATGTATTAGAGAGAGCTTATTTATATTTATTGATTAATTATTGGTGTGGATTGGATTCACATTGGATAATTAATTGAAAATATAAATCACATTTTATTTTTGGTTGTGAATGTGATTCACAAATTTCTAATGGCAAGATTGCAATACTCTCAAAAAATTATGAATTATTTTTGTAGAATAATTTACAACAAATATTGTTGTAAAAATCTTGGAGATTTTAAAGAATTGATGCAATCTCATGAGATTGCATCTACCATGAAATATGGTCGATGGCCACCATCTCCTATAAGGAAATTCGTAGCCGTCCCACCAATCACCATGGTATGAAGAAATCTCCATGCAAGAATCTCCATATATGTTTGATTTAATTTAGGACTAAATTATATTTTGAATTATCAAATATATTTAATCTAAATTAAATTAATTGTTTTTGTGTTTTTACCAACAACATCCTGGCCATTGAAAGAGGCACAAATCAATCTCATCCATTAATTTTACGTGTCCCATGGATTGTGATCCATGGAATCCCAAAACCATATATAAAGAGAGGGCACCCCATGCTCTCAAAGTATTAAAATGTTAACAACAAGCTCTCTCCTCTCTCTCTCTACATTCATGCCCTCTCTCCCTCTCTCTCCATTGGTGGCCATCCACCAAGCCCTAGAGAAGGAGTCTTCGTTGTCATTTCATCGTTGTGTCGCCGCCTCGACAACTCTCGATTCTCCATCTTCTTTGGTGTGTCTTGCTCACAAAGAAGAAGTTTGATCTCATGCGATGAGATCAGGAGTTCCCATGCTTGGATCAACATCTTGGATTGCGAGGATCACACAACTCATCCCCACGCTCGCAAGCGTCTTCTCCGAAGATCGAACTTGAGACAGGATGTCTCTTTTCATAGAGACTTGATCACAACCACACTACAAGAGGTATTCATTTATCCTTGAGGCGGTTTAGATTAAACGATCCGAGAATCGTTCTTGGATTATGTGGTTTCATCACATGAAAAAATTTTAAATTTCGCTGCGTAGAACAACTAGTGCGACTAGTCATTATTGATCATATACGATACAATCCATACGTTTCCATGATGTGCTTGAGTATTATCTCATATCCTTCAAGCGGTATCAGAGTCTTAGGTCGGAGGCTTTGGATACGATCCTTTAACCTAGGAAGACCTTGGTTCGTTAGGGTTGCGGAAGTTTTTTTGCTTTTCAATTTTCCATCTCTGTTTAATGAGTAATTTCAGCCCTGATTTGTTCCCCATTAAATAAGGAAAATGTAGGATCTGAGTTTGCATAATTTGAATTTCGTTTGCTCGAGGTATGATCTTTTTAATGAACATATATCTACAGTTTTGGGGACTGCGAATCTTACCATAATTAATGAGTCAATTACTGTTTATAAATGCCTAAAAATTATGTTAATCACTTAAGTTCTGTTATTAATCAAATTAACAAAATTTGGAAAGTTATTTTGCGTAATTTGGATTTAAATTGATTGAGATATGTTAATTTTAGTAAGTAGGGGTCGCTGCTGAAATTACATTCCTAATCAAGAACCATGTGATTGTCAATTAGTGAAATTAATTGTTAATTTCCTAAAATAATTATGAAAAATATTTGAGAAATATTTAGTGATAATTATTTCCTTGATTGACATGGTCTCAACCAACAATTTATTAGATTTGATCTCAATCACAATTGGTTACACAATCAACAAACTTGCTTTAATAGGATTGAGAATTTGTTTAACAAATTTCCTTAAAATCAAAACGATTTTGATTATTACTATATGGTATAATTTTGGTTGAAAACCCAATGAGAAATCTCAAGTACACAATGATCGATTTGGTATTATCCTTTCCCGAGGTGGATATGTTATCTAGTCGGGGAGCGTTGGGGTAGCAGGCTGCATCGTGTGCGGTCTGTCCCACTCCCCTCGGTACTAGCCATGACAGCAGGTATGGACTCGACAATGTCGTAGAAATCAAGGTGCATTTTATATTATTAAAATTCGAATAATGTGTACTCTGAGAATATACCATCCTTTCAAGATACAATCAAGTTGTTGATTGAATTGGATTGATAATAGATTTAATGTGATTAAATCGATTATATCCAATTGAAACACTCTATTATGAACAAATGTGTATTTTAATTGGAAGAATTAATTATGTGAATGTGATTCACAATAATTAATTAAATGAATTTAAATAAGAGGTGGAGGATCACATAAGTGACATCCATGGTCTCTCGTCAAGGCAAAGGGTTCCGACGCCAGGAATTGTATGTAGGAGACGCCTGTCCGAAGTGACAGCTCCTGTATACAAGTGCATCTGGATCAGAGTCTTCGCTTCTCAAAAGAGTAAGGCCGTATGCATAGTGACCCCAGTATCGAGTCCTCATATTATTGGGGCGACATTGGATTGCGCATAGCGAGTACTAATCCTATTGACGCTTGGTTCAATTAACGATGGGTCAACATTGCCTTAGGGGTGGTGGGTCCGGGCATTAAAGACCGAATTAGGAAATGCAAGTTGGACTTGCAAGGCGGAATGTATTCCTGCTTCTCTTTATCCAAGTTACAAGTTCTCATATTATTGGGATGTGATAAAGATAAAGAAGAGATCCCAGTTCTTGCTGAAAGTAAATAAGATAATGAACTTTCAAAGTTGAAAAGGCAAGACTAATCTGATTAAAAATTCCTTAATCTAATAATTTTAAAATGAATATATAATTATTTATATGTTGTAATATAATATATTCTTAATTTCAGAAAATGAAGTCCATGAACCCTCTAAGCAGGCTTCTGGAGGTCAATTAGTTGATCGGACCAAATTATTCGGATTGTATCTGAAATTTGGATCTTGTCCTTCTGCTGAGCGCATTTCATATGTGCTATCCAAGGATCAGCTTGCAAACCCGAAGACTCTGGAAGACATCAAATTTAATGAATAATATGATGAAGATCATAATATGGCAAGATGCTACATTCTTGTTTTATTATCCAATGTGCTTCAAAAGCAACATGTGGAGATGAACCATTGCCAAGAGATTATGTTGAATCTGAAAGAAATGTTCAGTGACGTGAACCGCACACATAGTTATAATGTAACGAAAGGACTTATTCGCTGCAAGATGCAGGAAGGGACCTCTGCTAGAGAACATGTACTCAAAATGTTTAGGCACCTCTCTGAATTGGAAACCCTGGGAGCCTTCATGGACTCTGACATGCATGATGATTTCATGTTGTTGGTGCTCCCTAAGTCTTTCCACATCTTTGTGGTTACATACCACATGAGCAAAGTTATTTTACTAACTCTGAGTTGTTAGCTGCATTAAAGTCTGTTGAAGACGTAATGAGGAAGGATGGACACTCTTCCAGTGCAATGGTTGCACAGGTGAAAGGAAAGCGCGACCAGAAGAAAGGTTCTTGGAAGGGCCCAGCCTATAAGATAAAGAAGAAGAGTCAAGGCATTGGCTCATCTTCTGGTGCATCCACGTTAATAGTGTCGAAGACAATCGATGTTTGTCACCACTACAAGAAACCAGGGCATTGGAGGCGTAATTTTCCGAAATACCTGAAGTCAGTTGACAAAGGTAAAGCCCCTGTAGGTATGAAATATACTTTCATCACTGAAACTAGCTTTCTCATTGGACGAGAAGGAAGTTGGGTTATTGATTCTGGTACTTCTCTTCGTGTATGCAATTTGTTGCATCTATTTCAGGAAACTAGGAATATGGAAGAAGGGAAGATAGTCATTGATGAGCGTAAAATCCACCTCTTTAATAATCGATAATTGTAGTATAGGAGGTGAAAGTCGGTCGATTAATAACCACAATCTTTGAATGTTGTGGAAAATTTTTCTTGGCAAGTATACCAAGGTCGAACAAAGGGAACGATGATTTTTAGTTACGTGGTCGTAAACTAATTTAAATAATTAATTTATGTTTGGTTAATTTCTGTGTTGGAATAGTATAACACAATGCAATGCAGATGCAAGGAAATAGTCAAATAGGAGAGATCAGCACATGATATGTGATTTAAGAATTTTGTTCCAAATAATGTTAATCTATAAACCCTCGAAATTGAATCACATATCAAAAGAATGTTCGTTAATGAGATCTAATCAGAATGTCAATAAATAATCTAATGTGTTCGGGGCTCTGTTGAAATTTTTTAATTTCCCTGTAAATTATTCCTTAAGCGATAATCATTATCTTTAAAAAATACAAGGAAAATAATTTATCAATCCTCATTTTTGAAGCTCCTGCACATATTAAATCTCAAAAAATAATTATTAAATAATGTATGAGGATTAATTTCACAAACTTTTCTCAATGGAGTCCCTCATAAATATCATCAATTCCTCTATTTAATAACAGCACAACTGAGTCAAAATTTAGCCTGAAAGAGTCAACAGAGATCCTCAAATAATAATTATCAGTAGACAACTTCAGATCTGTCCACAAACTATGCCAAGTGATAGAGCATGAAAATAACTTCAAAATGACATATTATATGCTTAAATCAAAGTTCGGATGAAAAAGATATGATGAAATGAAGTTTCATGGACTAAAATGTAATTAAAATAAAATTTTTCTTCCAAATAGGTCCCTAGAGGGGCTTATCTATCATTTCGCAAAGTTGGGAGGGCCCTGTTGTAGTTTACCCCATGCAGGGGTATATTTGCAATTTCTTAAAACATTAGGGGCTTCGATTCAATTGGCCCCTAGGGCACGTGCGTCGCACGTGCACCAGAGGATCGGAGGTAGAGCCGGAGGCTCGATGGGGCTGAGGCAGAGGCTCGGGGGTCCCAAGCTTGTGGTTCGGCCCGAAGCTAAGGTTTGGGTGCGAGGCCGAGGTTCGGAGCCCCAAACCAGAGGCTCGGTTGACAGAGCTGGAGACTCGGATCGAAGCTTAGGTTGGGATAGCTTTGGAGGGTTCGATCCTGAAGGTAGCTTGATGGCGTGATCGGGGCCGTTGGATCAAGGGCTTGGCCCGATCCAACGGTTGCTGATTGTCGAGGTTGTTGGAGAGGTAGCCTTGACAGACCAAGGCGGGGCGGTGTCGTGTAGCTGAGCTCGGCCGACACACGGCCGAGCAGCTGGAGCAAAGGCGGTGGGCAAGCGCGTGGGCCTGACCGGCCAAGGCGGGTCGTGAACTGCCTCGGGAGAGGGCAATGTGTGGCTAGGCGCAAAAGGTGGAGCGTGGCCGACTGCCTAGGGGAAGAGCTCGTCTTCGCATGGAGGTGGAGCAGCTGATGGGGAGAGCCTCTACGGCGGCGGCTTTAGCGTAACTGCAACGCTAGAAGTGAAATCGGGGGGGGGGGGGGTGTTCCAGCCTGTGTGAGGCCAAAGTAGAAGCGTAGCGTGGGACCAGAGGAAGAGGAGGAATGGAGAAGGGTACCTGTAATGGAGGCTCGACGGCAAATAGATGTTGCCGGAGTGGGAGCGAGCTTGGAAGCTTGAAGCAGCGTGCAAGAAGGCGGTTGGATCACATCGGAGGTTGCCCAAGCCTTGCTGTCACTAAGGGCGTCGAGGTTCTTCTAAAATGGCAGATGGGGTGGACGGAAGGTGGGGGGATTTATAGGTGCGAGGAGGGGGCCATTACTAGCTGGAGAAGATGAACAGCTGGAAGGCGTGGAGGTGGGCGACGAGCATTACTCACACGAGGCATAATGGGCGGAGAAGGGGAGGTGTGGACGGCTGAGGAAGGAGAGGGGCACGAGTCACGTGCCCCACGCGTGACCAGGGAGGAGGGGAGGGGCGCGGGTCACGTGCTCCGCGCATGACCAGAGAGGAGGAGAGGTCACGTGCATGGCACACGACCTGGAGAAGGAGAGTGTGGGTGAGGTGGGGGTGACATGTGGCATGCCAAGAGGATGCCACGTGTCACCCCAAAAAATTTCAAAATTTAAAGAGGAAAGAAAAATAGAAAAGAAATAGAAGAAAACCTCGGATCGAAAAATTTCCTTCACAAAATTGTTCGTATCGATGAGATATATAACTTTCCTGAAGGATCCGAGAGCAAAAGACGTCACTTATGCAAAGTTGTATTTTGGTGGTTCTCCATGTATATAGAAAACCAGATTTTTGGGGTTTTGTAATTTTTTGGTGGTTTTAAAGAGGATAAAAATTCTAGAAAAATACGATAAAATACAAGAAAATTATTTACACACTAATATGATTTTGTTGGATTTTTAATAAATAAGAAAATAGGAAATTAAAATAGAAATAAGAAACGCACAATTTTTGTACAGACTCACAACAAACACTTGGACTCTGTCAGTTTCTTTGATTTCAGTTTTAATCTGAATTTGGATTGTTATGCCGCTCAATAAAACTTTCATCAAAGAACACAAATAGAGAAGAAATAAAATTAAAAGGGTTAATTATGTACATAAAAACTTAGGTAAAAAATAGTAAAACGTCAAAATGCGCAAAAGAGGCCCAAAACCCAACTTTCACATATGATTTTTAAATTTTACGAAATTGTCTTGTTTTGAAGATATTTGAAAATGAAGTTCTTTAAAAGTGAATAGACTCAATTCAGACATTGTATGTGGGAGATATGCTCATTTTAGTCCATCAGATGTGAAATTAGTCTTTGGGATTAATTGACACTTATTATAGTTAGTAATTTTTTGTATCTTTTATTTATTAATGTTAGTAATATCTACACAATGGATGTGGTTTGGGGTCAATCGGAGTTAGGATGAATTAACTAAAAATAAGAGAACTTAGTAGCTTTTTGGGCTAATTTACACTTGGGATTTTTAATGTAATTATGCATGATGAAATGCAAATATTATTTACACATGTATGAATGCCAATGATGCTCTATTAATGATTAAGTGCATGTGAATTTTGGGAAACAACCTAATTGACCAATTTTAGCATGATGAATACGAGATTCATCATACCCCTATACTTAAACCATGCTCGTCCCCGAGCATCAATGAATGAATGACTTAGTTGAATATATCCCTGACTGTGCATGTGAATTTTCAAGGCTCAATTCATAGAAGATCCTTAATTTGAGTGATCCTAAAATTCTGGGCTCAACCATGCTTTAATCAGAAGGAATCCAACTTTTCTAATTTTCAGACTCTCTATTTGTATATATAATATAAGGATATGATTTTTAGTGTACTGCATTTATGTGAGTCAAGTCGAGACATCACCCAAAGTTCCAATCCAAGAGACTCTCCTCTAGACCTAATCCTCAACACTAAGGAATAAGTCTATTCTTGCTTCAGTCAACCGTCTCATTAGTTTGTCAGACTTGAAAGTGTAGATGGACGGTCAGATGATGGAGGGCATAGGATTGTGTCTAATTTTCTCTCCCTCACATTGGAACAAGGTGCCTCTCGAGTGCCTTGTTACTCAACACATGTAAATTTTTAGATTGTTGATCAATGTGTCCGTCAAGAGAGTTGGAGTCATTTGCACTTATTTTTCCGGGAGTACACCGGGGGTGTGTCTCTTTTGAGTATCTAAGATACCTTCGACACACAGACTTGTAGCACTTACGATGCAGAGCCCTTTTTTGGTGTCAGCCCGACTCCTTGTTCCTAATTAGCGCTTGGTCCGAGTGGACACTTTGAAAATGTTTGGGAGCGCTCTCCATTGGTGGAAGTTCGTTTGGAATTTAACTTTGGATGATAGAGCTTTTCTTTGACATTTCTTTTCTTTTCTTTTGTTGGCTAGCACTACTGCTTTTACCAAAAGTTGGCACACACTGATTAATAATTTTCATTAAGTTTCATCACACTCTGGCACATAGGCAGATATCAAAGAGGTAGCGTATGAATATTATTCACATACTGGCTATGGTTTTGCTGACACTCAAGTTTCTTGATTCCTTCATTAACTTTATCCCATCCTCGAATATCATTAGATCGGGTCTAAACTCAAATCTCTAGTCCTAGTTCCTCAAATGATATCTCAACTCATCTCATCAATCAAAGTGATTGTGCTGATCATATTCTTTTTGAAGGTAGAGATGAAGAGTGCAATATAGCACTCAATCTTTCAAACTAGTGAGGTGTGGATAATTAAGTTCAAAACCCGAACGACTAAAGCTGGCTAACTCAGAATCTCAAGATCTCAAAAATCAAATGTCCTAAAAAATCCTCAAGCCTTGAGTGATAGTGAATGTGTCAGGGATATGTCAACCAAGGAATGCATGAAATGCCAGACTATGAGTGAAAAAAATTATGCAAAAAGATTTTTTTGTGACAAAACGGGTATTATAAACATAATATACACCACTTGTACTCATCCCCGATGTTAGAAAAAAACGATTAAAGTACAAGATATGGATAAAGTAGATAGAATATATATAAACACATCCCCCTATACTTAGCGTGTGCTATGTCCTCATGGCACAAAGTGAAATGTAGACATAGCTCGTACTCAATGAGAAGTCGACATGCCCCCCCATACTTAGACTTTTGAGGGACTAAGCATGGAAGAAAAGGATGAAATGAGGCAGTCGAGAGTGAATGGAAGGAATAGAAGTGATGTATACACAATGAAATCGGTCCCATTAAACTACGTATCGGGGGACTGAGAGCAGGTTGATGGATATACAAGAGAGTATTTGATTCAGAGAGGTGGTCTATTTAGGCAGATCAAATCTTTTGTCAAAAGTCATGCCCTGAGTGAAGGAGATCTGTTCAACTTGTACTAATTGCTCGTTGGATTCGACAAAGTGTTTAAGTAGCTGACCGTTGACTATAGATGTTTGCATGCTATTTGCGGTCTCTGAGATCTCAACACTACCATTATTGTATACCTCTCTTACGATGAAGGGTCCCGTCCATTTTGATTTCAATTTACCTTGGAAAAATTTCAATTTTGCATTAAATCACCGTACTTTCTGCCATGGGACAAAGATCTTTATTCGAATGTTCTTATCATGCCATCTCTTCACTTTGTCCTTGTAAATGGTGTTGTTTTCATATGCATGATTTCTGATTTCGAATAGTTCATTCAAATTCATTTCTTGGTTCTTCTTCCCTTGGTGACAGTTCCAATTAATCTTTTTGATTGCCCATTCTGATTTATGCAGGAGTTCTGCGGACAAATGGCATGGCTTTCCATATACCATTCGAAACGGGGAGGTGCCCAATTGGGTCTTATAAGCTGTCCGATAAGCCCATAGAACCTAGTCCAGGAGTTGGGACCAGTTCTTCCTGTCAGGTCGGACGAGCTTCTGTAAAATTCCTTTGACCTCCATGTTTGACACCTCGGCCATGCCAATGGATTGTGGGTGGTAAGGACTAGCGACACGGTGCTCGATGTCATATTCCTTAGTCAACTTCTTCACCTCCCGGTTGACAAAGTGGATACCTCCATCAGATATTAATATTTTTGGAATTTCACACCTTGAAATAATATTATCTTTCAAAAATCTGCAAACAGTTTTGCTATCTGCTGCTCGAGTAGGGATAACCTCCACCCACCTAGATAAATAATCTACCACGAGAAGAATATATTCAAATCCTTGACTATTAGGGAATGGGCCCACAAATTCAATGCCACATGCATCGAATACATCACAGATTATCACTGGTTTCATAGGCATGACATCTTTGGAACCAATGGTCCCTCCCATTCTCTGACAGATGGGGCACGACCTGACAAAATTGTAAGCATCTTTAAACAAGGTCGGCCAGTAAAATCAACATTGCAGTATCTTCTCAGCAGTCCTCTTCCCAGAATGATGTCCTCCCGCTTCCAGGGTGTGGCAGAGATTGAGGATACTTTGGTATTCATCTTGAGGAATACATCTTCTCCATATGCAATACGGTCCTTCAAAGAAAAGGAACAAATCCTCCCAATGGTAGTGTCTCACTTCAGATATGGGTCAATTTTATTCCTGGGCCATCCCTAAGGAACTTCCGTGGAGACAAGATAACTCACCGTGTCAGCATACCAAGGGAGTGAGTCAATAGCAGAAATTGACTCGTCTGGGAAGGTTTCAAGGATAGATTCAGATTCAGGGATTCTGTTATGTTCGATCTGTGATAAATGATTAGTCATGACATTCTTAACGCCAGGTTTGTCTGTAATCTCCAATTCAATTTCCTGAAGCAATAGTATCCACCTAAGGAGTCATGCTTTTGCGTCTTTTTTGGCCATTAAGTATTGAATGGCAAAATGGTCTGTGTAAACTGTCACCTTCGATCTAAGAAGTATAGATCAAAATTTTTCCAAGGCAAAAACTACAACAAGCATCTCCTTCTCGATCACAATGTAATTTTTCTGAGTAGGGTCTAAAACTTTGCTTGCATAGTGAATAACATACGGGATCCCATCTTTTCGTTGTCCTAACACAGCTCCTACTGCGAAATCAGATGCGCCTGTCATGATCTCGAAGGGAAGAGACCAGTCGGGAGCTTGTAAGACGGGAGTCTCAATGATCCTCCTTTTGAGTAGTTCAAAGGCTTCAAGACACTTATGATCTATTAGGAACTCGGTGTCTTTCCACAGGAGGTCAGTTAGCGATCCGGAAATTTTTGAAAAATCCTTGATACATCTCCTATAAATCCGACATGCCCTAGAAACGATCGTACTTGTTTCACATTTGTAGGTGGCTCGAGCTTCTTGATCACATCAACTTTGGCAGGGTCAACCTCTATTCCCTTCTTGGAGAATACATGTCCCAATACAATGCCCTCTTTTACCATGAAATGGCTTTTCTACCAAGAGAGCACCGAATTCACTTCCCTACACTTTTGGAGGACTCGACACAGGTGCTCGAGACAATCATCGAATGAATCACCATGGACCGAGAAGTCATCCATGAAGACCTCCAGGAAATCCCCTACCATGTCGGCAAAAATTGCAATCATGCATCGCTGAAAGGTACTGGAGGTATTGCAAAGCCCAAAAGGCATTCGCTTGAATGCGTATGTGCCAAAAGAACATGTAAAAGTAGTCTTTTTCTAGTCCTCGATGGCGATGGCTACCTGATTGTAGCCTGAGTACCCATCTAAGAAACAGAAACAGAAGTATTCTCTCCCTACCAATCTCTCTAGGATTTGATCAATAAAGGGCAGCGGAAAAATGATCCTTTTTCGTTGCGGCATTCATGCACCTGTAATCCACACAGACATGCCACGACGTGGGTACCCGTATCGTGATCTCGTCTCCTTCCTCATTTATGATAATCTGAAGTCCCGACTTTTTCGGAACAACCTGCAAAGGTGACACCCACTTGGAGTCAGAGATGGGATATATGAAACCAGCCTCACACGATTTTTCGATCTCAGTCTTAACCACTTCCCGTAAGTTTAGATTCAACCTATGTTGGCATTCACGGGAAGGTTTAGCATTATCCTCCAGGTAAATATGGCGTGAGCACGGGGCTGGGTTTATCCCAGGAAGATCAGACAATCTCCATTCTATAGCCTTGCGATTTTTCTCCAAAACATTAAGCAGGCGGATCTCCTGCTCTTCGGTCAGATGTGAACTGATGATGACCGGAAACTGTCCCTTTTCTCCTGCAAGGAAGGCATACTTAAGCGTAGGGGGCAATGGTTTGAGTTCATGTAGGTCAATATTGTTGCTCGAATCTGGTCCCCTCAGTAGTGCTTCTTGTTGTGATGTGGATGCTTGCAGTGTATCAATATCGGCCACCATTATGGTTGTTTCTGGATCGGATCGCTAGTGATGGAATGTGGTGTGGCAAGCGCCGCGTCCGATCTGTGTACCTTAATCAGGGATTGTCCATAAAGAGAATGGACTGACATGTCCAGAGGGGCCTATGAGTCTCCTAGAGTATAGGTAGATGCATGAATGAGCTGGCAGACTAAATCATCAACAATTTCCTCTCCAGATGAGGTTGATTCTATCATAGTGGTTGGGTTTTGTCTCCATGGCCTAATTATTGCTTTTGTATAGTCTGTCTCAGTTTCTGATTTTTCAGACTCGATGCTCGACTCAGTGCCAGGTCTTTGAAACCTAGTTTGCTTCATTTTGAGTTCCACTTTTCCAAACTGGTTTCTCCCGGATTTGTAATCGAATATATAGCTCCTACGGTCTTAAGGAAGGGTCGCCCTAGTATCATTTGAGAGTATTTCCAATTTCTAGGGAAATCCATGTCAAGTATTCTGAAATCTACTAGGTAATTTTGTCCCTCTATGTTGATGATAACATTTCGAATCTCCCCCTAGGTCTCTTAGTTGATGTATCTGCGAATTGAAGTACAATTGTAGATTGCTTAAGAGGACCTAGATTCAGATGCTCAAATAGGGTTGTGGGCATGAGATTGATGGATGAACCATTATCTAACAAAGTTGTTGCAAACTTGATTTCTTTGATTTGGCTAGTGACGAAGTGAGCACCCATGTCTCTTTTCTTCCTTGGTAGCTCACTTTTTATAAGATGAGATGTGGCAATAGAAAGTATGTGTTTCTTTGTTTGGTTAGGAGTCTATTTGTTGGCCCTTATTGGTGTGCATCTCACCTTAAGGTACTTTCAAAAAGCTGAGTCTCTTTCTATCATTTCGTCTAGGGACAGAGTGACCTTAATATTTTCTTTGCAGATGCGGGCCATCTCATCATCATTTTTTTGGTTTTTTTGTCTTTCTTCTTTCCTTCCGTAAGAGCACGGAGGAAAGGGATGGACTTATTGTGATCAAAGACATCACTTTTATTGAATGAAAGTTTGTTTATAGGATTCCGGACAGAAAACAGGGAAATTGGTGGTTAGTTGTTGTTGGTGTCTTGGTGGTGTTTCTTCGTCAGACTCGGAATCTGACTCTCCATTATCTCCAGTTGTGTAATGCATCACTGGTGGTGTGGGCGGGTCTTCTTCTTTTTCCTCAAGTCTTCCTTCCTCAATTTCCCCAGGATTGTGTGAATTTGTGGACACTGGGGCTATGTCACCATGTTCCTTTGCTCGATCAGGCATGGTTACGGTCCTTCCGCTCCTAAGAGAAATATGATAAGCGTTATTATTTAACAAGAGCTCGTGTTCAAGTATGTAATACTCAGAGATTAATACCTGATTATGTCAGAGGCTATTTAGGTTGGCCTGGACTTGAGCTGGAATCACGGTCTATGGTGCGGTTACCTCATCTCTCCATCGAGAGAGTCAATTTATGTCGACTCTCATGTCATGAAGTTCATCCAGCACTCGCTGGAGTTCTAGAGAGATAGAAGAAGAGGAGGAGCCCTGGCCTTGCCTGGCCCGAGGCTGCTGATATTGTCTAAATTGGCCTTGCTGGCCTTGGCGTTGATTCTGTTGTGGTTGAGGTTGCGGGTTCTGATAACCCGTGCGGTACTGCTGCGGTTGAGACTGGTAGGTGGGTCTGTCTTGTGGTGGATGAGGGTTCGGAGTAGAGTTTTGGTTTGAATGATTGACAGGTTCCAGGTTATACAATACTTCGTTTATCTCCATGACTTGTGGAGGTTCCTCGTAAACAGCTTGAGCGGAGATTTCTTCAGTTTGGTGGGACAAGACTAGGTCTCCACCCAATGGCTATGTTGTCCAACCCCTTGACTTTGAATGTAGTGAATTTGGTGTATGGGGGAAGGGGATGAAGTCAGGACGGGTATCTGAATCTTAGATACCCTATTAATGAATCTCATATTCATCACTCTAAATCTCATTAACTAAACTCAAATCTCTCAAAATCATATGCAATTATTCATTTATTCTGCATAATTAGCATTCATGCATATTTTTATGAGAATCACATTTCAGCACTCATTTCTGCACAAAATAAGAAGACAAAAATCCCAGCCAAAATTGACCTGTAAATAGCCTAACCTCCCTAATTTTTAACTAATTCATGCTAACTCCGAATGACCCAAAAGAACCTCCACTGTGTACATATCACTAACAAGAATCAATAAAAAATACAAAAAATCACCTAATCCGAATAAGTGGACCAAAAACCCAAACCCTTGTTCTAGGATTTTTGGACTAAAATCATCATATCTTCCTCACCTAGTGTACATTTTGATCCTACTCACTTTTGAACTAATGTACATTCAATTACCTTCAAAACAAGACCAAGTTCAAGTGAATCGGATCCTAACTCCGGGCCTCATAGTCGGCCATGTGTCGGCCACCGTTGATCCCAACTTGAGTCTTCAAGGAACTACAGGCACCCTTCGATGAAGAACAACAACCATCGTAGCCATTGAAGCATTGCAACTCTCAACCGTTTGATCAAGGTTGATCAACGGTCCAGAACAGAGCTCAGCCACAGACCCAAACCAAGAGCTTCGGGCCACTCCGAAGCACAAGAATGCACCACGTGAGGGTCCGCACTGAACCTCCAACCAAGCCTGTGACTGCACGTGGGGGTCACGTACTTCATTGGAAATTTGCAGCAAAGCCTCCGACAATCTCTCCATTTGTGCTTCAGCCCAGCCGACCAGAGCATGTGCCCCTCTGAATATTTTCGCTCAAAACCCCTGGAGTATCAATAATTACACATAGGCCCTCCCTCTGTATTTTAATTTTATTTAGATTTATTCAAATATTGCAGAAAGACTCATGTATTTCCCCTTTGTTTTGGACAACTACTTTGCATTATTTTATTTCTCAAAAGTTAGCATTTCCTTCTACATTTAATTCTCTACATTATGGCATATTGTGGACATTTTTATTATCATTGGTTAATTAATAATTAATCTTTTTGTGGAAAATTGCATATTTTGCCCATCTTATGCTCTGAAATTTACAATTCATTAACCGTTGCTCTAAAAATCCCGAAAAATTAGTGACTGAAGAATTAATTGTGGTTAACATTGTGCCAAAAAAGAATTGCATTTGCATGCATAGTTTGCCATATAAAAATCATTTTGGATATTTTAGTGTTTGATTTTTAATAGGTACTGAAACTAGTAATTTTGAATTTTAGGATTTTTCTGAGATCAATCACCTAATGATATATCTTAGCTAATTTTATCCCTTGAAAATAATTATGTTTAATATTTATTATAATTAAATATTGAAATTCACTTTGTTTGCATTTAAAAATTCATAAAAAATTCATATTGCATCGAAAAATTCCAAAAAAATTACTATGCATTCATTTCATCATAATCATTTTGGCCAAGTTTCGTATTTTTTGGATATTGTTTGATCGATAATTGCATTTTAGTCTCTAAAATAGACCGAAATTGCATTTTGCATCTCTTATTGCATTAAAAGTTACAAAAAAAGACCACCTCGAAAACTGTGCACGAATTTTGATAGACATAATTTTAGGTTGTTCCTTTGCCTCCTTGTATTTGACCTTGGGACTTGCCCAAGTAAAATAAACATAAAACCACGTGAATAAAAATTTGACTAAATAATTGTGGTTATTTTCTTGACTGATTCCGATTGCCACCTACAACGAAACGACACATTTTAACGCACGATAATACACGACACATGATACATATTTTTTAACTAGCGCAAATCGGACTCGTCACAAGGCGTCATTGCCGGGGAGGCAAATAGCTTAGTTTTTATCTTCATCTTTTTATTCAGTTTTCCGCGTTCGGATAGTTTGACCTCTGAACTTTTCACTGTAAATCCCATTTTTTTCTACATTTGTTTTATTTTATTTTCCAGCATTTATTTTTTTGTTTTATTTTTTATTATTTTTTGAGTCACTCTGTTACATTTTCTGTCTTATTTTTCTTGCAAGGTACCCGGCGTACGTGGATCGGTTTTTCAAGAAACCGAAGCATCTTCACCGACTTCCGAAAAAGCCGCAATTAATTTAAGATCGAGTCGAATAGTGAGAGAGCGTAGAGTCTAGGATTTTATTTTCTGCTACTTTAATTTCTATAATTAATTGCTCATTTATTGCAGTGTCTGTTTGGACTCTAGCATGTGTAAAGAAGACCTTGAACTTTTTTCTGTGGTGTGTCGTGGCCTGTTTCACTCTCCAATGAGGGTGGGGTCTGACTTGAGTAGCGCTTAGGATAGACCTATACATACGGCTCTTAAGGTATTTTTAATTTTGATTGTGTTCGTAGGATCTAAGGCCACAATGCACTTTAATTGAGACACACTCTAGATCGTTCAATTTAGCCAAATTTAACTCAATTCTTTCCCGCTAATAAAACTTTCTACTAGGTATGGTTTTTCATCGGCTTACATTCATATAGATTAAATTTTCAATTTTTGTATTGCATCCCACATGGAGATTGCCAGGATTCACTTTAAGTCTTCTAACTGAGCATACATCATAGTTTTTCACGTGCATAGACTTTTCCCAAATTTCTCTCTCTTGTTTTATCACATAAATTTAAAAGGAAATTGTGACTGGATGGTAGACTCGTATTTATGCTCACTTAATTCTTCAGTGATTGCCTAACTAAAATTAGGGCTGCTAAATATAGCCGATCTTAATAACCCATAAAATCAAGAATTCTTGCGGGAGAGCAACCCCGACATTGTATGCTTTTATCTTGTAGCGAGGAAAGAGACGCGCACTAGGTTAGAGCCAAGCCAGGATTTTCATATTGACTACTGATTCTACAAAAAATGATTAGCTACTTCTCAGTGAGGATCTAACGATAACCGATAAACGGTCCGGATTTCCTTAGCAGAGTGGGTGGTTTAGAGGACATTGTGTAAGGCTCCGTCCTCAACTAACACGGGTAGCCATTTTACGATCCGTACTTACTCCCATACTGGCTGAAAGTAGGTGCAACTAGTCGTAAGAATTCGGGATAGTCGATAGGGAAATACATGCACCTAACAGCTCGTTTAAACGGTTTGCAAGATTTGAATTCTCACCAATTAAAACTGACAAGAAAACTGGCCGAACCTTCACGACCTTCACTGAGTGAGTTGGTGAAACAAAACTTTGTATTGTGTTGAATTGTACGTAGAAAATAGAAAATCATCGAATACCACACACTTGTGCCTAGATCATAAATCGTAAACCTTTTGTTGATCTTTTGAAATAGAGAATGGAAGATTGTGGTAATTTTCGTTCGGACTCCGCGAACCTTCTCTGACTACCACTAACTTTCCAATCTCAAAGGTTCGGAGACACTCTTAGTCAGGACCACCTTGGGTTCAGGGACACTTCTCCTGTGAATCCTCCTCTTATGATTCTTTCATCTTCTTGGAAGGAGGGCAAACCTATACTCTTCTTTATCTCCTGATCACATTGAGGAAGACTCTCACCTTGATGACTTTGATTCTGATTCTTTCAAGACTATTGACTCCGATTTTTCACGTTTTGAAGGTGAAGAGAAGAAGAAGAAAAAGATACCTCCCAAGATGTCATCCAAGAAAGATCATGAAGATGAACCCAATGAAGATCCGATGCAGATGATTTTTGCGAGATTAGCTGCATCTAAGCAGTAAAAACTTTTACTGAGGGAGCCAGAGATTAACTATGAACGGAAGCCACATTTTCTGAGCCAATTACCACAATTCTATGGTAATTCAAATGAAGAACCATATGTATTTTTGCGAGACTTGGAGCTGATATGTTCTAATCTGAGGCACCTACAAGTCAGTCACGGCTACATTCGTATCACTGCACTACCTTTCGCCTTGAAAGGAAAGACAGATTACTGGGTGAAGAATTTAGGAGTGACTGTGACCACCTATGATAGGTTCAAAAACCTCTTCTTAAAGAAATTCTACCCTTTGAGTCGAACCAACCAAATGAGGACTACCACAGAAATGTCCCTGCCATGACCTGGATAACAACATCTTAGTTCAGTCACTCAACTCTGGCCTTAATTATGAGACTCAAGGGTTAGTAAGTGCTGTATGTGGAGGTAACTACACATCAAGAGGAGATGAAACCGTCTGGAAAGTATTGGAGCAAATGGCTGAGACAAGCCGCTCAAAAATCGCCAGTAGAGCATACACCGATTCCCTGAATACATCTCAAGTCAAAGGAGGAAAGCAAAATGTTGTAGAGATAGCAGAGGATTTGATTCCAAACATGAACTTCATTGCCGATAAATCGACAGTTATGGATCAAATTCATAAGAGGATGAACGACATCGACAACAGGATCTCCTAGTTTCCAAATGAATGGAGGAGGTAACTGAGAAGGTATCCAAGATGGAGATACCCACTGCACCTACGGTCCCGTTCTATCATGTTCATCATGTCCAGGAGCAGCCAGGATCAGGACAACAACAACCTTGGGTTCAGGACCAATCCTATGCCCAACCTTCCCAACAGTCACCTCCACCAGCCGAGACTGTTGAAGAAGCCCCGCCTCTGACGTTCGAAGTAAACGACATTTGGTACACTCAGGACACTACCCGACAGGGTAATATGGGGGACCGTCACCCTTACCAACATCTGCCAACTTTCTATAATGCCACATTTCAACCAGCTCCATAGCACACTCAGAACACTACATCATTCCAACATCCGAAGCAACGACATCCATACAATCGTCAGAACAGCCTCAACAATATCATCAACAATATCAAGCTCCACCAAGTCACACAACAAAACAACCATCTCGACCATCCAACTCTCAAGAAGAACCCGTAGATATCCAGATACAGTTGCTCGAGGAAATTCGCAACTTCCGAAATGAACTACATGATCTACGGGTTGATGTTAACCGCTTGTCCTGTTAAAGGGATGAACTGACAACCCCAGCAACAACCATTCCCGCCCAAGTTCAAGCTAACCCTAATAGCTTGAATAAATCTCAATCTTCCCAACACAATGGCCATGTATACTATTCAGATTTTTCCACATTTGAATATGAGATCCTTTCGTTTGACAATATCAATACTATGTCACTTAGGAGCGGAAGGACCGTGGACGTACCTGACCGGGCATGGGAATCGGATCATGAAGACTTGGAAGATCAACCGGAGGATGCTTCCGAGAACGAAGAAGAAGGACACCTAAATTCTGCACCTGTCAAGATTCCAGCATGCGAGAAGGGAAAAACATCTATGGAGTCCCCAGAGGACCTTGCACCTCTAGTTGCTGCAAAAATACCTTTGTCACCTTTTCAACAACATAATTTTGATTATTATCATAAAATCAATGATTGTAATAAGAACTCCATTTCTAATAAAGATGCTCTTATTTATGACTCTGGCTCTCTATCTCCTGTCTCAAGTGCTACCATTCCTTTCCCCCATGCTCTTAAGAAAGGAAAACCAAAGAAAAACCCTCTAAGATGACCCAGAGATGCAACGGTTCTGCCATGAGAATATCACTATCAAAGTACCCTTTGATCAATATGTGGCCAGTAATCCAGCATTTTAGAAGTACTTGAAAGTAAAATGCACTCCCACCCGGACTCGTACAAAGAAAATACATCAATTTGTGGAGACTCATATCTTGACAGTTTCCACTACTAAATGTGTCAGAAACCAACATTTACCAAGAAAGAAAAGGGATCTGGGTGCTCATTATGTGGAGAGTCGCATTGGCGGCATTTCGTTCGCATGCACACTTCTCCACAATAGTTCTTCCATCAATCTTCTACCCTTAGTCTTATATTACAGATTGGAGTTAGGTCCTCTCAAGAAATCATTATCTCTACCTCAATTTGTTGATAAATCCACTAAAATACCTAAGGGAGAAGTGAAAAATGTGATCATCATAATCGAGGGTACGGAATACAAAGTGGACTTCACTATCCTTGATATGGAGACCTCGAATCATTGGAAAGAATCCCAAATCATTCTTTGAAGACCATTCTTACAAACCGTTAAAGCTGTCTATGATTACGGTATAGAAATGATGAAATTCCGCTTTCCAGGTGGAGAGGTCGATATGGAGATGAAGCAAGTAAAGTGGCAAAGACCAGACTCTAAATCCACCACTGATTACTTCGAAACATCAGAATGCAATCTCATCAGCACTACTGGGCCGTAGGATCAACTTCCGGACATTCAGAGTGAAAGAACCTCATCAGAAGAAGAAACAGTACACAGTGCAGTTTGCGAGATATTACCAAATCTATCTAGACACCCAGATACCTATAACCTTGATGACATAGAAATTCTTTCGGTTTTGTCAGTACCATCTTCTTCGGGACAATCAAGAAGTATCAATGACGAGTCGGATGCGGCCTTGGCCGAATCACCGCACTACTTTTGCGATCCGACTCACCTTTCCTCGGAATTGGTAGCTAGCGTATCACAGAGTGATTCATCATCAACCAACACAGAGCCAGATTCAAAAGCCATTCAGTCAAACCTAATTGATGATTCAGATTTGGCAGAGTTGAAACCAATTCCTCCCATGCTCAAGTATGCATTTCTTTCTGGGCCAAAAGAGAAGTTTCCTGTGATCATTAGCTCATCATTGACCATCGATCAGGAATCTAGATTACTCGAAGTCCTTGAGCGAAATCGAAAAGCCATCGGTTGGACTGTGTCAGATCTCGTAAGAATAAATCCCGCTCTCTACTCGCACCAAATTTATGTTAAGGATAACGCAAGGCCTTCCCGTGAATTCCAGAGAAGATTAAATCCCAATCTTCGGGAAGTAGTTAAGAAAGATACATAGAAATGGTGCAAAGCATGGTTTATATACCTTATTTCTGATTCCAAGTGGGTGGCCCCCCTTCATGTCGTCCCGAAGAAGTCGAGAATTCAGATGGTCAACAACGACGAGGGGGTTGAGATCACGTCCTGAGTACCCACGTCGTGTGCGTCTATGTCGATTACAGGCGCCTGAATGCTACGACCAAGAAAGATTACTTTCTACTGCCATTTATTGATCAAATCTTGGAAAGACTTGCAGGGAAAGAATTCTCCTGTTTTCTTGACGGGTACTGTAGCTACAATCAAGTAGCTATCGCTCCCGAGAATAAGGAAAAGACCACATTTACATGTCCCTTCGGCAACTACGCATTCAAGCGCATGCCATTCGGGCTTTGTAATGCCCCAAGCACATTTCAGCAGTGCGCGATTGTCGTATTTGCCGAAATGGTTTGTGATTTCACAGAAGTCTTTATGGATGACTTCTCGGTTCATGGTGATTCATTTGATACATGTTTAGCGCATTTGGACAGAGTCCTCTAGAGATGCAGGGAGGTTAATTTGGTACTCTCCTAGAAAAAAGTCACTTTATGGTGAAGGAGGGTATCGTGTTGGGGCACGTCAAGTCCAATAAGGGAATGGAGGTTGACCCTGCCAAGGTGTATGTGATCAAGAAACTTGAGCCACCAACCAACGTCAAGTCAGTGAGGTCTTTTATAGGGCATGTTGGATTTTATCAAAGGTTTATCCCTGATTTTTCAAAGATCGCCCGCCCTCTAACTGAGCTCATAGGAAAAGACACTGAGTTTATTGTAAATCACAAGTGTCTAGAGGTCTTCGAGCTCCTAAAAAGGAAAATATGTGAATTGCCGATTTTACAAGCTCCCGAATTGTCTCTTCCCTTTGAGATCATGACTGATGCATCGGATTTTGCTATCGGAGCTGTGCTTGGATAAAGATGAGATGAAATTCCTTACGCGATTCACTACGCGAGTAAAGTGTTGGATCCTGCATAGAGAAATTATACAGTAATTGAAAAGGAAATGCTCGCGGTAGTTTGGGCTTTTGAAAAATTCAGATCATACATATTGGGCTCCAAGGTGATGATTTTCATTGATCACACCGTAATAAGATATCTTACAGATAAGAAGGATGCTAAAGCACGACTTTTGAGGTGGATCTTATTAATACCGGAATTTAATTTGGAGATCATGGATAAACTTGGAATAAATAATGTTGTTGCTGATCACCTTTCCCGAATTAAACAAAACGATTATCCTGACACTGGACCAATTAAAGAAACTTTTCCAAACGAATCAGTTTGCATTACTGATTCAATCCCATGGTATTCTAACATCGTGAACTATGTTGTCTCCAAGAAGGTTCCCTTTGGTTGGACCAAAAGAATGATTGATCGATTGAAGTCGGACTCGAGAAAATACCATTGGGATGATCCTTTCCTTTTCTATGAAGGATCGGATTGCGTTTGGCGAAGATGTAATCCTCAGGAGGAATACCAGAGTGTCCTCACACATTGTTATTCTCTCGAGGCTGGAGGACACCATTCGGAAAAGAGAACCGCAGACAAGGTACTCCAATGTGGATTTTACTGGCATACCTTATTTCGAGATGCTAATGATTTTGTACGGTCATGCCTGATTTGTCAAAGAATGGGAGGGACTATTGGATATAGAGATGAAATGCCCATGCAACCTATGATTTTCTGTGATGTTTTCAGTGCATGGGGGATTGATTTTACGGGTCCTTTTCCCAACAGCAATGGATTTGAGTACATCTTGTTAGCAGTTGATTATTTATCGAGATGGGTAGAGGCTATTCCAACCCGAACCGAATCGCAGATAGCAAAATCATCTGTAAGTTTATCAAGGATAATATCATTGCAAGGTTCGGAGTACCAAAAGTCTTGATTTCAGATGGAGGTAGCCACTCTGTGAACAAGGAGATGAGATCTTTGGCTAAGGAATACAAATGTGAGCATAGAATTGCCAACACATATCACCCACAATCTAATGGCATGACGGAGGTTTCTAATAGAGAGATGAAGGGTATTCTTCAGAATTTGGTTCATCCAGATAGGAAGAACTGGTCGAAACTATTGGACCAGGTTCTGTGGGCCTATAGGACAGCCTACAAGACTCCACTCGGTACTTCACCTTTTAGGATGATCTATGGCAAGCCATGCCATCTACCCGCAGAGTTAATTCACAAATCAGAGTGGGCGATCAAAAAGCTGAATTGGAGTTGTCACCTTGGGAAATTATGCCGAGACTTAAATCTGAATGAGCTAATTGAAATCCGAAATCGGGCATATGATAACAGTGTAATCTATAAGGACAAGGTCAAGAGATGGCATGATAGACACATTCGAGATAAAACCTTTGTCCCTGGGTAGAAGGTATGGTTGTTTAATGCTCGGTTGAAGATTTTTTACAGGAAATTAAAATCAAAATGGACGGGTTCCTACATTGTCATCGATGTGCATACCAACGGAAGTGTGGATATTGCCAAACTCAAAGAGAATGCACAACCATTCTCCGTGAATGGACAATTGCTGAAGCCATATATAGAATCATCCAAAGAGCAAACAGTTCAAGTTGAGGTCATCTACTTTATGCAGAGCGAGCACATTGAAGATTCATCAGATTATTCCTCCTCACGACCTCATCGATCTCCTTGTACAACTTCTTCCTCTACTTTCACCAAGGCCTAAGTATAGGGGGGACCGATGTCATATTTATATGTCATCCTTCCCATCTCACGATCACTCCATTTCTACCCTTCTTCTATACTCAGGCTAATCAAAGCCTAGGTATAGGGGGAACCGATGCCTATCTGAATATACTCTCCTCACTCACATATCTCGACCACCTCATCTTCGCTCTTCTTCTATACTTAGTCTGTTCACAGCCTATGTATAGGGGGCAAATCACCTTTTTCTTCTTCTTTAATTTGCACTCTCCTACGCTTAGCCCGAGCTATGTCTTCTTTACGCTTCTTGTGCTCTGCGGTACAACACTCGCTAAGTATAAGGGGGTCTGTATATATACTTTGTACATATTTTACCCATATCTCATACTTTCGCGTAAGTATATATGTATTTACAGGGTGGGTAACACAAAAAAACAAAAAAAAACAAGAAGAAAAAGAGTTTTTCTACTAACACTGATTGTGTCCAATCTAAACTTTTTGAAAAAGGGCTTCTTATTCATTTTTTGCATATAAAAACAATGTCTGCATTTCACATACATGCACTTCATCCAGCATCACATTCATTTGCTTCTGTGAAAAGTCTTTGGGTTCTGAACCGAGTTATGAGCAGAAACCGAGAGTGGTCTGGACTTGACCTTAATCCACCTAATTTTCAGAGGAACTTCACCTATAAATAGGATTTTTGAAACTTCAGGTCATTGACTTAATTCTTTGAGTTCCACATGACAATGTGCAACGTTTGACTCTTAGTGTCTAACCTGGTCTCTTCATTCTGGTTACAACTCTGGAATAGGGAATTAATTTGTACTCTCGCACTATGCACTTAGCTCAACTCAGACGGGATGTTGGAAGAATGCGTGACTTTCTTTTCTGGTAGCGTGGAAATCTAAAGACTGGAGCGGGTTGAAATAAAGCTTCGGAAAAGGAATGGACGGCTGGGCACAATTTCTTCTAAGACCCCCAAAAAATGTACAGAAATAAAAAGATTTTATATCCGTAGGGGTACAACAAGATCCAAGCAGAACCACCAAAAATCCAAATACAAAGAAGCATTCTACCAAATAAATATCTGACCAAAAAAGTCAAAGCTTCAAGAAAACATGTAGATCTTGGTAGAGACTCGGCTACACTGGCCAGCTCCACATGGAGAGGTGACTACACTGGCCACCCTTTAGTTCTTTTTCTCCTTCTTCTAACTTCTCCCCTAATTCGATTGTGAACACAACGCGACAGACCTTAGAAGGAAATACCTGACTCCCTGAGGACGAGTTATTGGAGAGGAGGTTTGCATGGTAGTCTGACATTCTGGATGGGAAGAGTTAAAACCTTTCACACACATGAGTCGATTGTTCAATGTTCATAGGGCATGCTTTGGGAAGAGGATTGATCTAATATGACTTCTGAGCCGAAACTGTGACAATGATGTGTAGAACTGGAAGGCTGTTTATTTTAAAATTCTAAGTCTCACTAAAGTTCCGACAAACTAATAATCCAAAGGTCGAGTTTAGTTTCAATTTCACCTTCAGCTCATGGTCTTGGTATGGAATCCAATCTCATTTCACCTCATGGCATTTCTTTTTTATGCTCAGGGACGAGCAAGGTTTAAGTATAGGGGGATGATGGATCTCAAATTTATCACTCTAAATCTCATTAATTAAGCTCAAATCCCTCAAAATCATATGCACTTCTTCATTTATTCCGCACAATTAGCATTCATGCATGTTTTTTTGAGAATCACATTTTAGCACTCATTTCTGCACAAAATAAGAAGCCAAAAATCCCAGCCAAAATTGACCTCTAAATAGCCTAACCTCCCTGATTTTTAACTAATTCATGCTAACTCTAATGACCTACAACCACCTCCACTGTGTATATATCACTAACACGAATAAATAAAAAATACAAAAAAATCACTAACCCAAATAAGTGGACAAAAAACCCAAACCCTAATTCTAGGATTTCCGGACTAAAACCCTCATATCTTCCTCATCCAGTGTCTGCTTTGATCCTACTCACTTTTGAATTAATGTAAATTCAATTACCTTCAAAACAAGACCAAGTTCAAGTGAATCGGAGATCATATGCGGAAGTTGGGTTTTGGGCCTTTTTTGTACATTTTGTATTTTAGCTGATTTTGACCTAGTATTTTGTGTACATAATTAACCTATTTTAGTTTATCTCTTTTTCATTTGCCTTCTTTGATAAAAGTTTTATTAAAATATGCAAAAATCAAGATCCAAAATGAAACCAAATCAAAGAAATTAATTGAGTTTGAGTATCCACAAACAGTCTGTACAAAAGTCCTTTGTATTATATTGTATTTTATTTCTCAGTCATCTTATTTAATAAAAATCCAAAAAATTTAGATTAATATGTAAATAACTATCTTTGATTTTATCATATTTTTTCCCGAATTTTGATCCGGTTTAAGAATGATAAAAAAATTTATATAACCCCAAAATCAGGGTTTTCTATGTGCATGAGATACCCCAAAAATATCACTTTGTGCAATTGATCGATTTTGATTTTGATGTCTTCATGAAAGTTGTAGATCTCATCAATACGAACATTTTTTAGAAGAAATTTTTTTGATCCGAGGTCATTTGGTATTTATTTTGGATTTTACAAAGTTTTTATTTTCTGAATTTTCTGGTGCTGACACATGACGGCTCCTGGAGCCGCCACATGTCAGTCATTTTTTGAATTTTTATTTATTCGTTTTTCAAAAAAATAAATAAATCCCCACACGTGCGGTGCCCGTGCCTCCCAGGCACGCGCCGCGGACGTGCACCGCCTGGACCCCATCTCTGTCATGCCGCCCCTCGTCACTTCCTGGGCCGTCCGATCTCGGCCGATCGGACGACCGGGGTTCATCTCCTTCCTTCCCCCTTTGGAAGCTCCACCACCTCCCCTGAGATCTCGCCACCGCGTATCTCGCGACCTCCCATCTCTGATCCTCTCATCCCACGATCTCCGAGAATCGAATCGCTGTTCGTCGCATATCTTGCCCCTCCATCAACCTCCAATCAGATTCCTCGTCGTAGCCTTCCTTCTCTGGCCTTTGATCCTCGACTCTATTTAAAGAACGCCGCCCTCACCCTGAAGCTTGATCCACCATTCACACATTGAGTCCCCTTCTCCGGTAGTGACAGACCCGAGAAACCTCCATCGGCGTGATCCGAGGATATCTCCCTCGTCGTAGCTACACCTCCAAGCCGCTGCTTCACTCCGGCCATGTCGTAGAGCCCCCCTCTTCTCAGGTATCTCCTCGCTTATCCGCTTCACCTTTTTTCTTCCCGAGCATTCTCTTTGCCATCCATGATCGAATCCATCCCCACTCGCCATCTCCTCCCTTCATGATCGATTCCATCAATACACCTCCGATGTTCTTCGGCAACTGCCACCTCTTGGAGTTTCGTCGCTCCATCACCGACAACAAACCAATGACGCCTCCGTCATCTTCATCCCTGTCGCCAACAACTTGCTAAGCATCCAAGCTGAATCACCAACCAGCAAACCAACATCACCATTCACTCCCTTCCCCAGAGGCTACGTCTTCGACTTCGAGTTTCACCTACTCCACATTCACGCCTCCGGTCCATCGTCGTTAACAACTTCGGGCCTCATCGTCGGTCGTGTGTTGGCCACCGTTGATCCCAACTCAAGTCTTCAAGGAACTACAGGCACCCTTCGATGAAGAACAACAACCATCGTAGCCGTTGAAGCATTGCAACTCTCAACCGTTTGATCAAGGTTGATCAACGGTCCAGAACAGAGCTCAGCCTTGGACCCAAACTAATAGCCTTAGGCCACTCCAAAGCACGAGAATGCACCATGTGAGGGCTCGCGTCGAACCTCGAACCAAGCCTGTGACTGCACGTGGGGGTCACCTGCTTCACTGGAAATTTGCAACAAAGCCCCCGATAATCTCTCGCACTTCAGCCTAGCCGACCAGAGGGCACGTGCTGTGCACGTGCCCCTCTGGATATTTTGCGCTTAAGACCCATGGAGTATCGGTAATTACACACAGGCCCTCCCTCTGCATTTCAATTTTATTTAGAATTATTCAAATATTGCAGAAAGACCCCGGTATTTCCCCTTTGTTTTGGACATCTACTTTGTATCATTTTATTTCTCAAAAATAGCTTTTTGTTCTACATTTAATTCTCTACCGTATGACATATTGTGGACATTTTTGTGATCATTGGTTAATTAATAATTAATCTTTTTGTGGAAAATTGCATATTTTGCCCGTCTTTTGCTTCGAAATTTAAAATTAATTAACTGTTGCTCTAAAAATTCCCAAAAAATTAGTGAATGGAGAATTAATTATGGTTAACATTGTGCCTAAAAAATTGCATTTTCATGCATAGTTTTCCATATAAAACTCATTTTGCATATTTCAGTGTTTGCTTTTTAATATGTATTGAAACTAGTAATTTTGAGGTTTAGGATTTTTTTGAGATCAATCACCTAGTGATAGATCTTAGATCATTTTATCCCTTGAAAATAATTAGGTTTAATATTTATTATAATTAAATATTGAAATTTACTTTGTTTGCATTTAAAAATTTATAAAAAATTCATATTACATCCAAAAATTCCAAAAAAAAATTACTGTGCATTCATTTCATCATAATTTTTATTTTAGCCAAGTTTTGTATTTTTCGGACATTGTTTGATCGATAATTACATTTTAGTCCCTAAAATAGGCCGAAATTGCATTTTGCATCTCTTATTGCATTAAAAATTACAAAAAAAGACCGCCTCGCAAATTATACACGAATTTTGATAGACATAATTCTAGGTTATTCCTTTACCTCCTTGTGTTCGACCTTGGGACTTGCCCAAGTAAAATAAACATAAAACCACGTGAATAAAAATTTGACTAAATAATTGTGGTTATTTTCTTGACTGATTCCGATTGCCGCCTGCAACGAAACGACACATTTTAACGCATGATAATACATGACACACGATACATATTTTCAACTAGCGTAAATCGGACTCGTCACCTATCAGCCAATTCCTCCATTTTCTTAGGCAATTTAGCCAGATTCTCCATATCAGATGATTTATGGAGTTCGTCCACCTTTTTATAAATCCGCTCGACCATAGTTAGCTTATCAGTTATTATTCTGATATCAACACTCTAATCAATCGTCAGATTATTCACCATCTTTTTGGAGCCGACTGTGTAAGCCCGACTGGTGGTTTGTGCACGATTGGATTTAGCTAGTCTCTCGAACACCTTGTAGAGGTGTCCTCGTGGCGTCCCATGTAGCTTCCTCCGCAGGATGCACTTACTAACCCCTGAGTCTCAGGGTTCAGCCCACTAACAAGACTTTGGACCAACACCATTTTACTTATCCTGTGTCCTGGGCATTTCTGGATTAAGTCTGTGAATCTTTCCCAGGTTTCTTGGAATGGTTCGCTTGAGTGTTGGTTAAAGCTCGTGAGCTTGATCCTCATATGATTGATTCTACTAACTGGGTAGAATTTCTTTAAAAACAGAGTCTTCAATGTGTCCCATGTAGTGACTACTTCCCCTAAGTTTTTTAGCGGTGAGCTGCCTTATCAGTCAAGGCGAAGGGGACAGCTCTCAACCTTATGTAGTCCTGGATAACCTTAGGGTGGCATAGGTTAGCACAGACTAACTCGAAATCACGGAGGAAGATATACGGTTCTTCATGATTATTCCCTCCGAACTTCGGCAACAGTGCAAGGAAATGCGGTTTGTGTTCGAACGCATCCTCAGGGGGTACCGACCTCAACCAGTTATAGTCATCATCCAATTTAGGGAGGTACGTGTCTTCCATAGCAGCCTCACCGCGTTGCGTTACTGCTATCTATGCCCTAAGCAATTCATTGTGTTGTTCAACAACGGTTATCCTAGCTAAGAGTGCTCGAATGGGGTCATTGTCGTTCTCATCGTCACCAGGGTTCTTCTTTGGTGGCATTGTGATTCACTTTCAGAAGAAATGAGTTCAATATTAAGTGTCGAAATTAAGCGAGGATTTGCTAAGGATAAAAGTTTCCTCAGTGGAGGAGTGAAATGAAGGGTTAGTCTGGGAGTGACTGGACCCTGAAGGAGGAGGAGTGCTAAAGATGATGATCCTTAAGACCAAGAAGGATCGAGAGAGTCTTCACGAGTATGCAGTTATAAAGCAAACACAAATCAAATTCTCAAGTTCACCCACTCAACACAGATGAAGGCACGTCAGGGTTCGGCTGCTTATCTATTCAATTTTAATTTAATGATAAGACAATCTTGAAAATTAAGCAGAGCTGTTAGGTACCGAAATATTTCACAGAGACTGTCTCGAGTTCGTATAACTAGTTGCACCTACTCTCATCCAGTATAGGTGTAAGTACGGATCGTTTGAACGACTACCCATGTTACTTGAGGACAGAATCTTCCGCAATGTCCTCTAAACCACCCACTCTGCTAAGGGAAGTCAGACCGTAAAACGGATACCCAAGACCCTCACTGAAAAGTAGCTAATTATTTTTTTAAAAAATAGCCTTTATGAAATTTCTCAGTTTTGGCTCTGTCCTAAGTGTGCGTTCTATTCCTTACAAACAATGAGTGGATTTCTCTCCACCAGACACAGGTTAATTTTATTTCAGTTATTTACAGTCGCCTTGATTAGCAGTCCTCATTTTAAGTTAAGGCTATCACTGTAGTTTATGTGAGCACCGAAATTCACGCCTAACGAGCAGTCCCAATTCCTTTAAATCCTAAGTTGTAAAACTTGAGAAAGGAGAATTAGAAAAGCCAATGCAAACGTAAATTAATGATGCATTCTTAAGAGAAAGACTTACAGTGAATCCTCACATTCTTCATGCGGGATGCAATACAAGGAATTAAAATTTACACTGGATGATATACACAGATGAAAAAAATGCCCTAAGCAGATAATTCTATTAGCGGGAAGAATTGATTTCAAATTTTGGCTAATGTTGAACGATCTATAGTGCGTTTAATTAGTGAAAGTATGGCCTAGGAATTACGAGTACAATCAATGGTAGACAATCATGCGTATATGTGCCTACATCCCTACGCCACTCAAGTCGTGTCCCAACCACACAGAAGGGGTTGAAACAGACCCGACACACCACAAAAATGTTCACTCTGAATTATTATAAGGGTTCAAAGAGAGGGACCCTGAGAATAATGCGGGAATTAAATCTAGACTAAACTCTCTCTCACAAAAACTAAATGCAATTCTTCGTCCTTGTAGATCCTTGATTTGATCCCAAAGTTTTTCTCCTAGTAGTATGCTAAGAGAGAATTTGGGGTTAGTATCCAAAGTAAGAGAGAAATGCAAAATAAAATGCAGAAATGACACAAAAAGTAATTTCACAAAAATTAATTACAAAAATGATTTAAAACCTTAAAAAAATCGCCGATCTCCGGCAATGATGCCATTTGATGAGTGCAAAATCCACCTCTTTAATAATCGATAATTGTAGTATAGGAGGCGAAAATTGGTTGATTAAAAACCACAATCTTTGAATGTTGTGGAAAATTTTTCTTGGCAAGTCTACTAAGGTCGAACACAGGGAACGATGATTTTTAGTTGCGCGGTCATAAACTAATTTAAATAATTAATTTATGTTTGGTTAATTTCTGTGTTGGAATAATATAACACAATGCAATGCAAATGCAAGGAAATAGGCAAATAGGAGAGATCAACACATGATCTGTGATTTAAGAATTTTGTTCCAAATATTGTTAATCAATAAACCCTCGAAATTGAATCACATATCAAAAGACTGTTTGTTCAGGAGATCTAATCAGAATGTCAATAAATAATCTAATGTATTTGGGGCTCTGTTGAAAATTTCTTTTAATTTCACTGCAAATTATTCCTCAAGCGATAATCATTATCTTCAAAATATACAAGGGAAATAATTTCTCAATCCTCCTTTGTGAAGCTCCTGCACAGATTAAATCCTCAATAAATAATTATTAAGTAATGCATGAGGATTAATTTCACAAACTTTTCTCAATGAAGTCCCTCATAAATATCATGAATTCCTCTATTTAATACAACACAACTATTTCAAAATTTAGCCTGCAAGAGTCAACAGAGATTCTCAAATAATAATTATCAACAGACAACTTCAGATCTGTCCATAAACTATGCCAAGTGATAGAGCATGAAAATAGCTTCAAAATGACATATTATATGCGTAAATCAGAGTTCAGATGAGAAAGATATGATGAAATGAAGTTTCAGGGACTAAAATGTAATTAAAATAAAGTTTTTCTTCCAAACATGTCCCTAGAGGGGTTATGTGTAATTTAGCAAAGTTGGGAGGGCCCTCCTGTAATTTACCCCAAGCGGGGGTATATTTGCAATTTCTGAAAACATCGAGGGGCTTCGATGCAATTTTCCCCTAGCGTACGTGCGTCGCACGTGCGCCAGAGGCTCGGAGGCAGAGCCAGATGCTCGAAGGGGCCGAGGCGGAGACTCGGGGGTCCTGAGCCTGTGGTTCGTCCTGAAGCTATGGTTTGGGTGCGAGGCCGAGGTTCGGAGCCCCGAACTAGAGGCTCGGTTGATGGAAATGGAGACTTGGATAGATTTGGAGGGTCCGAGCCTCATGGCGGCTTGTTGGCATGATCGGGGTCGTTGGATCAAGGGCTTGGGCCCGATCCAACGGTTGTTGATCGTTGAGGCGGCCGGAGAGGTAGCCTTGACCGACCAAGGCAGGGCGGCGTCATGCGGTGGAGCTCGCCCGACACACGGCCGAGCAGCAGGAGTAGAGGCAGTGGGAAAGTGCGTGGGCGTGACTGGCCAAGGCGGGCCGTGTCCAGCCTCGAGGGAGGGCAACGCCGTGGATGCCACGCGACCGCGTGTGGCTGGGCGCAGAAGGTGGAGCGCAGCCGGCTGGGCTATGGGCGGAGCTCGTCTGCTAATGGAGGCAGGGAAACTGATGGGGAGAGCCTCTACAGTGGCGGCATTGGCGTAACTGCAATGTTAGAAGCGAAATGGGAGGGGGGTGGCGTTCCAGCCTGTGCGAGGCTGGAGTGGAAGCGTGGCGTGGGACCGACGGAAGAGGAGGAATGGGGAGAGCTTGGAAGAGGAGGAATGAAGAGGAGGAAGAGGAGGAATGGCGTTCCAGCCTGTGATGGAGGCTCGGCGGAAAATAGATGCTACCGAAGTGGGAGCGAGCTTGGAAGCTCGAAGCAACACACAAGAAGGCGGCTGGATCACGTCGGAGGTTGCCCAAGCCTTGCTGTCACCAAGGGTGTCGAGGTTCTTCCTGAAATGGCAGATGGGGTAGCCGGAAGGTAGGGAGCTTTATAGGTGTGAGGAGGGGGCCGTTACCAGCTGGAGAAGATGAACGACCGGAAGGCATTGAGGTGGGTGGCGAGCGTTACTCGTGCGAGGCGTAACGAGCGGAGCAGGGGAGGCATGGACGGCTGAGGAAGGAGAGGGATGCGGGTCACGTGCCCCGCGCGTGACCAGGGAGGAAGAGAGGGGTGCGGGTCACGTGCCCCACGCATGACCAGGTAGGAGGAGAGGTCACGTGCGCAGCACGCGACCTGGAGAAGGAGAGAGAGTGGGTGAGGTTGGGGTGACATGTGGCATGCCCAGAGTAGGTGTCACTCCAAAAAAATTTCAAAATTTAAAGAGGAAAGAAAAATAGAAAAGAAATAGAAGGAAACCTCGAATCAAAAAATTTCCTTCACAAAAGTTGTTTGTCTCGACGATATTTACAACTTTCATGAAGGATTCGGGAGAAAAAGAGGTCACCTGTGCGAAGCTGTATTTTTGGTGGTTCTCCATGTGTATAGAAAACCAGATTTTTGGGGTTTTGTAATTTTTTGGTCGTTTTAAAGAGGATAAAAATTCTAAAAAAACATAATAAAATACAAGAAAATTGTTTACACACTAATCTGATTTTTTTGGATTTTTAATAAATATGGAAATATGAAAATAAAATAGAAGTAAAAAATACACAATTTTTGTACAGACTCACAACAGACACTTGGACTCAGTCAGTTTCTTTGATTTCAGTTTTAATATGGATTTGGATTGTTGTTTAATAAAACTTTCATCAAGGAACAGAAATGAAGAAGAAATAAAATTAAAAGGGCTAATTATGCACATAAAAACTTAGGTCAAAAATAGCAAAAAATCAAAATGCACAAAAGAGGTCCAAAACCCAACTTTCACATATGATCTCCGAATTTTACGAAATTGGTCTTGTTTTGAAAGTATTTGAAAATGAAGTAATTTAAAAGTGAGTAGACCAAATTCAAACACTATATGTGGGAGATATGCTCATTTTAGTCCATCAGATGTGAAATTAGTCTTTGGGATTATTTGACACTTATTAGAGTTAGTAATTTTTATTGTATTTTTTATTTATTAATGTTAGTAATATCTACTCAATGTAGGTAATTTGGGGTCAATCAGTGTTAGGATGAATTAACTAAAAATAAGAGAAGTTAGCGGCTTTTTGGGCTAAATTACACTTGGGATTTTTAATGTAATTATGCATGATGAAATGCAAATATTATTTACACATGTATGAATGCTAATGATGCTCTATTAATGATTAAATGTATGTGAATTTTGGGGAACAACGTATAATTGACCAATTTTAGCATGATGACTACGGGATTCATCAGTCATCCAAATGGATCTGATCCTTTTACTTAAAGAATGTCTTTATATACCTGAAGTCAGAAGGAATTTGATATCTATATCAAAACTTGTTAGAAGTGTATATTTATTCCTTTTCTTTAATAATTTAGTCATAAATCGTTATGATAAATATATTGTGGATGGTATTTTGAATTCTAGTAGACTCTATGAATTGTGCATTGATTAATGTGTCATGAATGTTACACCATTAATAATAAAAACCCTAAAGGATCCAGGGAGGATGGAAATCATTCGAATATGATTTAGCATCAAAGACTTGATCATTTATCTGTTGATAGGATCAATAGATTGATAAAGGATGGACCCTTAGATTTTCTATAGGTCCAATCTTTGCCTACCTACGAACATTGCATTCGAGGTAAAATGACTAGGACACCTTTCCGTAATAAGGTTACAAGATGCGAAGGTATTCTTGACCTAGTACATACCTATGTATGTGGTCCCATCAGTACCGTGACTCGAAATAGATATCGATATTATTTGACGTTTATTTATGACCATTCACGATACGGGTTTATCTTCCTACTATGTCATAAATCTGAAATCTTTGAAAAGTTCAAAGAGTTCAAGGCTTTAGTTGAGAACCAAACCAATAGGAAGATTAAACGGATTCGATCTGACCAAGGTTGCGAGTACCTCTCAGATGAATTCAAGGAATACCTTAAAAAGAATGAAATTATCTCCAATCTCACTCCTCCTGGAACCCCCCCAACTTAATGTTGTTGCTGGAAGACGCAACATGACTATTATGGATATGGTCTGATCGACGATGAGCAAAGCACATTCACCTCTTAATTTCTTGAGATATGCAGTAGAGACTGCAACATATATTCTGAATAAGATTCCTATCAAATATGTACCTAAGACTCCTCACGAGCTCTGGTATGGAACCAAACCTAGTGTGAAACACTTGAGAGTTTGGGGTTGCTTTGTCCATGCGAAGGACCTGGACGCAAGTAAACTGGAATCTCACTCTCGCGAGTGTTACTTCATTGGGTATGTTAAAGACGACGTTGGATACTAGCTTTATGACCCTGAGATCCAAAAGGTTGTTGTCTCTAGAGATGTGAAATTTTTGGAGGATGACTTCCTTAATGGTCAAGACAAAATGAAGTAGAGGAACTCATTGAATCCCCTGAGGATTCTGAGCTTCCTGAACCAACAACTGAAGAGATAAATAAAGATGAAACACCCATACCACTTTGAAGGAGTTCGAGGGTGGTTGCACCACCTGAAAGGTATGGATTCCATGTGTTAGGTGAAACTGACAATGATCTTGCTTCATTTGATGAAGCACTCGTGGACCATGACATGGATAGATGTATGCTAGCAATGAAGTCGGAAATTGACTCCATGCATAAGAATGGTGTATGGACCCTAGAGGATCCACCTAAAGGGGTAAAACCCATTGGGTGTAAATGGATCTTCAAGAGAAAGAGGGGACCTAATGGGAAAATAGAGACTTTCAAAGCACGGCTCGTGGCCAAAGGCTACACATAGAGAGAATGCATTGACTACGATGAGACGTTCTCTGCTATGGCTATGCTTAAGCCCATCAGGACACTACTGGCTATAGTTGCATCTCTTGACTACGACATTTGGCAGATGGACGTCAAGGTGGCTTTCCTCAATGGATACCTTGAGGAGGATATCTATATGGAGCGGCCCCAGGACTTCATAATTGAGGATGGCAAAGTATGCTAGCCGAAGAAATCCATCTATGGGCTCAAACAAGCTTCTCGTAGCTGGAACATCATATTTTACGAAACCATAAAGAGTTATGATTTTGTGCAGAATCCTGATGAACCTTGTGTGTATAAAAAGCTTAGTGGGAGCGTCGTTGTGTTCATCATTATTTACGTAGATTACATCCTTATCATTCGGAATGATACATGGATGATGACCAGTGTGAAAATTTTGTCTATCTCATACCTTCGAGATGAAAGATCTTTGAGAAGCCTCTTACATCTTAGGCCTGAATGGTTCTGAGGGCTAGTGGGAGATTGTTAGCCACATGAGCTCGAGGCGAACCACTCTTACAATAAATGTTATTGTAACATATGATTTATCAATAAAAGTTATTGATTGTTTCACTCCCTTTCTGAGATTAAATGAATGAATGCACGATAAAGTCCCTCTGAACAATTAGAGTTATGTACCATGGCCGTCTTGATTATCATACAATTGTTGATTCATTAATTGAATCATAGAGGCTGGTGCTTGATGAACATCTAAGGAGTTAGATTGAGAACTTATCGAGCACTGACAAATGATTGTTAAGAGATGATCTCCAACCTGAGTTGGAGATGGAAACCCTTTCTCATTAGGCTGACATCTGATTGACCTCTTGATACAGGTCCTTTGCATGGGAATAGTGATTCGAAGATATCAGATTAGTTAGGTCAAAGGGTTGACTTAACGAGATTGAGATAACGTAAGTCCTATGTCGAATACTGTCACAATATAGGCACACATCCTCTGATCAGAGATAGATGTGTTACTATATGTCTGAGTGTGTACATTTGACAGACCAATGGGTTGATGACCTAACCAAGGTCTATACATCGATGAGTTGGTGTGCATGTAAGGGCATATGAGCAACACGATTTCTCAAAGGGATCATACGAGCTCCTTGTAAACCGGAAGACATGAGCTCACTCATGAGGTATTGGGACCGATCAAATTCCATTCATGGTCGTCGTGCTTTAGAAGCATGACAAGAATTTGAAGGTTTGATATATGCTTTGGGAAAGCATATGATTGATACCAATTCCCGATGATCAAGATTGAGAAAATTGATGATAATACCCTGAAGATGACAGTATACATTGATCTTTATCTTTGGGTTTATCATAGGTCCTCCAGTATGCAAGAGGTACAGATGTTAGGAATACCTGAGGGTGATATGATCATAAACGATTGTATAACCATGACGCTTCTATTCTAAGGGAGTGATGAAACAGGTTTGGATTTTAGTGACTCCTCTTAGTAGAGAAGTAATCTGATCTTGGTCCAAGTATTGGACATTGATCTGAATGAGATTCAGATGCAATGAGAATATTAGATTTGCGGTCTTGATTTAATCAAGCATATATGAGAGGTCCATGAGATCTGGATTTGAGATATGATCTCAATATCCAAGTCACTATATGTGGAACAATACAATCGCCTTATCCTTATCTCCAAGTATCTGCGGAGAAAGCGCAATGTTCTTGAAAGGGTTCAAGAATAATTCCATAGTTGAATTATATCTAAGCATTGAGAAATGGAGTAATAAAATGTGATTTAATTATCTTGAATGATGTGAATTTGATTCACATTATTGGGATATATGTGGATAATTATGCAATATAATTAAACATGATTTAATTATTATGGATAAGAATAATATGGATAGCAATATCTAATTATTCATAATATATTATAAATGTGATTTATAATGCATTAGAGAGAGAGATTATTATGATTTATATTTGTTGATTAATTATTGGTGTGAATTGGATTCTCATTGGATAATTAATTGAAAATTTAAATCACATTTTATTTTGGATTGTGAATGTGATTCACAAATTTCCAATGGCAAGATTGCAATATTCTCATAATAATTATGAATTATTTTTGCAGAATAATTTACAACAAATCTTGTTGTAAAAATCTTGGAGATTTTCAAGGATTGATGCAATCTCATGAGTGTTGGAAATGCGAGCCCACGGCGAGCCATTATGCAATAAATGTTATTGCATATATCATTCCCTGATCTGAAATGAAGAATGAATAATTTGCATAATAGGTCACTTAGTACAATTAGGGTTATGTACCATGGCCATCTTAATAATCATACAGCTGTTGATTCAACTATTGAATCATAGAGGCTGGTGCTTGGATGAATATCCAAAGAGTTAGATTGAGGACTCATCAATCACCATCAAATGATTATTAAGAGATGATCTCCAGCCTGAGGAGGAGATGGCAATCCTTATCTCTTTAGGCTGATATCTGACCGACCTCTTGATGCAGGTCCTCTGCATAGGAATAGAGATTCGGGGGTGTCAGATTAGTTAGGTCAAAGAGTTGACTTAACGAGATCGAGATAAACAAAGTCCTATATCGTATGCTGTCACAATACAGGCACGCATCCTCTGACCGGAGATAGATGTGTTGCTATATGTCTAAGTATGTACATTTGGCAGACCAATAGGTTGATGACCTAACCAAGGTATATACACCGACGCGCTGGTATACATATAAGGGCATATGAGTAATACGATCTCTCAAAGGGAACATACAGGTTCAGTTACTGAACCGGAAGACATGAGCTCACTCATGAGATATTGGGAAGAATCAAATTCCATGCGCATGGTTGTCTCGCTTTGGAAGCTTGACTGAATTTGTACATTTGATATATACTTTTGGAAAGTATATGGTGAAGACCTAGGTATGATATATGCTTTTGGAAAGTATATGATCGATACCGACTCCCAATGATCAAATGAGAAACTTACTGATAAAATCATGAAGTAGACAGTGTAAAGTTGATCTAATACTTCAGGTTTATTCTAGGTTTTCCAGTATGCAGGATGTACAGGTATTGGGAATACCTGAGGGTGATGTGATCATAAACGATTGTATAACCATGACGCTTCCATTCCTAGGGAGTGATGAAACGGGTCTGGATTTTAGTGACTCCTCTCGGTAGATAAGTAATCTGATCTTAGTCCAAATGTTGGACATTGATCTGAATGCGATTCAAATGCAATGAGAAGATTAGATTTACGGTCTTGATTTAATCAAGCATCTATGGGAGGCCCGCGATCTGGATTAGAGATACGATCTCAATATCCATGTCACTATACGTGGAACAATACAATTGCCCTATCCTTATCTCCAAGTATCTGCGGAGAGATCGCATCATTCTTGAAGGGTTCGAGAATAATTCCATAAAGATCTAAGCAATGAAGAAATGATGATTAAATGTGATTTAATCATATTGATGTATGAAGAAATTATCCAATGTAATTGAATGTGATTTAATTATTATGGATAAGAATAATGTGGATAGAAATATCCAATTATTCATAATATATTATAAATGTGATTTATAATATATTATAGAGAGCTAATTATAATTTATATGTGTTGATTAATTATTATGTGTATTGGATACACATTGTGTAATTAATTGACAATGTAAATTATATGTTGTTTTGGGTTGTGAATATGATTCACAATTTTTTCAATGGCAAGATTGCAATATTCTCAAATATAATTGTGAATTATTTTTGAAGAATAAAACCCAACAAAAGTTGTTGGAAATAAATAAAGAGATTTCCATGGAGATATGCAATCTCATGACATGTCATGAGATTGCTCTCCTCATGGAAAGCTTGGGCGGCACCCAATTCCAAATAGGAATGGGTGGCCGTCCATATGGAATGTACATGGAGATGTAATCTCCATGTATATTCTCTCCTTATTTATTTGGTGTAATTTTGAATTAATTTGTATTTGATTTTGTCAAATATATTTTGATCTAAATTTGTTGGTTTTACCAACAACAATCTTAGCCATTGGATTGACATAAATTAATCTCATCCATTATTTTTATATGTCCCATGGATTGAGATCTATGGATCCCAAAATCCTATAAATAGAGAGGCATACCATGCTCTCTATTTACATGCAATTTTGGAGCTCTCTCTCTCTCCCCCTTTTCTTCATACACGACAGCCCTCTCTCCCTCTAATTTTGGTGGTCGTCCACCATACCCTAGAGGAGAGATTCATCGACGCTCTTGCCACCGTGCCGCCGCTTCGACGTTCTTCGGTTCTCCGTCTTCTTGGTGTACTACGCCCACGAAGGAGACGTCCGATCTCGTGCGACAAGATCAGGAGCAACCACGCTTGGATCAACTTCTTGGATTGCGAGGACAACGCGGTTCATCCCCGCGCTCGCAAGCGGTCTCACCGACGATCGGACTTGAGACAGGAGGTCTCTTTCTTTAGAGACTTGATCAACCACGCTTCAAGAGGTATTGCATTATACTTGTTGTGGTTATAGATTAAACGATTCAAGAAGTGTTCTTGGATCATGTGGTTTCATCATATGAAATTTTTTTAAAATTTCGCTGCATCGAACAAGTAGTACGACTAGTCGTTCTTCGTCGTATCCGATACGACGATCACGCTTCCGTGATGCGCTTGAGGATAATTCCATATCCTTCAATGAGATTGCATGAGATTGCATCTACCATGAGATATGGTGGACGACCACCATCTCCTATAAGGAAATTGGTAGCGGTCCCACCAATCACCATGGTATGATGAAAATTCCATGCAAGAATCTCCATGTATGTTTGATTTAATTTAGGATTGAATTATATTTTGATTATCAAATATATTAAATCTAAATTAAATTAATTATTGTTGTGTTTTTACCAACAATATCTTGGTCATTGAAAGAAGTACAAATCAATCTTATCCATTGATTTTGTGTGTCCCATGGATTGTGATCCATGGACTCCCAAAACCCTATATAAAGAGAGGCAACCCATGCTCTCAAAGGGTTAAGAAGTTAACAACAAGCTCTCTCCTCTCTCTCTCTCTCTACATTCACATCCTCTCTCCCTCTCTCTCCATTGGTGGCCGTCCACCAAGCCCTAGAGAAGGAGTCTTTGTCGTCGCTTCGCCATTGTGCCGTGGCCTCGATGGCTCTCGGTTCTCCATCTTATTTGGTGTGCCTCGCTCACGAAGAAGAAATTTGATCTCGTGCGACGAGATCAGGAGTTCCCATGCTTGGATCAACATCTTGGATTGCGAGGATCACGCGGCTCATCCCCGCGCTCGCAAGCATCTTCTCTGAAGATCGGACTTGAGAAAGAGATCTCTTTTTGTAGAGACTTGATCGCAACCATGCTACAAGAGGTATCCCTTTATCCTTGAGGTGGTTTAGATGAAATGATCTGAGAATCGTTCTTAGATCACGTGGTTTCATCACATGAAAAAAATTTAAATTTCGCTGCGTAGAACAAATACTGCGACTAGTCGTTCTTTGTCATATACTATATGACCATACGCTTCCGTGATGCGCTTGAGGATTATCCCATATCCTTCAGCATGCATATAAAAATGCAACATCTTTAACGGTAACAAAGGATGGCTTGGAAGTACTCTGAAAGAGTATTGCATCCTGCTCCATCCAGGTCATCAAATTGAGGCATTCTTGCCTATTAGCTGCCAATATGATTGTGTATAAGGGGTAGATGCCTATTACATTGCTAGTTCATACTTGGCTGAGAAGTGTTAGAAATCGCAAATGTGTCCAAAGTATAGTGGCATTTCAAGAACAAATATTCGAGTGATTCAGCCGCTGCAAGCAAGCATTTGTGTGGGGGTGGATAGGAAACTGATCTTGTCTTATAAAGGGAAGGGCTTGTTATGGGAAAGGGACTAAAGGAAGAAAAATACACGTGGGCAGAAGGGTTTAGACCAAAATTAGAGGAAGATTGTCAAATCTAAAAAATTAAGCTTTTAAAGCTTTATTATAAAAGACGAATCAGGATCTTCCAATAATACTTATGCCCGTGTTTTTTTGCAATAACACTTATGTCCTTATCTTTCTACAAAATTTACGATAGTGCCTTTTCATTAACATAATATGGGGACAAACCCATCCATAATGTATATTAAAAAGGAGCTATGCATCGACTAAGGATTAATTTTTCACTGAGGAATCCCGGATTATATCTGCTAATGACCATCAGATCAGAATATTTCAAAGAGAATCCTCTGTTGTAATACATCACCTGCTGTAATGCAGGGATTCATTCAATAAGGATCGAACAACCCTCATCGGAGGCCGATCATCCCCAGCCCCCTATGAGAGTCGTCCGATCCCCATCGGACGGATCCCTACATTACATCAGGTGTCGTATTACAACAGAGGATCCGTTCTCTCGGATATTTACCCCTCTCTATGTCCTCTTGTTCCCTCTCCGCCGCCTTTGATCATATGTCCCTGTTCACCAGTGTGTATTCCGTTTGGAGTGTACATGGATGGAGGTAAACCGTACGTAGAGTTATCTAATACGGCACTGCCAAGTATTGTGAATTTCTGCGGTTGGCTCCATATGTTATATAAGGGATTCCAATCTCCCCTCAGGATAATTTATTTTCGTATTGCGGGTTAACAAGAAAAGTTTCATTGGTGGTAAAACCCACGGGTCATGAAATTGTCCTGCCCGATCTTCTTTCGGAGAATAAATTTCTGTGAAGTTCGCCACTTTGTGGAGCATTTTGCCAATATGTAACATGATTTGCTAATGGGAATTCTTTTACGCACTACGTTAAAATTGAGCTGAGCTGAGGTAACGAATAATTCATCATTTGCTCCTTTAAATTCACAACGATTATTGTATTTGTTGTTATATTTCTACCAACTAATCATACAACAATTATCTGTTGCTGTTTTCTTCTAATAGTTACTAGCTTCAGCGGCGGTTGTATAAAATTTAATGAATAAGCTGAATGGGTATGCCATTGTTATATGAACTTTTTGCAACGAACATGACATTCCTTGCTAATTACACGAACATAGGTTAAATTTACAATGAATAATATTCATTGTTATACATTTAACATCGAAAGCTATGTCAATGAATATTCGATATATTCGTTGACATAAGTCAATAATCCAAATATTGGTTAAGAGAATGAAGCTTTCCTTGATTTGGACGACCTTCCAAGCAAACACGTGTCTTGTAATTTCCCGTGTCGAGTAACTTAGGGCTTGTTTGGGAATAAGGAGGAATAAAGGGGTGAGATGAGGTGGAATAAAATTATTTTTATTCGATTGAAAGGATAAGAATACGGGATAAAAATGATGAATAAGGGGGAATAAAGGTAGTTATGCAGGTAGTTATGTGCCATTTCCCTTTCGGTTAACACATGAGGGATAAGAAACAAAGTTTTTAAATTAGTTAAATATGTTGTTTGGTAAATAATGAAAGTAAGTTTGATGCATTATTAACCGTATTGACAATAATAATTATTTTCAGGTAGAAGCAAATTTTACACGTTTTATTAACCAATTCATCTCTTTTTATTAAAATTTAATTACATATAAGGTTATCATAGAAGGTGGAGTATGAATTCTACATCATGACATTTGTATCACACATTGGTGCGTCGGTAATGTCATCTACCGATTTTGATCCGTCGGTCAGGTGTAAAATAATTTGATCTTTCTCGCAAAGTAAACGTTCGATTTCCTCCAGCTTTTCCACACGTTATTCCTCTAGCTTCTCCACATGGTATTTCGACTCGAGACTACTGGGTCAGATTTCGAGTCGAGTTTGTGGGTCAAGCTCGTGCATTAGGTCGGACTGGTCTAGCTCAACCCAATGCTCATCCCTAGCTATGCCATTACAATCTCCAAATATGTTGAAATTACGTATCTAATTTGTAGAAATCAACCAAAAGAATTATGGTAAACATGCATCCAAATTCAAAGGCATGTTCTAGAGTCCCAACTTCCATGCACTCGGATCATCCCACCCACCAGATTTTTTTACATCTTGCACGAGCCCCAACTGATCTATCTTCTAGAATCCCTACCATCGAAAACCCCTACGAAGCGGCATATATAACACCATGAACCCATATCGTGTGATGTTCTTTACAAACAAAAAAGGAATACGGTGGAATAATGGAATATAGGAAGAGAGAAATAAGAACTTATTCCAATCTCTATTCCCCTTCCAAACATACCCTTGAAGAACGATCCTTATGTTCTTCCCTCGATTTTTAAGCCATCAACTGTATGTTACCATCCTTAACTTCGCATACCAACTGCGTGATTTATGAAAGCCACAAAGACTACTCTTCAGTAAAAATCATCTAGGAAAAAATCCTGAAAAAATATAAAAAGTCCCAGGTAGGAGGAGAACAAGAACGAGAAGATGATAAATTAAGACGATCTAAAATAACAAAAATACAAATAAGAATACGATAGCAATGTAACGCAACATAACCTACATATGAGACCGAGCTCTGGCCAAAAGTTCGATCCATTAAAAAAACGGGCTGGATTTAGGCCAACCTTGATCCAAAACCATAGGCCCATTGGTTAGATAAGACGTCTCATGAAATGATCCGTGAACTCAAATCATCATAGTGCAGTTCTGTATATTTCCATCAATCTTTATTGCCTACTATACATGTAATTGTCTACTCTTTTCTTTTAACATTACTTTATTCACTGCAAGATGAGTATCACTTCTCTCCTTATTCCTCATATGTGTGTCTCGTATAATATGCTATATTTTATTTGTGAATTGTTTTTTTATCAATGGTCATATACCAATAATCCTCATAAAAATTTGATCTCCCATTTTCCTTCTTCGTACTCCCATCCAAATTTTTTCTGATAGGTCATGCCAACATGAAATCCGAGCCACCCATAATAATCAGGTTGGGTTGGGTCTGGCCATGGCCAAGTGGGACAAAAAAATGGATCTTAGCCCCACGATAATTAATTTCATTGAGCCCAAATCGAATCGTGTTGTATCCGAAGTAGGGGTGTAAATGGATCAAACTTGAGCGAACCTACATCTTTTAGGTTCGGTTTGTTTATTTAATCGAGCATAAACTTGTGTTCAAGTTCCGTTCGTTTATTTTCGAACCGAATCTGAATTGGACCTCTTTTTAATTGAATCGAACTTAAGTGGATATTGAACTTGAGAATTCTCAAATAAGAGAGAGCGGAAAGAAGTGTGTGTGTGTGTGTGTATGTGTGTGTCTATAATTAGAATAAACATTCATTTATTTTTTTTTGCTTTATGTTACTCTTCTTCGTCTTTAAAAAAATAGATTAATAAGGATCCGTCTCTTGGAAAAAATTATAATTATAATATAATTATATCTATTCAGATGAGGATAAGGAATAATTTGGAGATATGCAATAAGTAAGGTTTCTAGTTGGTTTGTTGATTTGAGGATAAAGACGGGAAAAATACTACACACATAGATGATAGATATGTAACCACGGCGTGACTATTTATTTTAGGATAATTTATACCGAGATAAAATCTACTTATCCCATAAATATTCAGTTATCTCTAAACAAAGTTCACTTATCCTGCGGTGAAATCCACTTATCTCAAAATAAAGTACACTTATGAGGACAAGGATTTGAAATATGTATATGTGTGTGTTTATCCTGCGGTGAAATCCACTTATCTCAAAATAAAGTACACTTATAGGACAAGGATTTGAAATATGTATATGTGTGTGTTTATCCTGCGGTGAAATCCACTTATCTCAAAATAAAGTACACTTATGAGGACAAGGATTTGAAATATGTATATGTGTGTGTTTATCAAGCTTATAACGAATCAAACCTAGGCAAACATATGATTTTTATGTTCGGTTTGTTTGTTTAATCGATCCTACACTTGTGTTTGAGTTCGGTTCGTATATTTTCGAACCGAATCTGAATCGAACTTTTAACGAGGCGAACCTTAGCGAATATCAAAATTGAAAATTTTCTGACACCTATAATCCGAAGGTGCTCGACTCGGTGCTCATCCTTAATCCTCGATCATACATAATAATGAAAGTACACAACGTTTAATTTCATAAGAATATAAAATCCTAAGTTTAAGATAAAAAGATAGGCGCCTAAATGTAACCGAAAGAACTCGGAAAGGCACAAATATATAGTAAAAAATCCCTGGAAATAATACCCATATGTTTAAGTTATTGGACGTACTCAATTTTTTATAACAAATTCTATTAACAACAAATCAATATTTGAGCACCTCATCCCGCCGTAAAATGTGGGTTATTGGATAATAGCTACCAAAGTCAAGCCAAATGGATTCTAGACAAATATTTATACACGTACATCCAATGCGTTATGTAGTATTTTAACTAGTCAATTAAATGTGTATCAGGTCGGCGCCATTCTCACTTGAATGTGCTAATAATAATAATAATAACAATAATAATAGTAAACAAAACTAGAGCATCCGTCGACATCCCTTGTACGTATACGCTATCATTAATCGTGTTAATACATCGCGTTGGAGAAAGCAAAGATCAACACCCCAATCAAGTTGCTATGCATAAACAAATATTTTGTAATACGTACGTATCTCAAATATTAATTAATATTTTCAATTCTATGACCTTGTGTTGAGGTCAAAGAACATATGCCTCCCCGTTTCCCATCTCTTGCAAGGATCCTATTTAATCCACATCTAATTAGTATCCGCTCACCACGAAACTACCTCATTTCCTTCCTTCATTTTGCTTCCATATATTAATTGGAGTAAATTATACGAAAGTCCTTGAAATATAATTTTCAATAAAAACAGAATATTACATCGTTATCTTTTAACTTCACGCATGACATTAAATCGAGCGTATAATCCATGGACTTCTGTATAATTTACTCTATTAATTAATTACTCACTGCTGTACGGATTTAAGGATGCAAACACACACATATACACGTATATATGTTCGTATCTGATTCACTATGTTAATTACTCGTTTATTTTTGAATTTCGAAATGTATTCAAAATAGATATCACTTTGATATTATCAAATTCTATATCCGCATAAATCTATCTATTTTCACATGTAACACAAATTTATTTATAATTATTGTAATATGGGGTAAATGTGTATGCTCTCTGGACTACACAACAGCATGCAACCACTGCACCTTTTCCCCTCTTTTTTGTTTTTTAAATAAAATCTTAGATGATTTACTTAGATTAATTAGAGAAATATGTGTTTTAACTTCGCAAAATACAAATTCCAAATATTTCGATATGAAAAAAAGTCAATATAATTAGCAATTCCAAGATCATTAAAATTTGATGGTCAATGCACGGGACAAAAGTCTTGAATTAAATTAAATTTGGAATGACAATCTATATCCCATATCCCCCGATTTCATTTAGAAAAACAAAAAAAACCATGAGGAGAAATAGATTGGAGCATGAGAGTTATATACTCCCAAGGAACATACTTTTTTTCTCTTGTAACATACATACATGATACATGCGTGCGCACACACACACATGCATGCATACATACAGACACATATACAGACAAGCATGCATGCTTGTATAAGATAATCTACATAGTATTTCTACTTTTTTCTTTATGCGATCCATATCATGCGTGTTTCGTTTTAAAGAATACTAGAACACAATTTTTATTCCAGTTAATATCTACATCCGCTTATGTATTTGCATGTAAAAATGAATAAAAATATCGCAATTGTATATTATATTATATTCATATCCAAAGAATAAATCAGGAGGCAGTGCATTCTCTGTATATCCGTATTCCTATTCGTATCCCCATTGCTATCGACTCTTCCGCACAATTTGTATTCAGTGATTCTTAAGAATTGGATTCGAATGTCCTTTTTGTCAATTTTCTTTCAAGTTTTCTTATTTCAAAAAATATAATGAACCCTTTTTTTAAACAAAATCATTACCTTTAAGACGAAGTTATATAAAATCGTGGTTAAAATCATAAAATTATCCTTATTCTTTAAACCGATTAACTTTTATTTTGAAAACATTTCATCCCAATTTAGGATGAAGTACTCTTACACCAAGAACGAAATCTTCTCCAACGTTACTCGGCTACATGAATTCTTTGCCTCTATTAAATCAATTTTAATGTCAAACTTGGATCCAAATAACTAAGATCGCATGAGAATGAACCAATCATATTTTGTAAAATTATTGCCACGATTTTAAAATTGTGCCAACACTCGTGATCACTTTTTATCAATAATTTCTACATAAAATTATGAGACGAACTCCGAACATGCCCTTAGATTAGAGGATTTCGAATTTCTTACCATTAAAAGTATTACAAAAAGTTTAACTCGGATATAAATATAACTTTTCATCTAATTACTATTTTACGTTTAAATGAGTAACTACCAAAAAGAATATTGTTATTATTAACTACCAAACAAAAGATCATTTTTCTTTCAATTGGAGTCTTGTATGGTTTGCCACTATACAATTTATCTACTTTAATCTTAACCAGATCGATTCACAAGTTTCTCTACATTTAATCAAATCACATGTGAATTATTTCATCTATATGCTTCAGAAATCAGTAGAATCACGGGGAACATTAATTACAATTACCATAAAGGTGTTCTTAAGAGTATATCACCTCGAACCTAGATCCGGGACATTAACGAGAAAATAATTTGTCTAATTTAAATCCACTTATTAACAACTTGAATCTAGACATATGACGCCCTACAACAAAATTCAGGTACAGTGATGTTTTTTTCTTCTCAAAATCAGGCACTAAATCAGCCATTGTTAAATATATAATGATGGTATTTTTCATTGCAAAATGAATTTTTATATTAGAAATTAATGCCGGATATCATATCCGTCGCTATATCATTAGCGATGGACCATATAATAACGTATATACGCTGCTATTTTTTAAAAATTTAGTTAATATTCGCTAAACTTTGAACTTCAAAATTAGCGATGATTACTTAAAATTTTGAAAAATAACAACGAATGAGCATTACTATATGTAATGACACTAAGAGATATTGAGACAAATACGATATTCGTGACTAATTTCAAGTATAAAAAATATTCTACGACAAATTATATTGTCATTATATATTTAGCAACGACCGACCTAACGACAGATTTTGAAAATAAAGAACTGTAACTAGAGCTCAATTTGTTGCAGTGACGTTAGCAGGGAATATTGATGCTTCATTCTTGTCTTTGTTATTACTTTTTATTTCTCTAACAACAAAAAAATTACATCTCAGTCAATTTTAAAAGGAAATTAACCTGAGATTAATTAAGTACATTCGATATATACCAAAGATCATACCACTTGGGATGCACATGCAGTTTGTCCAATTCTATTTAATATCCATCCCTCCTATTCAATTCCATCTCCTGTCCCCCTATAAATACGAACCAACTGCTCCCCAATCTCTCATCACACAAAAGTTATGGAGGCAGCATCACAAGAAAGGCAATCCAGCCCCACCGGCAGCCGTACACCGGTCGACGTCCACGGCCACCGCTGCTCCTCGTCGCTCATCCCCTTCGATTGGGAAGAGACGCCGGGCACGCCCAAGTACCTACACCGCCTCGAAATGGAGGAACCGTACTTCAAGGACGACGGTAAGGATGAGCACGTGGAATTCGACTTCAAGCTAGGCCGTCGATCGGCCTTGACCACTGCAGACGAGCTATTCGAGAAGGGGAGGATCAAGCCTTTAAAGCTTCCGCCCCGACTGGAGGTTGTCCACATCGGGTGCGGTGCGGGGACGGTGTCAACGAGGTGGGCCAACTCCACCTCGCCCTTGTTCCGCTCACCTAGGCAGCGGGACAAGGTGGAGGAGTTCGACCCCTTCGAGAGGGCGATCGAAGAAACCATTTCGTGCTCTCGCACGAAAGGTTTGTTCCTATTTATTTATATGCCTAGTTTAGAGCACTCTCAAAAGTAAAAACACCTGAATTTTTTTAGTAGGAATGGAAAAATATTTCCTCTAATTTTGAGTGAAAATTTTGTATTTTGTTTTTGGTATTCATCATTAATCTAAAATATCACCTTGGCCGATTTGATATGAAACAAATCTAAGAATTTATTTTTGTGCTTTTCCCGAATGATTTGATTGGTCGAGTTGATTGATATAGATCTTAATCAAAACTTATGCCTGTTTGATTCAAAGATTGGCCAACATAGTTTTTTAACCATTTACATAAATTTCTATTAAAAAATAGCGACGTGTAAATAGAAATAATAAGAATATTTATATATTTAATTTACTAAATATGTCGTAATTCTAACAGGCGATGATAGTGCACTCGAAGCTAATTTAGCAGCGGCAAATATCAGCAACAACAAGAAGAAGAGGCATTGGAAGGATTTCCTTACCTTCAAAGCCATGTCGACCAACCGCCACACCGGTCGAGACCGCCTAGGCAAAGATGTCGGATCGCGTACCCCATCGTCGGTTTCACTTCTGTCTAGCAAAGTTGTGGTGGAGGAGCAAAGGTTCTCTAGCGTCCGATTCACATATGAACATGGCCCTTCGCATAAACTCGCATCCATTACCGCCAAGGAGTTGGTGTGGGGGAGCTTCAGGATGGTTGCGTCGGAGGAGCTCGTTCGACGGCCAATGGCACCGTACAGAAGGCCGCTCCTTCGCCGTCTCGACCCCCGGCCGGCGATCCAGAGCGTCCTTAAGAAGATGCTAAGATCTTGACATGAAATGGTATTGAAGAAGCAACAAGCATATATTTATAAAACTTTTATTAATGGAAATAAGTATATGTTCCCATGGAAAATGGACAATCCAATCCACCAGTGGACGATGGATGGATTGGATCTCCCATTTTGTGAAGAAGGCGGTGTGGATTTTTTTTGTTGGGTGAGCATTTTTTTCTTTTATGTAGTAATAAATTAAATTGATTTTTTTGGGGGCGAACACAATTTGTAAAATAAGTAAAAATTGTTATTTTATCCCGGCAATCCCATTCTATTTTTTTCTGGTATAGTTTTATGGGAATTATTTCGAATTATTATAAACCGAAGGATATTAGATGTCGATCAAAAAGAAATAAAACTAGAGCGTATTTTTTCTTAAAGAAAAGTGATAATTTGCAAGATTATTAACTTCGATAAGATGAATGGAAGTGGCACTTGTAACGTCCCGGGCTTAGGTCCTCGGTCTGTTAACGGAGCATTACTGGCCCTGACAACCTCTTGGGATCGGGCTCATACGGACCCGATTAACCACCCCCAAAATGCTTAAGCCGGGTTGTTCGGTAGTAAGCTCCTCACTATTTATCCCACCCGAGAAACTTTGTGTTCCACGGTGTGGGACCTTTGTTTGGGGGGTGTTACAACCTCCCCACTTATATTCGCAACGTCCTCGTTGCGACATGACCCATCACTTATTCCCAGTGATAGTGGCGCTGCACTCTCCCTCAAGAGATTCCTCTTCGACGAGAGCTTTGGGAACCCTTAATATCAATATTCAATCCACCCCTCGATAGACCGGAGTTGGTTGTATTCTTCCCAAAGCTTAAGTTAAGCAAGAAAAGAGTTGGGGCGAGGCATTATCTACGCGGGAAAAGAAAATGACCTCAGAACGGTCTGGTCAAGTGATCCTGAGAGAAATTCGATTCCATCTTGGGATTAGGGTGCGAAGTCTGAGCCGCACGCGTGAAGTGCTTAGACTTCCTCAAAGGTCTAGCCATTCTTTCTCCCGTGAGAGAGTGTATATATATATATATATATATATATATATATATATTTTCCGATCTCCAGAAAGCATAGACAGCGCTCGCCCCTGGAAAGAAGAAAGAGCATCGACAAGCCTCCTCTCCGCTTCTAACGGGTAGCCATTTCCTCCAACCTCTTTGTAGGGGCGGCTCCACCTCTCCGGTAGCCCTTTCCACTATCAGAGGGCGTTCGGCTCTGATACCATTTGTAACGTCCCGGGCTTAGGCCCCCGGTCTGTTATCGAGGAAAACTGACCCTGACAACTTGTTGGGTTCGGATCCAATTGGACCCGTTGACAACCACCCAAAATGCTTAAGCCCAAGTTGTCAAGTAATAGTCACCATCACTTACAAACCACACCCACACTTCGTAAGTTTTAGGTATGGCACTATGGTTGGGGTTTGAGTGTTACAACCTCCCCCACTTATATTCGCAACGTCCTCGTTGCGACATGGCACATCACTTATTCCCAGTGATAGTGACGGCTGCACACTCCGGGTAGCATTTTCCTCCAACCTCTTTGTAGGGGCGGCTCCACCTCTCGGGTAACCATGTTCCCTCTGATAGTGGAAAGGGCTACCTGAGAGGTGGAGCCGCCCCTACAAAGAGGTTGTATGAAAAGGCTACCCGGAGTGTGCAACCGTCACTATCACTGGGAATACGTGATGTGCCATGTCGCAACGAGGACGTTGCGAATATAAGTGGGGGAGGTTGTAACACTCCAACCCCAAACATAGTGCCATACCTAAAACTTACGTTGTGTGGGTGTGGTTTATAAGTGATGGGGACTACTACTTGACAACTTGGACTTAAGCATTTTGGGTGGTTGTCAACGGGTCCAATTGGATCCGAACCCAACAAGTTGTCAGGGTCAATTTTCCTCGATAACAGACCTGGGACCTAAGCCCGGGACGTTACAACACTACTCAATATCACATTTGAAGGGAAAGGAAGGGACTCATGATTGTTATCCATATAATAATAGAGTTGTATTCAATTTAGAGTTTATATATGAATTATTCTTATGTCTTTTACTTGATCTACATAGAATGAGATGGAGGCTTTGTTGTTTTCAACGAATAATGACCAACTACCTCTCTTCTACTTCACATGCTTTAATGGTAGTCGATAGTGAATTTGTTTGTTGCAACAGCCTGCATCACCTGCTTTGCTAGTCGTGTAAGAGTGAGAGCCGTCTCCTACGCGAAGCATTTAGAAAACCTCTTTTCATGCAGTGATGAATAGGCAAGCAGACTCTCTACTGGAGATTTTCTCCTGTCCAACCTTTCCCCTCCGCTAGCCTCACAACTATCTGACCCTCACTGGGATGCCTTATGATCGCAAATCGAGCGAAGGCTGCAACTTCTCCAGGCCCGTCGACCTCTACCTCCCGCCCCACCAATTCCAGTTCAGGAGCTAGCGAACACGATCTTGGTCCTTCTCTATCCTTTCGGAGGCGCTGACCCGCAGCGAAGCAGATATGATTAACTGATAGATTATATATGGCGACGACAACAGCATGTCGTAGAAGAATACCTGTGGTGGAGCCAACGACCCACGGAGACGAACGTATCTACAACTACATCCCCGAGCGGCAGTCAAACGGGGGCGTGAATGCGAGATGCCAGCGGAATGATCGGCCGGACGGAGGCGGGGGCTGCTTCCTTCCCACCGCGTCCTGACTTCTGTGTCATTGGTATCACAGTAAGGTTCAACGATACGAGAAGATGACAAAATCACTACTCATTCTTCAGAAGCTACATAGACCTGATGGTTACAATTAATCGTTCAGATTATGAGCACCCGCAAGCGATCGAGGATGTATACAAGTGCAGATATAATTTTTTTCACATTCCAAACAAGTGGATGGTTCGAACCGGGAGGATTCCACTCCAACTTTCAGATCTTAATAAAAAACGTAATCCAGATTTCAATATTTTTCGAGGTTACGTTTAGATCCAGTCTAGTCGAGGTGTTAAGTGATTTTATTGTAGAGGAAGCGCACCTCATAGTACAGATCGGATGGTGAAGTTCACATTGAAGATAACACTATGTTTCCGTGGAATCTTTCAATTAGAAAGAAAAATTACACCTTACGTCGGAGACAACAAGGACTTACAAAAGCTCTTTAATCAACAAAGAAGAAGTCGGAGACAACAAAAAAGAGTGGAAGGAGATGATGGTTTTCGCGAACCGTACAATACAATATTTTGATAGACATCATCGTGAAGTCATCGTCGATCACATGCATGTAAGACAGCTCAAGTGTACAAGACCACGAAAAAAAGGAACTTTCCATAATGGAAATTTTATTTTTTTGGTACTTATCAGCAATATAATTGCTCGTCTTATTCCATTTACATTGACTATTGTTTCTCTTGGTCGTGTTTGTACGAAACTAGTCGAAAATTTTATATCGCACGTTTTTTATTGATTGGATTGGTGGAGTTGATTGATATAAATCTCAAATCAAAACTTATATCTATTTGATCCGATGAACGCCACCATTTCCCAAACTCAATCGTTGTTTTACAATAATACTTTAGGATGTTTAGATATTTGAATCGGGCTTTTTAACAATTTTTAAATGCTCTTCGAGAAAGTGCTCTATTTTTTTCCCAAGGCCTGTACAAATAAAAAAACTAAGAATAATTAACTATTAATTTATTAAATCTTGATATAATTATAACAGTTAATGACAATACCGTAGAAGCTAATATCGGCCATGCCGATGGCAACCACAAGAAGAAGAAGTATTGGAAGGACGTCCTTTAAATCAGTATAAGCATTCATGTGTATAGAGGATATATAAAGAGATATTTTGCATAAAATAAATTTTAAAAATACATATTTGTAATAATAATAATTATTATATATGAAATCCATCAAAAGTACAGTCCACATATTTAGTCTTAGTCGTACTTATACAAAATCCTTTAGTCTACAAAACATGTCTCCATACGTTAAGCTTTTCATTTACTCCATCTCTAGTCTCATCAATCAATACAATATCATCAACGAATAACATAAATCAATGTATCTCATCCATAATGTGACTTGTCAACTCATCCACAAGCAAAGTAAAAATATTGCATTCACTTCCAGCGTGATCCTCTTGAACTTGATGTGCTCAATATGGAACTCGAGGACCTTCTAGGAAGAATTCACTATCTGCAATCACATAGAAAAGATTTAATATCTATATGGGGGTATTTAATCACTATATTTCTCTGGCTACGGACATTTAACATTTGGGTCATATAATTTGTGATTTTTACCATGACTTTTTAGATGACTAGGGCGACTACACAATAGGGATAATTATACATAGTAATATGATTGCACCTACGTACGTCTAATCATTTAGACCTAACAACTCCTTTTACCCTAAGTGAAATTGAAAATACTATTGGTGGTTTCAAAAGAAAATAAGACTCAGGGGTCGGATTTAATTAATATTGAATTTATTAAGCAGTTCTGGCCCATACTTACAGGCAACTTCTTGAGAATCATGAACTGGTTACATTTGACCTCTTTTGACATAAGAGATTTCAGACATTTGAACAACTCGCTGATGACTCTTATTCATAAAAAGGGAGATCTGTCTCTCCTAAACAATTTCCATCTGATTAGACTGATCAAGTTGCCCATTCACATTATTAGTAAGATTATCACTAATAGATGTGCCCCTAGCATTCAATCTCAAACCAAGGTACTTATCCTCAAAATAGACTTTCCAAAGTTCTTCGATACATCGCCTTTTATCCTCGGTGCGCTTCGGGCCTTGGGTACTCCTTCACAGCTTATCAATTAGGTTGAGATAATCCTCATCACCACTCGATCTCGTTCAGTTTCAATGGATCATCGATGGTTTTCTTGCTCCCAAGAGAGGAGTCTGTCAGGGTGATGCAATCTCCTCGTTTCTTTTCTTTCATGCATTGACTATTTTGGATGCTATGCTCTCTAAACTTTGTAGGGGAGGGGGTGGGAGGATCCGTCGTGGAATCACTATCCTTGGCTCAAACTCCATGATCAATAACATACAATCTATGGATGATTTGTTGATCTTTCTTGAATTTAGGGAAGACTACCTAAAGAATAGTCTATCAACTCTTAGACAGAGGATTAATTTCATCATTCTTCATATTCTGGCCGAGTTTTAAGATATTTGGATATCGTTTTAGCGTAAATTATATTTTAACCCCTAAAACTAGTTTGAAGTTGCATGATATTTTTAACTGCATAAAAAATTACAAAAATACCTTTATGAAAACCTAGGTTCTTGAATCGCATATTAGCCAACCTAAAGAGACAACTACCTCCTTGAGTTCGACATCGGGCTTGTCCAAGTAATATATAAATTGATCGCTCGCTTTAATTACTAAAATTGATTAACTAGTGATTTTGATAAATCCTATGGTTCCGACTAACAACAATTTGACATTATTAACATAGGATTTCTTTGGTTCGTCAAATGGTGCCGTAATCGGGGATGCACTGCTCAGGTTGATTTTTTGAAAATATAGTTTTTAGATTTTCCACCTCCGGATAATCTGCCTCCGATTTTTCTTGTAATTATTACTCTATTATTTTACTGTATTTTTTATTATTTTTGTTTTGTTTTCCTTATTTTTTTATGTTTCTCTCTGATCATCACCTTATTTTTTATGCGAGGGACCTGATGCGACAGAGCGACTGCTTAGGTGGCCGAGCAACTCAGGAACAATAGAGGCCAACTTTTCTAGGAAATAAGCTAACTGAATTACACATTAAAATTAAGATTGAGTCGAGTCATGAGAGAGTTTAGAGTCTAGAATTTTATTTTCTACATTTTTTATTTCTGTAATTAATTTTCAATAATTTAGGTAAATACATATTTCCATTGGATTCCATTTGGGATATTACGTATGTGCCCTGATACTAGGACATTATTCTTATGGTTTGTCGAGACCTGTTTCACTCTTCGGTGAGGATAGGGCTTGACTTGAGTAGCTCGTAGGTTAGACCTGCACATGCAGCTTTTAGATCTTTTATTTATGTCAAATATTCATTGCTTATGCCCATTTAACTTAGGATCACACATTCACTTGATAATACACATCATAGAACTATCTACTTAGTCAAATTAAATTCACATTCTTCCCGCTAATACAACTTTTTGTTAGGTGCGGTTTCATCGCCTGCATCCAATATAGCATAGAATTTTCAGTTCTATATTGCATCCCGCATGTAGAGTGTGAGGATCATTGTAAGTCTTCTGAACTGAGCATGAATCACTGATTTTCCAATTGCATCGGATTTTCTGGACACCCTTTCCTTTAGTTTTCACAACTTAGAATAAACAGAAACTAGGACTGGATGTTATGCATGCCTTGTGTGGTGGATTTAACTAAGTGATAATCAAACATAATATTGGGACTGCTAATACAATTTGAACCAAAAAATTGAATTAAAACTAAAATTGTTTTCAGGAGTGCAATCCAGTCATTGAACACAAGTACATACCTCCAGACAAGAGTGGGTGAGGACGAAGCTGCTAAGAATTAGAGTCCAAATCCATGAACTTGTGCCCAGTACTTAAACCGAGTCTTGAATCCTGTTATTGCTGTAAGCACTTGCCTCTGACCTTAGAAGAAATAATCTTGCTTCAAGTTGGTGTGTTCCGTCAACTTGAACATGAACTACCCTAGGATACTGGAGGTTCATCCTTGGACTTGTCTGGTCCCTTATCCATTCAGTGCCAAAGTCATTGAATGGGCAAGTCGCTAGGAAAAGGGGTCAGGAAAAAGTCCTTCTGCAGAAAAAAGAAGAAGCAAGCTTCCTTTAAGCACAAGATATCCCAACATCAGTCGCTTCATTCACTCGTGAGATATGGCCCCTCTAATGATGCACCTCGACTCCCAGAGGCGCAAGAAGAAGGGGGTGATCCGCATTGACTTGGTTCTACTTCCTCTCCCTTTTTTAACAATACCGGGTCGGGTTCTTCTCCTACCAGTATCGAATATAACATGCTGAATAAAATCTTCTTCATGTAAAATCTGCTTGATTGAGATTGGAAAAATCATACGAATTTTATGAATGTGCTATGGTTCGAATCCATAGTCAATCCTATTTCCGATGGCCATGCGTAATGAATGAAAATATTGTTTGATCACCAATAATAAAATTAAAAAGATAATTGGCCGGACTTTTGCGGCCTTTACAACGTCCAGTTGGTAAATTTGGGGTTTGCTTTGTGTTTGTTTTCAAGAATGTGTGTTCAAAGACTACGCTCTCAACGCCTTTCCTATCACTCCTTGCTTGACATCGTGCTCAAACTTTGACCCTTTTGACATTGAAGATGCTAGTTATGGGCTGGACTCCATAAATCTTTCTCTGAACACTCAAAAGAGTATGTCTTCCAAGGTCCCTCACTATCCGAACCTTCTTGGGCTCATGACTCTCTTGAGTCTAGGACCACTCACTCTTGATATGGTCAAATATCAACCACTCCCGTATTCCTCCCTAAACACCAAAGAAGACCTTTTCTTCAGTGATATTGATTTGATTTCAAAAGCCTAATCTAATCTAGACTACTTTGTTAATGAATGTTTTCAGGTAGATCTAGTCAAGATGCCTCTGAAGAAGAAAGACAGAGAAGAAGAACAGAACGAGGATCTAATGCAGATGGTACTGGTGAGATTGGCAGCATCTGAGCAACATACCTTACTTAAATATCAGCTAGGATAGTTGAATATTGGGGTATATCCATCGATGGACGCGACATACAATCCAGGACAATATAGAGTGAGGAATTATCTAAGTCCCCCTGAGATAAAAGTCGAGTATGAGTTAAAGCCACAATTTCTGAACCTATTGCCACACTTCAATAGGAATTCCACTGAAGAACCATATGCATTCCTAAGTGACTTTGAGCTTGTCTATGCTAACCTCAAACATACTAGGGTTATCCAGGATTATATTAGGCTCACTACCCTTCCTTTTGCCTTGGGAGGTAAAGCAGATTACTAGGTCAAGAATTTAGGAGTGATGGTTACTACATAATCCCAGTTCAAGGACATGTTTCTAAAGAAATTCTACCCTATGAGTAGAACTAATCAGATGAGGACATGCATCGCCAACTTTTCCCAGCTCCCCAATGAGCCCTTCTGTGACACATGGGATAAGTTCAAAAATCTTGCAGAGCTGTCCTAGTCATGGTATGGATGACAACATCTTGGTCTAATCTCTTTTCTTCGGTCTCAACCCTAAGATGCAGGGTTTAGTGAGTGTTGCCACTGGAGAAAACTATACATCGCGAGGAGCGGATATTATCTAAAAGGTATTCGAGCAGATGGTTGAGACAAGCCTCTCACAGACCGACACTAGGGCATACATTGATTTCTTAGTTACACTTTTATATCTCGAATAGATCTCAATCTCAGCAATAGTTGGGCCAGGTATACTATTCAGAGTCCCTTAGATCTGAACATGAGATCCTTTCATTTGAGTATGTTAATAATATGTCACCCAGGAGCGGAAATACCGTGATCATGCATGATCGGACAAGGGAAGTGGAGAGGATCCCCTCTGGAGCTCGACCTTACGAGACTTCAGAGGACGAGGAGGAGAGACATCACATTTCGCAACCCCATCATCCAAGAAGGAGGATCCCTACTCAGAGGATGGAGAGGAAGAGAAGAGCACGAGTACAACATCAACATTAACATAGAGACGCCATGGAGTCTACGAAGGACCTTGCACCTTCGGTTGTGGTTAGGGTTGGGCATTGGGATGGGCCCGCCTGACCTGGCCCAAAACCCCGCCTACATAACCCGACCCAAACCTGAACCCAAAATTTAGTGGGTGGGTCGTGGGCCTCAAAATGAGCCCATATTAGTTATCGAGCTAGTTCGGTCCTGAGAAGGCCCCAACCCGCAAGCCCGATAGCTTGATACGATATAATTATATCCAATATATTCATATTTACTCCAAATATCATGTTCTAACTTCCATATCCTTAATTCGAGTTTAGAATAAATACTTAGACCCATTAATAATCATAACTATTAATGTGTATTGAGGACATTATTACATTAATATGTAAGATTATTACATTAATATTTTGGAATGAAATATATATCCTTAAGGGTTAGAGCATGTTTAGCTGTAAGTAACTAATCTATATTGGGTCATATTACCCACATCTACAATAGAATATGTAATGATGAATTAAATGGTGGTTTAAGTCACCATATTTTTACCACATTTCTGTATCCAACATACAAATAATCTTAGATTCACGAATTAGTTGGCATACTTAAAGTATTAAATATGCACACATTCATAAGAAACGATCAGATAAATGCAAGAAGAACAGAATACATGATATTAGTGTACATAGGTGTTAAATTTGGCCGACCCGACCTGATCATGACCCATTTTGTTAGGGTCAAGTTTGGGCTTGGGCCTAGAATTTGAAAATAAAATAGGCATAGGCCCGACCCATTAGCCCATATATTTAAATGGGCTTGGGCTGGGCCAACTCAAACCAGACCTGATCCGGCCCGATGTCCAACCCTAGTTGTGGTGGATACACCTTCAGTATTTATCCCCCAACCTATAGTAGATAATTTAAATTTTAATTTCAAGTTGCATCATAAACATTTGTGTACAAAGAACTCCGTTTTAGTTAATGCAAATAATGATATTTCTGATTTTGATTTGGATTCTTCATCATTTATTTCCCTATCTACAATCCCTTCCCTACGTGCTCTTACGACAAGAAAGAGTAGAACAAAGATTCATAAGGATGACCCAGAAATGGCATAATTTTGTACGAAAAATATCATGATTAAAGTATCATTTGAAGAGTATGTGGTTAATAATCCTGCATTTCAGAAATACCTCAAGGAATGATGCACAACTACTATGGTTAGTAGGAAGAAATCGAACCAATATGTGAAGACTCGTGTCTTATCGGTAGCCACTTATAACATCTTGATCCGAATAAATCGAATATGACCCAATTAAGAGTCCAAAAGTTCATTTAATATCCAATTAATGTTGAATAACTTTGATTTGATCTATAAATCATGAATAAAATCTCATTCAAACGTATCTGATCAAAAGTCGATCTCGTCGTAAATCAGACCATTGGAAAAGCTGCAATACAAATTCAAAAATTGTAAAACAAATCGAGACCACTCAAAAATCCAATTCGATGAAATATGACCAATAAAATCAACAATTCGTCGATCAGAGGTCATTTGATATTTTAAAATCACAATTAATAAAAAATCAAGGTTGTAGTTCGTCAATTTCTCTATCTGTCTTAGATCAGGAAAGTATGAAATTTGTATCAGTTGATCACCATGAATAGACGACCAAAATAAGCTATTGCACATCGAAATCTGAGACTTGAGGTGCAAATGCATAGAATTTTGATATCTCAGATAAATGGGAGAAAAAAATAATAATAAAATTTTTTCTGTTGTACAGGCTTCTTCTTCTGTATCCAGTAGCTTCCACTTAGCATCTAATGACTATTCCATTGGGCTTCTATTGTGGCTCCATTTTGAAACTCCCTAAGACCACTCTCTCTTATTTCTATCAACAAGAACCTCCTTAAATACCACCAAACCTCTTTCCTATTTATCCTAAATTCCTCTTCGAAGTTCCACCCATAGGAGCGAATTTCAGCAGCCCCCAATTTTCTCCTTCTCTTCTTCTCTGCTTTCCCCAACCAAAGTCCCATCTCCAATCTTTGAAGTTGCTGATATGTTGTTACAACTACTATTAGTGCTGCTGTTGAAGCTCTAATTTTATCCAATTTTGAAGAATCTATGGTACATCTAAATCCCATTTCATCTTCTCGTTTTTTTCTTCTCCTTTTCCCCCACCAAAGAAACCTCTTGATTGCAAACTTCAGCAACTCTTGTTGCTGTCGCTGCTACAATTTCAAGCTTCTCTTCTCCATTTGAATACCCAAAAAGGTACAATCTAAAGCCTCCCTTTTGCTGCATTGCATGTCAAGTTTGGCACATTTTGATCATGTTCTTGTTTCATTTTCTAGATAAACAAGTGTATCTAATCCTATTATAATAATGTGATTAATTTCATAAGTTTTAAGTCTCCTTTAGGTCTCTTGTTCTTGCTTTATTTCCTGGATCAACAAGCACATCTAATTCTGTTATAAATGATGTGATTTAATTTTATATATTGTAACTGCCAAAATGACCATTTTTATTCTTCCTCTCACAAATCACTTTAGAGTCTCATCTTACTAAAGTTACACAGAAATTAGTTTAGGATCAAAAATAAAAAAGTAATATCAACATGATTTATAGTATGAATTAGACCTCTTTAAAAATGATTAAAACTATGCACTATTATTGCATATACACTATTTTGCTCATAGCTTTTTGGTGAGTCTATAACCTATAACTGCAGGTACGCTATGCTATAATGATATTATGAGAAGCTAAATGATTAATTACATGTTCAATATTCATATATATGTATATATATGTATGTATGTATGTATATATGTATTGGAATGCAACAAGAAGTTTGTGATTGCCACCATTTTGGCTTGTTAACTACATAAGCATTTTCAAGTTATGACATTGATTATAATAAGTCCTTGTTAGATGTATGCTGACCATGATAATAATACATGGTTATAAGATATTATGCTACTCTTAAAATTTAGTTTAAGATTCTGCTGATAAAAATTTAGTTTGAAAATTAATTTAATTAAATCTCTGCTATTGACTATTGTGACATTGTGAATAATCTATAATATTAAAGGGATAATGTGTGTGGGAGAAAAGCTTATCTAGTTATGTCCATTCTTCTACAAGCAGGAAGTGCTCTCTTCCTCGTCAAAGTTAGAAAATAATTCCGATTGACCAAGACACTTCAATGAATTTGGATTATACATGCTTACCTAATGATGAAGTTGGAAATAGACAGGTTATTTTCAGTAGTCATTCAAAATCTAGTAATAGGAAGGGATTATTTATTGAGAATGCATGATTTTGCACATAGGAGCTTTTGTGCAATCTCAAACTATGTATGATAAAATTAATGGAAAATGTGAGTACTTTAAAGATTTTATAACATATCTAAATTACTTCAAGGACGTGTTTTCTTCTGTTGGTACAAGGCTATTTAAGGAGACCCTTCTAATGGAAATGTTTGGGAATACTTATGGATGGAAAGAGAATGGTGAATGTGTAACAACTAATAATTATTAGTGATGGTTATGGTGACCCTTATACCTGACTATATGAGGTTGCGGTGACCCTCAACTGGATGGGAGATAGGAAGCCAGTTTAGGCAGTGACCACCTAGTACGCGGGTCTATGATCCCAGTCCTCATTTTATTTTTACGCGAGCTCATAGTATTTTTTATACCTTATTGGGATACTGACTTTTTACCAGTTCTGCAGATCCTCTCTCTCAGGGTAGCTAGGCTTGGGGGGAGGTGCTCGATTTTAGTTTTTTATACGAGCTCGTTTGCCTGTATTGGTCGGGTCGGTTTTAGGGCGACTCTTCTGGGGAGTTTTGGTTACCGTTCCGCCAATAGGTCTTGGCGAGGACTTACAATTGAGTGTGGAGTGTGTTACAGTTTTGCATCCTTCTTGCTCTATATCGTATGACAAACTGATCAATGTACACAATCACTTTGGAATCAAGAAGGTGTGACCTAGATTTTTATAAAGCAAAGACTAAGGATAGCAGTTCTTTTTCTATCACTATGTAATTCCTATGGGCTTCATCCAGAGTTCTGCTAGCGTAGTGAATAGTAAATGACCATCCATCACCTCATTGTCCTAATAAAGACCCAATGGCAAAATCAGAAGCATCCATCATGATCTGAAATGGAAGAGACCAATCTGACTGCTGTAGGATAGGAGCTCGGGTGATGATCTCCTTTAGATTATGGAAGTCTTGGAGAACTCTATCATCTACAATAAATTTGATGTCCTTGCTTAGGAGCTCCATCAATGGTTGGGAAATCTCGCTGAAATCTTTGATGAACTATTGGTAAAATCCGACATGCCCTAGGAATGACTGGACTTGTTTAAGATTAGCCAGTGGCTCGAGTTTAAAGATTACTTCCTCATTGGTCAGGTCGACCTCCATTCCACGCTTGGAGATAACATGACCCAACACAATTCCTTCAGCCACATAAAGTGGCTCTTCTCCCACTAGAGCACCAGATTGACTTCACAGGATCATTGAAGTACTCGATCTAAATAGTTTAGGAATTGATCAAAATGATCATTGTAGACTGAGAAGTCATCCATGAAGACCTCAATGAAACTACCCACCATTTCTATAAAGATGACCGACATACACCTCTGAAATGTAGGAGGGGTGTTGCAGAGTCTGAACGACATGCGTCTGAAAGTGTACGTCTCAAATAGATAGGTGAAGTATATTCTCTTGATCTTCTAGGACGGTTGCATCCTGATTATATCTAGAGTATACATACAAGAAACAAAAATATTTATTTCCGCTAGTCTTTCAACAATTTGATCAATGAAAGGCAAAGGGAAATGATCTTTCTTGGTTGCTAGGTTCAAGCTTCTATAATCCACACAGACGCGTCAAGAAGTAGGTAATCTGGTCGGAGTCTCCTCTCCCTTATCGTTTGTTACAATGGTGATCTCAGATTTCTTAGGAACAACATGTAACAAACATATCCATTTAGAATTATGAGATATATAAATCTACATCGCACCGCTTCATGATTTCTTTCATCATGACCTCCTAGAGGTTTGGATTCAAATATTGTTGAAACTCACAAGAAGGCCTGCAATCATCTTCCAAGTAGATGTGGTGCGACCACAATGAATGGTTTATCCCATGGATATCTGGAATTTTTTAGCCTATCTCCTTATGATTTCTCTCTAGAACCTCAAGCAAGTGAGATTCTTTGTCTGCAATCAACTTAGAGTTTATGATGACTGGGAACATTTTTTTCACCCGTAAAGAAGGCATATTTCATAGATTCTAGAAATGACTTCAGCTCTAGAGTTATCTCTATGGAGCCTTAAATAATTGTGACTGGTGTTGGCTCTCTCTAATGTGTGTTGTCCACCTCAAATAGTTCTGGCTTTGAATGCAAGACATCTGAGAGATCTTCAAGCTATTCATATTTCTTTGATATGGATGGATTTCTTTTATTCAATTCACCAAACTCATCTAGAAAAGTAGGGGATACCTCAATTTTCTATGATGATAGGAAATTTGATTTTGCTTTCTAGGAATTTCTCCTTGGAGAGGAGCTTCTGTGTCTTAGTATCATTAAGGAGTAGGGATGTATCTCTTATTTTTGTAAGAAAATCACAGTTTTCCGCCTTTTTTTTCTTTTTCTCACTCTCATCAGATACTTATTCTGTAAGTTTGGGCACCTGGATTGTTTCAATAAGTACCTTGTCGCTGCCGGAGCGAAAGGTTATCTTTCTGATACTGTAGTTGACTACTTATTTGACCGTTCGAAGGAATGGTCGTACCAATATGATAGGGGTCTGTAGAAGGGTTGCTGAGGTATCCATATCAAGTACAATGAAATCCACGAGGAATTGCATTCCTTGGATACTAACAATGACATCCTCCAAAATTCCCCTTGGGTGCTTCACTGAATTGTCTACGAACAACAGAATCATCCTCATTGCTTTGAGCGGTCCCAAACCCAAATTCTTTGAGTAGAGATGCCGACATTAGATTAATCGATGATCCACTATCCATGAGTGTGCTTTTAAACTAATGGTTTAAAATTTCACATGAGCTCCAATGCCCTTCTTTCTAGGGATGTTGCTGATTGCATGCAATGTAGTCATGGTGAGGAAGTGCTTCACTGGTTTCTTGCGTCTAGTCTTGCTTGGTTGACTCATTGTGGTACATGCTTCTTTCAATCCATTCTTCATTAACGGCATGTACTCCATGGCTTTTATTGTAATATTTCCGCTATGCTCGGGTCAGACAAAGCATTTTTCAATTGTTTAAGGTTTTTTATTTTAATGCTTCAGAAATGGAAGTTATTATTTGCAAACTGATGGTTGGGTAAAGTGGAACCATCCATAGAAAAAGGTATAACAATAGTAGGAAATTCAACTGTGTCGGCTTGTACGGGAGTGGATGCTTGGACTAGTTGCATTAGTACAACCTTGGTTGTTATTGCTTGAGCTTTGATTTTCTTCCTTTTTTTGGATTTTTTGTGGAGAGGGTGGTAGTAGTACTTCTTTTTGCTCCTCTTTTGATTAAGGTACTAGTAGGGGCTCAACTGCATGTGATGAAGATTCACCTTCAGAAGCTTGACTTTTCCCCTTAGCGGAAGTAGACCGTTGTAGCCTTGTACCACTCCTGAGACAAACAACATTAAATAACATAAAAGAATTTATACTTGACTCAGGAGTTGGTGTGGCTGTATAGTTTACCTGCTCCTTTCTCCTGAAGTTGTGTGGTTTGCCTCTACCTATGTCGGGATGACTGTCTTGGAAGCATTTAGGTCAGTAATCTTACAACTCATCTCCTTCATGTTTTGAATCAAATGTGCCATGTAGTTTAGGGCATGATTCACCAAAGAAGCCTCTTTTAGATTCGACAACAGGAGGAAGCTGAGTCTTGTGGTATTACGATTGCCACATGTATTACTGAGATTGATGAGGAGGGAAGGACTACATGTTATAATGAGGAGGGAAGGAAAAGTTCTAGTACTGAGCAACCACCTGTTGCTGATGGTAAGATAGGCTGTATGCCATTTGCTGGTACTTCTGTCATCTCTAGTTGTTTCCTTGGTGTGGAGATTGATTGGACTGCTGGTATTATGGACTTCTTACACCATGATACTAGTTGAATGATCAAATGTCGGTGATTTGACCCTGAGACTGTCCTTGAGGACAGGTCAACTGCTTCTCATTACCCCAAACTCTGTTAACCTCTTAGATTTGTGGTAGGGGAGGAAAGAGTGGATCGACATATGACTACTAGGGTTGGGGATGGTAAACCACCATTTGTGTCTATGGTGCCTGCTGTTCAGGTGCTTTCACGTAGTACACATGCTGAACCTGAGGCTGACTAAGACTTGGCCAAGGTTGGTGTTGTACTGTTGGCTCCTTCTACACAACAAGAGTCTCAGAGATGGTTGCCTAGAATTGCATGCACTGTTGGTATTCAACAATAGCTCCAACTGTTTGGCGATCATGTCCAGCTTATCGAGGTTCTTCGTCCTCTTTTCAATCACAACTAGCTTCTCTAGACCCAAGACCACTTCTCAATGATGTCCACCTTGGACAGGTGGCTGCCAATAATTTCAAGATCTGAGTTCTCACACCTATCCACTTCACGTGTGTCTTTGTAACATCCAAATCTGCACAAACCTGAACCCGACCCGATTAGAGTCCGTATAACTCAATAAAGTTACTAATCGGTGTTAAATAACATAAATCGATCAATTGATCGTGAATTAAAAGTCGTTCGGGCGAAATCGATCAAAAATCGATCGTACCGTAATGCGTGACCGAAAAAGCCACGACGCAAATCGGGAAACCGCGAAATAAACCGAGACCACCCAAAACTCCGATTCGATGATATAAGATCAACGGAATCGACCGTTCGTCGATCGGAGGTCGTTTCGTATTTTAAAACCGCAAAATTTAGCCATAAACCAAAACCGTATTTCGGAAATTTCGGAGATTCATCTTCAATCCGAAGTATATGAATATTATACTCATTTTGATCGTCATTCAGAGACGATCGAAACGAGCTATTGTACATCAAAATCCGACACTCGAGGTGCGAATGCGGGCGATTTTGATGTCTCAAAAAAAAAACAAAAGAAACTAATTAAATAAATAAAGTTCTGCTGTACAGACAGCAGACTAATAACCAGTGACATTTGGCCTTTTCTTCCTCCACATGGCTTTGTACGTGTATCCAATTGGCAAATAAAACCCCCTCTCTTAGCATATATATATGCACCAACTCACTTCTTTTTTTCCCCTCCTAATCTCCAGCCGAAGAAGCCCCTCCTCAGCCCTCCTTCCTGCGCAGGTTGTTGTCCAAGCAATTGGACAGCAAGCTGCTGCCTTTCCCCATTCATGTTGAGTTGCTACAGGTAGCAGCACATGCTACTGCCCTGCAGTTGCAGCTGGAGCAGCTCTCCCTGCCCTGGAAGCTACTGGAATCTCCTCCATTCCTGCTGCAGTTAGCATCCAATTTAAGCTACTGCATGTTTGAATCTAAGCAATTGATCCAAGTTGATGCTCCTTGCTTTCGAAGTCACTGCATGTTGATTTTCATCTCCAAAATTGAAGATCTTCAAGGTACAATCTTTCCCTTGTCTCTTTATTTTCTCTCCATTTGCTTCAACCATAGAAGCCAAGCTTCTCCAACCTTGTTACATCATGCAGCCATCACCAACTGTTGTTGTGATGTTTTTTTTCCCATTAAAGCTACCTCAAGCTTCAACCAAATTGGAAGTTGCTGAAGCTCCCAACCACTGTTGCATGCTGGGCATTCAAATTCCAGCAAAGTTTGGAAGGGTTTGAAGCTCCACTGCAGCTTAGCTGCTGTCCAAGCAGATGAACAATCGTCTATTGCTATCTTGGAGTTGCTGCATGCAGGATTTTCATCTAAATATTGAAGATTTCCAAGTACAATCTTTTTCCTCTCTTGCTGCCTTCCATGCCTATTTTGAGTTTTAATTTTAAACCATTGATATGCTCCATTTGGGGCTTCACTTGGAATGGTTTCAGAAATTAGGATTTTAGGATCCCACGATATTCTTTGACAGAAAACATATGCTTTTTATGGTGTTTCCATGTAAACTCCTCTAAAGTCAATATCAGTATTTTCTCTCCAGAATGACCCATTTTCCTTGAAAATTTATTTACATGGAAGGTTAGTTGTGCACAATATCATAAGCCTATTCATCACAACAGAATTATTTTTGCTCCCATCCCTCGAACTCCTTATTAGTGGATTTGAGAGTATCCGTTGGCAATATATAGTGTATTTTCTGACCTTCAGCACAAATCATGAATGCTTGGTTTTTGAAGGATCTTTGGTTGTATCTGAAAGGAATGAGATGAGGAGAGTGCGGGTCTCCTTCAGACATCTCCCCAGCAATTTACCACACAACATTCTCATCTCTATTGAAGTGTGACCCTATGCAAGCAGCATCGACCAAACACTAGTTGTTTTCAATGACCCCCCAACAAAATGCTGGACCAAACTGGTCTTCAGAAATATCATGGCGGGGACACTTCTCAATCAAATCCCTGAAACACCCCCAAGTCCCATGGAAGGACTCTTGTGATCCTTAGGAGATGTTGGCGATCTTGGACAACATCATATTTGAGACGACCAAGTAGTCAATACTTGTGTATAAATGTAGATTTCGATTCCTCTTACGTCGTCACCACTTTTCCCAAATGGTTTATCCATTGCATTGCCTTTCCCTAAAGGATGAAAGGGAAAGTGGTCATCTTAACTAGGCCCAATAGGATGTTGGGGTAGTGCGAGGTGCTACAGATGCATCCTTAATTGTTGTAGATGGATGTATGATTCTTCATTGGAGTTCCCTTGAAAGATGGGGAGAAGATAGAGAGGAGCTATAATTTTAGCTTGAAGTATCCATATATCGGAGGAATCTAGATCCACTTTATGATTAGGCCAACCCCATGGTTGTAAGTTTGCTTCGGTGTGGGTTTGGACTGACCTCTCCTTCCCTCTCCCTCGCCTCTGTGAGGTCTATATATAGAGTGATTATCATCATCATCACCACATAAATCAGCCTATCCCCCTCCTCATATCTCTCTTTCCTCTAACCTTATCCTCAGATCTTTTAACATCTCTTTAAAGGTGACATGGGCTAGCGTTTAATCAGTAAACTGCTGCTTGATGGTCTGGATATATGCCAAAAGCATACTATTTACTTCATTCTAGTTAGCCCTACTCCTTACCCTAATCGGTATTCGGATGAATTGTTCCCTTTCCTTTATCTTGGGGATCCATCTCAAATTCTAAATTGTGATCAGACTCCTGATCCGGTGAAGGATCTGCATTGGGAAATAATACTCAATCAATTCTGAGAGAAGAAGGAGCAAGTTTGAGATGAGAGTTTGTTTCGAACAAAGGATTTATTAGTGAAAGGAAGGTAGTGTAAGGGGGAAGATCAAAACAAGAGTCTTCTCGATCACCAAAGCGGGTGAAGATGGGGGAGTCCAAGGGGAAGTCCACAACATTCGTACCTTCTTCTTGGAGACCAACCCACATTATTGAAGAAGTCAGTATCTTGTATTCGATGTAGCTGTTCACAAAATATGAACAAGACCATCCGAGATACGATATCTTTGGATAATAAAAGAGAAATAGATGAGGAGAAATGATTATGGGGAAAATAAGAGGGTGCGTAAATAGGTTGTGCCTCACTCTGTCTAGACTGTACCTAAAAACAATGTGGGCTTTGGGAATCCTAAACAATGATGTCATTTACATATTTTAATTAGTATCAAAGTTTATTAGCATTCCCCTTATTTTCATTTTTGGATTTTCACTTTTTTTAGTATTTTAAAAAATAATCACCTAACTTTTTTTTGAATTTTCTTTTAAGCCTAAGTGATAAAAAACAAAGGAAAATAGAGACAAAGCAGTGCAAGATGACACTAGGATGGAAATTTCAGCGTCGTGTCAAAATGATGAATGCTCAGATAAAAGACTTAAAATGCTTCCCAACTCTCTCCATGCGGGGGCTCAATCACATAAAACAAATGAAAATAAAGGCAGAAAGGACAAATCATGAGAAAAAATCAAATAAGAGGAACAATAGAGAGGACAAAATGTAGAAGGCAGTGAAATCAATGAGAAAAATCCGATGAACCCCCTTGTGAACAAACACCTGGTAAAGAGGCTCGAGAGTGCAAGTGTTCACCTATATTATTATAATAATAAATATAATCTCTCTCTCTCACAAAAAAATAAAAATTCTACACTAATATATGCTTTGTCTTTCTCTGTCTCCAGCTGACCCAAAAGAAGAAAAGCTAATTTCCTCGCAGCTCGGGTTCACCGGATTCCTAAGAAGTCACCTTCACCACATGGTCCCTCACAATAAATTCAACAAAGAAAGATGTGATAACACCTATGAGTAATTTTTTGAGTAAAGGATAAAATAGAAAATGATAAGAAAGAGTAGGCATAGAAAATCTATCCTAAGCATTGCTCCCCAACAACGATGCCAATTAATGAACACTGAAGTATGAGGTGTCTAACGTCTGATCTTGGAGGGCCTATGGTGTTCGACAAGTTGAATCCGATAATCATTGCATCGGTGCCTCTCTCAGCTTTCGATACTCAACTCAAGCGTTTCAATCAACACTCGACTCCCAGAATGAATACGTAATAAATCAAAGTGACATGAAATTTATTATACTCTACAAATAAGTATATATATACACAAGTGTAGGGCTCGAACCACAAAGGGGCAAGGAGGATAGGTACAAAAATTGATAATCAAAGAAAAATCATTAAATGTGTTTTTTTCTTTTTAATTGATTTTTCTAATTTTTTTGGGTTTTTTAAATATTACATATATTATATATTATATATTATATATTTTTATTTTAAATTTTATAATTTTTATTATTTTATATTGTTTTTCTGATTTTTATTTTTATTTTTGTTTTCTTTTTAATATGTAATAAGTATATATATGTATAATTACTATATGATATACAAATATAATATATATATATATATAATCAGGAAAATACAAGTACAATCCTTTTTATTTTTGAAAGGTTTTAAAATATATATAGGGTATTTAAGATAATTAATAATAATTATAAGTAATATATAATAATGATATAGCTATAAGTTATATATATAGTTTGATATTTTAAATATAACTATATGTGGTAAACAATATAAAATATAATATTTTTGGGGTTTTTAATGTTTTTCTCTCTTTTTCATTTTTCTTATAATTTTTGATATTTTTATGGATTTGTATTCGATTAAAATGGCAAAACATGGACTTATAGTAATTAGTCGGATTGTTTGGAATTTAAAAATAAATAAATCTCTCAAAAATTTCCAAACTAATTTTAATATAATAAATAATATAGACAAAATTCGGAAACATAATTTTTTTGGGATTTAATTTTTTTACTGATTTTTATAAGGTTTTAGGGTTTTTTTAAATTTTAAGAGTTTTCGATAATATTTTAGAAAGATAAATGGCCAACAAATAAAATGTGCAAAATTAAACATATAGGATTTTTTGGTATTTTTCGAAGCATTTATATAAATTTTATGTTTTCTAAATGCAACTATGAGAAAAAATGCACTGTTTTATGCTTTTATAAATAATTTCCTCAAGAAAAATATTTGTGATTTAAAATGGTTCCAAGCACTTAAGGCAATTTTCCTATATTTTTATATGTAAAATGCTATTTTCATAATAAAAATACAATAAATAAAATTACATGTACAAGCAGTGACCTAAATGCAATTTTAAATAAAGTTGTAATGCATTCTAGAATACTTTACAAAAATCTAAGGGCATCCATGCAAAATTCATGAATATAACAATATAAAACAGACTCGAGGCTATAATTGCAATGTCCAAAAAGTTACAAGTCTTGATTGCAGTTTTTACAAAAATATTACATCGATATCTAAAGTACTTGGACCGAATAATAACACAAACCTATGGGGGTGTCCTTGCAAAATATCTAGCCCCTTCATGCGTACAAGAAATTGAGGTTACTATATTGGACTGAAGTGCAAATAGGGAAAGCTAGGGTCCTAATATTATAAATATTTGAGTTGCAACTGAAAGTTTGTAGACTAAAAGGAAAATACAAGAAGTAGGGGGAGAATATGCAATGTACCCCCATGTGCGTTGATGGATGGCAGATGTGGCACCACTTATTCATGTGGAGCGCTATGGACAACCACTTCCGCTTCGCAGATGATGGGAGAGATTAGATCTCGTCCATGTATCTGACGGCTAGGCTTTGCGAGATCCAAGGATAGGTGTTGCACTTTCTTGATATGACAGCTGGGATTATCCCTGGAAGAAAAGGGAAGAACTCCTAGCTGGGCGAGCTTCAATCCATGCTCCTGATCGACTCCGACCACCTGGGAGTCTCCTAGGTGTCCCAAATGATGTTGATGCTCCTTCACGTCAGCTGGGATACTCAGAGAGGTTTGGGACCCATCGATAGGGTCTTGGAAGGCTTGCGAAGGCAAAGTTCCAGGAATACCTTCAGTCGTGCAAAAATCAAACTAACAAGGATCTTCAAGCTCCAGTACCAGCATGTTAGTATCGCACAAGACACACAAGGGTATGGGGATTGATTTGGCACAAAAATAAGCAGGGATGAGGCGAGGAGGAGGTCTCCAGTGTGCGACGATGGTTGAGACCTTTATCTCATGATCTATGCAAGATCAAGGGGAATTGATGGATGCTAGAAGTTCAGCAGCGATGGGGGAAGATGATTCGGTGGCTGGCGAAGTCGGGAGACAGTAAGAGCATGATGAGGTCGGAGCTCGAAGGTCCAACAAAGTACGATTTTTCGATTCTACAAAATACAAGATGGAATTAAAGTAAATAAAAAGCTAGACTATGCTACTGCTAGGTCTAGGAATTGAAAAAGCAAGAAAAAGAGCTTCTCGAACCTGGGGGATAGGGAGCAGAGAACCTTCACCTAAGCAAGTTCGATGAGGTTTGGATCTCGCTTCTCCTCATCCTTCTCCGCTCCTAGATCTCAGGAGATGCACACAATGTCACTAGGGATGCTCTATATGAACAGAAATGGGATTGAAGATGGGTCAAGATGGACAAATTCAAATGGAGGTAGGAGGAGAAGCTAAATAGGGATGCAAATTGGATTAGGGTTTGTGAGTGAATGATGCTACATCGTTCGAGAAATCACTAGTGCGTGAAAGTCCAATGAACAAGGAGCATATTTTTAGAAGGAATCGAGCACAGAAAATGCAAGATTCAGGTGTAAAAATTGGAGAAAAGATAGGGTCAACTTTTTGACATGCCTAGGGTTAGGATCAAAGTACAGTTGACTAGCAGATCAACCAAGACCCACACATCATTAGGCCATGTCAAGTACTTGAGGACAAAATAACAATTAAAATTTAAATTAAATAGAAATAAAATATAAAATAATTTTATTAATTATTTCTTAAAACATGATTAAAAGATCCGAACGGTTTCGAGATAAATAAGCTAGTTCCGTTGCATCACCACCTGGATGCAGTCCAAAATTTGCAAGGGTTCTCACATAATGGACGCATGCGAGTAAAGAAGTTAGTCCAAAAGAGATTGCAAAGGAAGTTACGGATTGGTAGTTGGAATATCGGTACTTTAACTGGAAAATTGATGGAGATAGTGGATACAATGGAAAGAAGGAAGATTCATATATTATGTCTTCAAGAGACTAAATGGGTTGGAGAGAAAGCAAGGGAGATCGAGAAGACAAGCTTTAAACTTTGGTATTCAGGTAAAGATAAGAGCAGAAACGGTGTTGGAGTGGTTGTTCATAAAGATTTGAAGGATTGTGTGGTTGAGGTGCAAATATTTGGGGATCGGATTATTTTGCTAAAGTTGGTGCTTGAAGAAGAAATTCTGAATATCATCTCAGTTTATGCACCACAAATTGGTTTAGATGAAAGGACTAAACAAGGTTTTTGGGAGGATATGGATAAGATTTTACAAGGAATCCCACAAAGAGAGATGGTTTGCATAGGTGGAGATCTTAATGTACATGTGGGAGAAGATGTTTCAGGGTATGCAAGTGTGCATGGAGGACATGGTTTTGGGGATAGAAACGAAGAGGGAAAAGTCATTCTGGATTTTGTAACTGCATATGATCTTTTCATAGCAAACACTCTTTTCAAGAAGAGGGAGGAGCATTTAATTACTTATAAGAGTGGCTCAACTAGAACACAGATCGATTACTTTGCGTTGAGGAGAAGAGATCGGTTGTGTTGCAAAGATTGCAAAGTAATCTCTGGAGAGAGTTTTACAACCCAACATCGCTTGTTAGTCTTGGATTTACAAATAAAAGGGCTGGTAAAGAAAAGGAAGGTTCCTAAGATCACTAGAACTAGGTGGTGGAATCTTCCGCTGAAGCAATCAAGCTTCAGGGAGAAGGTTTTAGAAGACTTATCTTGGGATTGTAGCGGTAGTGCAAACGAGATTTGGGAGGCAGTAGCATCTTGTATTCGAAAGGTAGCCAAAGAGATGCTAGGCGAGTCAAAAGGAGGAGCTCCGGGTCAAAAGGAGGCTTGGTGGTGGAGTGAAGGGGTGCAAGAGAAGCTAAAAATTAAAAGAGCTTGCTTTAAAGCTATGTCTGAGGATAAAACAGAGGAAACTGTCACCGACTATAAAATAGCGAAGAAGGAAGCAAAGAAGGCTGCAAGCGAAGCTAAGTCAAAAGCTTATGAGGTTTTGTATAAAAATCTCAAATCTAAGGAGGGCCAGAAGGATATATTCAGGTTGGCCAAAGCAAGAGAAAGAAAGACCAAAGACCTTTCTCAAGTGAGATGCATTAAGGACGAGGAAGGTCACGTGCTTGTTACTCAGAAGGATATAGAGACTAGATGGGAGCAATACTTCCATAAACTTTTCATTGGAGAAGGAAATAGAGAGATCACTTTGGGTGATCTAGCTAGTAGTGAAAGTTACTTGAATCGTGCATGCTATAGACGAATACAAAGAAAAGAAGTAGAAGAGGCTTTGAAGGTTATAAGACCTGGGAAAGGTGTTGGACCGGATGACATCCCTGTAGAAGTATGGAAAGTTTTGGGTGAGCGTAGTTTGACTTGGCTTACGAATCTATTCAATGTTATTTGGCGAAGCAAGAAAATGCCTGAAGATTGGAGGAGGAGTATCGTGGTGCCTCTTTATAAGAACAAAGGAGACATTCAAAATTGTTCAAATTACAGAGGTATCAAGCTGATGAGTCACACTATGCAAATTTGGGAACGTGTTATCGAAAGAAGGTTGAGACAAGTTTCCCAAATAAAAGAAAACAAATTCGGATTCATGCCAGGTCGCTCAACTATTGAATTTGCTGAGGAGAACAATGGAGATTTATAGAGCTAAAAGGAAGAATATCCATATGATCTTTATTGATTTGGAGAAGGCTTATGATTCCATCCCACGAGAGATACTGTGGAGAGTTTTGGAGAAGAGACAAGTACCTGTCCTATACATTAATCTCATAAAGGATATATATGATAGGGCTTTATCTTGTGTAAGGACCCCGACGGGGAAGACTAACTATTTTGATATCAACATTGGTTTACATCAAGGTTCAGCTTTGAGTCCATTTCTTTTTACTTTGATTATGGACGAGTTGACAAGTCACATTCAGGATGAGTTACCTTGGTGTATGTTATTTGCTGATGATATTGTGTTGAATGACGAGACTAGAGATGGAGTAAATGAGAAGCTTGAGGTTTGGAGACATGCAATGTAGACTAAAGGTTTTCGTATAAGTAGGGCTAAGACGGAATATATGGAATGCACCTCTGATGGAAGCAATGGTGAAGGAATCGAGGTGAAGATTGGTGATGATAACATTCAGAAGAGAGATTCTTTTAGATATCTGGGATCTATTTTGCAACATGATGAGGAAATTGATGGAGATGTTACTAATAGAATAAATGCAGGCTGGCTAAAGTGGAGAGGAGCCTCCGCCATTCTATGTGATAAGAAAATTCCTTTAAAAATTAAAGGAAAGTTTTACAAAGCAGCCGTGAGACCTGCTATGCTTTATGGTTCTGAATGTTGGCCTGTGAACCATAGACATGTGCAGAGAATGGCTGTAGCAGAAATGAAAATGCTAGGATGGATGTGTGGACATACACGTAAAGATCGGATTCGGAATGATGCAATCAGAAATAAAGTTGGTGTAGCTCCGATCGAGGATAAGATGCAAGAAAATCGCTTAAGATGGTTTGGTCATTTGCAAAGAAGGTCAACTGATGTATCGGTTAGGAGATGCGAGTGGTGGGATGTTGAGCCGGCTAAGAGAGGGCGAGGACGACCCAAGAAGTGTTGGAAAGAGACTATACGAAGGGATCTTAGTTTTTTGGATATAAGTCCGATATTGACCCAAGATAGATCTGAATGGAGGAGAAGAATCCATGTAGCCGACCCTACTTAATTGTGGGAAAAGGTTTTGTTATTGTTGTTGTTGTTGTGATTTCTTAAAACATGAATGTTGTTTCTTATTTTGTGTACTATTTTTAGTTGATTTTTATTTATTTATATCAATATATATTATATTTTAATTTTTACAAGTATATTATAAGTATAATTACTTATATATAGTGTATTTGATTTTTATTTTGTATTTTATTTTTTTACGTACATAATTTGTATATTTATAATATATTTAATTATACCTTCGTATATTGTTATTTCATTTTTCTGACTTTATTTATACAATCAAATAAATATAAGTACGTATAATATAAAATTAGTTTACCTATATATTTTATTGTATTTTTTATTTTAATGGAATTTTAATTGTTTTTTATGTTTATAATTTTAACATAAATACAATAATATTTAAAAATATAATAATATAAAAAGTGCAAAATGAATAGAAGTATATATATAGAGTAAAAAATAGGACTCTAAAAGCCATATTTTGCATCTTAACTCTATTTTTAATGAATTCACTTTTATTAGATAGATAATTTAATTCAGAGTATAGTAAAGATGAGTTTTGTCCATTTTGAATTTATATGGAGAAGATATGGATCTGTGAAGTTGTATTTGCGGTTTTTTTCATATGTGTATCCCTATCATATTATGCCTTATTTTTATGTATAATTAATTTTGTCTTTTTCTATGTATTCTTATGTACACATTTGATGTTGAAAGTATTTCCATTTGAAGTGTAAAAAGTGTGTAAAATTCGTAGAGGTCACTTTGGTTTTCTAAGCGACAATGCCTTTTTGTTTGTATTTCTATGACCTTATCTCCCCCTACTTTATTTCTTTGTCTACCAAGACAATATTAACATAGTCTTGGGGTTTAGATTCAGTCAGTATTTACAATAATTCTTTTATTTTTCTTTTCTTTTCTTTATTCATTTATTTTGTATTTAAATGCAGGTATTTGAGTACTATTTATAGGTAAATATTAGTGCTAATTTGTACTGGTTATCTATAATAACATGCATTTAACTAGAGTTTTAAAGAAAAAATAAATAAAAGTGAATGAATGGGTATTCATCAGCCACAAACCTATTGGTTTGTCAAACGTACACACTCATGCATATAGATGTATATCTTTTTGTCTTTGGTCAACGAATGTGTGAATGATCGTGACATATATGATTCTGATCTTGGGGAACAATCTCAAAGTCTGAATTATGCTAGGGCTCCTGATCGGGTGAAGGATCTGCATTGGGAAATAATACATGATCAATTCTCATAAAGGAGCAAGTTCGAGACAAGAGTTTATCTTGAAAAAGGATTTATTGGTGAAAGGAAGGTAGTGGAAGGGGGAAGATCTAAACAAGAGTCTTCTCGATCCCCAAAGCAGGTCAAGATATGGGAGTCCCTAGAGAAATCTACAAGATATGTACCTACTTCTTGGAGATCACCCCGCATTATTAAAGAAGTTGGTATCCTGGATTTGATGAAGGGGTGGCAAAATCTGAACAAGACCATCTGAGATATGCCATTTTTGGATAATAAAAGAGAAATTGATGAGGAGAAATGATTATGGAGAAAATAAGAGGGAGAGTGAAGAGGTAAAATGTGGTGCTAAAAGTGAGCGACTCAAAAAAGAAATGCAAATAAAAGGAAAGAAAAATGACGCAAGTACGCTAGACTTATCTTTGAATCCTAACCAGATCCAAATAAACATAAAAAAATTGGGTTCACCAACTCAACACATGTGAGACATGAAGGATCAATAATTATTATCTTTTCAATTTTACCGTTGTTTTAGGATATCTTGTAACACATCCTTATCAGCTGGCCCAATAAGAAAATGAGTACTATCAGTTGAAAAATTTCCCGTACTTTTTCCACTTTCTGTATGTCTTGTGATCTACACTTTTTGAGATCCTCGATATCAGGTCTGGGAGTCTACTTTTCCAAAGAAGAAGCCGATATGCAAAACTACCACTTCCCTTAAAAATGAGGTACTCGGATGCAAGACAATGAGACAAACACCATCGTGAAGGCATGGGCTTTGCTCGATATTTTAGACTGAGTCAAATGCTCTTCATAAGGTGAGAACAATGTCATCGACAAGGCCCTATGTGCCTACGTACCTTAGAAGCAGAAATACTTTGCTGGTCACATGTGATAATCGAGGAAGCCACAGATCGGGTTTTGGCTCTATTCCTTAAGGGTCATCCCTCACTCTGTCTGGAATATACCTGAATACAATGTGGGATTTGTAAACCCTAAAAAATGATGTCCATTACATATTTTAATTAGGGTTAAAGTTTATTAGCATTCCCCTTATTTTAATTTTTGAAATTTTACTTTTTTGAGTATCTTCAAAAATAACAGCCTAACAATTTTTAAAATTTTCTTCTAAACCTAAGGGATAAAAATTGAGGCAGATAACGATAAAGCAATGCAAGGTGACATTGGTATGGAAATCTCAATCTCGTGTCAAAATGATGAATGCTCTGATAAAAGACTTACAATGTTTCTCAACTCTCTCCATGCGGGATGCAAGACAAGAATTTTAATCTATATACAGTATGCAAAATGGTGAAGTCACCCTAAGCATGAATTACTATTTATCGTGAAGCATAATTTTAGTTTTAGTTAGACTCAAACGTAGACTATAAAAGCATGCAAAAATTAGGTGTTTGATACTAGATAACACGATCAAGCAAACCTAAAAATATGTGGGCTAAATCATAGAAAATGAATGAAAATAAAGGCGGAAAGTACAAATTGCGAGAAAAAAAATCAAATAAGAGGAAAATAGGGACGACAAAAGTGTAGAAGGTGGTGAAAATAATGAGTAAAATCTTGTGAGACCCCAAGTGAACAAACACTTGTTAAAAAAGGCCCGAGAATTCAAGTGTTCACCTGTATACCTACAATAATAAATAGAGTCTCTCTCTCTCTCTCAAAAAAATAAAAGAAAAATTCTACACTAATATATGCTTTCTCTCTCTCTCTCTCGCTCTCCAATTGGCTTAAAAGAAGAATAGCCAATCTACTCGCAGCTCGGGTGCACTAGCTTCCTAAGAAGTCGCCTTCACCACACGGTCTCTCACAAGAAATTCAGGAAAGAAATACATACTAGCACATATGAACAATTATTTGAATAAAGGAAAAATAAAACAGAAAATGATAGGAAAAATTAGGCACAAAAAATCTATCCTAAGTAGTGCTCTCCTGCAACGGTGTCATTTGATGAACGCTGAAGTATGAGGAGTCTAACGTCTGATCTTCGAGGACTTGTGGTGTTCGACAAGTTGAATCCTACAATCACTGTATCAGAGCCACTCTTGGTTCTCGATACTCAACTCAAGAGTGTTAATCAATAATCAACCCACAGAATAAATACACAATAAATCAAAGTGAGATGAAATTTATTATACCTTACAAATAAGTATATAGTACATAAGTGTAGGGGTCGAACCACAACTGGGCAACGTGGATAGGTATAAAAAATTGATAATCAAATAGCAAATTGATAAATGTGTTTTTGTGTTTTTTTAAGGTTTTTTTCGTGGGGGATTTTTAATATTTTATGATTTTTTAGATTTTTTTTGTTTTAGATTTGTTTATTTTAAATTTTATAATTTTTATTTTCTTTTTTATATTTTTTCTTCCCTTTTATTTTTAATATCTAATAAGTATATATACATGTATATATAACATGTATAATTACTATGTACGATATAAATATATAATATATATAATAAGAAAAATACAACTAAGTGCAATCCTTTTTATTTTTTAAAGGTTTTAAAATGTATTTAGGATATATGTATAATAATTAATAATAATTATATGTAATATACATTAATGATATTGATATAAGTTATAAATATGGCTTGATATTTATAAATATAACTATATATGGTAAAAAATTATAAAATCAAAACATTTATGGGGTTTTTAATGTTTTCTCTCTTTTTAATTTTTCTTATAATTTTGGGTTTTTATAGATTTTTAATTTATTAAAAATGACAAAACATGGACTTATAGTAATAGGCCTGATTGTTTTGGAATTTAAAAATAGATAAATCTCTCCAAAATTTCCAAAACTATTTTATATATAAAGTATAATATAGACAAAATTCAGAAACATACAAAAATATTTTCAGTCTTTTAAAAACTTTTACTGATTTTTATAAGGTTTTTGGAGTTGTATGATTTTTAAGAGTTTCTGATAATATTTTACAAAAATAAATGGGTAGAAAATAAAGTACAAAAGATTAAGTAGAGGAATTGTTTTGGACATTTTCAAAACATTTTTAAAATTTTATGTTTTTTTAAATGCAAGTAGGAGAAAAAGTGCACTGTTTTGTATTTTTTAAGGAAATAATTTTAATATCTTCAAGAAAAATATATGTTATTTAAAATGGTTCCAAGCACTTAAGATATTTTTCCTAAATTTTTTAGACGTACAATGCAATTTTTAATAATCAAAATACAATAAATAAAATTACATGTATAATAGGGTTCTAAATGCAATTTAAATAAAGTTCCAATGCATTATAGAATACTTTATGAAAGTTTGAGGGTATCCATGCAAAAATGCTCGAATATAACAATATAAAATAGACTATATGCTATAATTGCCATATCTAAAAAGTTACAAGTCATGGTTGTAATTTCCATGCAAATATTACATTGATGTATAAAATCATTGGACCAAATAATTATACAAACCCGTAGGGGTGTCCTTGCAAAATATCCAGTCCCTTCATGTACACTAGCATGTGAGGTGATATATATTAGAATAAAGTGCACATAAGGAAAGCTTAGGGTCCTAAGAGTAAATATTACCAAAATATTTGAGTTACAATTGAAAATTTGTGGGCTAAAAGGAAAATACAAAAAGCAGGGGGGTATGCAATGTTCCCCCACGTGTGCTAATGGATAGTGGATGGGGTGCCACTTATCTACATGGAGCGCTCTGGATGGCGTGACCACTTTGTGGAGGAAGGACAAAGACTAGATCTCATCTACATATCTGATGGCTGGGCTTGGCGAGATCGAATAACATTTGGTGCACATGGGGACGGATCTTGATCTGACAACTGGGAGAACCCCTAGAAGAAAAGTGAAGAACTCGTGGCTGAGAGAGCTTCAATCCATGCTCCTGATCAACTCCGACCACCTGGGAGGTGTCTCAAAATGATGTTGATGCTCCTCCGCATCAGTTGGGATTGTCAGAGAGGTTTGAGACCCATCGATAGGGTCCTAGAAGGCTTGGGAAGGCAAAACTCTAGGAATACCTTCGACCGTGCAGAAATCAAACCAACAAGAGTCTTCAAGATCTAGTACTTATAGATTAGTATCGCACAAGACACATGAGGGTATGTGGCTTGATTTGGTACAAAAATAAGCGAGGATGAGGTGAGGCTGAGGTCTCAGGCATACGACAGAGGTGGAGACCTTGATCTCCTGATCTGTGCAAGATCAGGGGAATGGATGGGTTCTAGAGGTTCAGCATAGAAGGGGGAAGATGATGCGGTGGTCGAAAAGTTGGGAGACAATCAGGGCATGATGAATGGAGATCGAAGATCGAAGCTCTATCGAAGTATGATTTTTGATTCTCCGAAATACAAGATGGAATTAAACGAAATAAAAAGCTAGACTATGCTAATGCTAGGGCTAGGAATTGAAAAAGCAAGAAAAAGACCTCCTCGAATTCGGATGTCAGGGAGAAAAGAACCTTCGCTTGAGCAAGTCCGACGAGGCTTGGATCTCGCCTCTCCGCCTCCTTCTCCACACTATCTTAGGAGATGCACCCACTGTAACTGGGGATGCTCTAGATGAAGAGAAAAGGGGAAGAAGATGTGTAAAGATGGATCAAATTCAAATGAAGGTCAGAGGAGAATCTAAATAGAGAGGCGACTTGGACTAGGGTTTGCGGGTGAATTGATGATCCATTGTTCCAGAAACCACTAGGGCGTGAAAGTCCAATGAACGAGGAACAAATTTGCAGAAGGAATCAAGCCCAAAAAATGCAAGATTTGCGGGACACATTGGAGAAGAGATGGGGTCAGCATTCTAACATGCCTAGGGTTAGGCGCATGTATAGTTGATTAGTGGGTCAACCAAAACCTACACCTGATTAGGAAACGTCAAGAGTTAGAGGACAAGATATAAATGAAAATAAGAATTAAATAAAAATAAAATAGAAACAGATATTATTATTTTTTTCTTAAAATATGAATGTTTTTTCTTATTTTATTTACTATTTTTAGGTAATTGTTATTTAATTTATTTATCTATTTATTATATGTTAATTTCTACAAGTATAATTATATATATAATTACTTATATATAGTGTATTTGATCTTTATTTTTGTTGTATTTTATTATTTTATGTATATAATTTTTGTATTTATAATATATTAATTATACATCTTTATATTTTTATTTCATTTTTCCGACTTTATTTATATACTCCAATAAATAAATGTATGTATTATATAGGTATAAACCTATGTATTTTATTGTATTATTTATGATAATGGAATTCTAATTGATTCTCTTTGTGTTTATAATTTTAATATAATTCAAATAATATTTACAAATATTGAAAAATATAGAAATAGTAAATTATAAAGAATAAAATAACTGTATAAAAACATACAGGAAAAAGTATACGTTGGAAAAAGTATCCAAAAGTCACATTTTGTATCTTAGCTGTAATTTTAATGAAATCACCTTTAATAGATAGATAATTTAATTTAGAGTATAATAAATGTAAGTTTTGTCCATTTTGATTTTATATAGAGAAGATATGGATATGCGATTTTCTATTTATGAGTTTTTCATCTGTGTATCCCTGTAACATTATACCTTATTTTTATGTATAATAAATTTTATCTTTTTATGTTTTTTTGTATATGTTTGATGTTGAAAATATTTTCATTTGAAGTGTAAAAAAGTGTGTATAAATTAGTGAAAGTTTTAGCTATATACAATGTACAGGTCACCTAAGGTTTCTAGGCGACAATGCCTTTTTGTCTGTATTTATATGAACTTATTTCCCTCGCTTTATTTTCCCCGCTTTATTCGTTTGTCCTCCCAAGTACATAGTTTTCAATATAGCCATTGTACATAACCATAATTGTATAAAGGGATCTTTATATTAAATGCATTCATAAATATTTATTTTAGATGGACATGATAAAACAACAACTTTTATTGCATTAGTGAGTCGTCAAGGGCTTACAAGTCTAACAAATGGTCGCTCGTGTTATTCTCGTGTGCTGTAGCTCAGGATATATCACAAGGAGGGCTTAGGGCAATGCGCACAGAGAGGGGGGACACTACGAGCGCAGGTGGTCGAGGGCAGTGGGGTAGAGGTGCAAGAGGTCGAAGTGAGGGGAGCATGGGATAGATGTTTGTGAGGGAGCGGATGAGGAGACCATAGATATTTCTACCCAAAGTTTTCTTGTTAATTATCCTTGTGTCCAAAAGTTAACATCCGTTTGGGAGGTGGATGGATGATAACTAATCCAAGAGATATACGTGATAAAATAGCAAGAAGATAGGAACACAATTAATATTGCAAAAAATGGAGAAACATAAAAAACCTTAAAATTAATATAACAAAGAAATATAGGCACGGTTTCCCCTTGGCTTTCTAAATTAAGTATCCTTAGACGCCGGACTTGAAAATTCAACGAAGTCAATATCGTAATAAATGATTGAGCATTAACTCTTGAAATTGTAGCCATAAAATTTGTAAATTTCATTGCAAATAAACGTGTCTTGTGGTGGGGGATGAAGACCAGAATGCATTTTGAAACCAGAATATTTTTTAGAAGTCTCCGCATTTATTAAACATCTCCATCATTTCAGAAAGAGCACGCGATTTACGTTCTCTAAATTAGTTGATTCAAAGAGAGTCGAAATTGCTGATTATGAGAAAGAGAGAATAATTTGTTGATGGGAAATGGAATTGAGTCACGTATTCCATTTGAGTTGACTTGTGTTATAGCATTCTTAATACGAAATCATCATTATCCTTATTGGATTTTTTTAGTGAATGGATTCCAAAAAAACACAATATATTGAATCATATATAAAACCAGTTAGCTAGCTTTGATGATCTTTTTATTTATCATTTTCATTCCTCAACGTAGAAATTAAAATTTCTAGGCATCCAATTAAATATAGTTCTGAACAATCAAGATCTCATATATATTTTAAGCAGAGGAATGATATGAGTTTGGATCACCTATTATGAGTGGTATCACAATAGAATATGCTATGATAAGACTAGGGCTGCTAATCGAACCGAACTGTAACGAACGGACCTATGTTCGAGTTCGGTTCGATAAGGAAGCTCGAAAGTTCGAGTTCGAGTTCGGTTCGATAAATGTTCGATATGACATGTTCAAGTTCGAGTTCATTTTGATAACGAATGTTCGATAACAGTTCATTAACAATTTAACTTAATTAAAACTTGTTTATATGAACAAGTTCGAAACTGGAGTTCGATAACAAGGTTCGATAAGTAGTAAAAATAAGAAATTATTCAAATTAAAGTGATACAAAGTCCAATATATATCACAATTTCCTTAACCTCAAATGTTATCAAGTGTATAAATACTAAGTTACACATACAAATACATATACACATATACATATATCGAACTCAAACTTTTATCAAACGAACATATGTTATGTTCATGTTTGGTTCGTTAAGCTATCGAACTAAAATTTGGAGTTCAAGTTCGGTTCGTTTAGAAATGAACGAACTTTTTTCGAACTATTATCGAACGAACTCTAATCGAATACGAACATATTCAGTTCGATTAGCAACTCTAGATAAGACCAAGGACGGATGTTATTTGGGGGCACAAGTCACCCTCTTTAGGTGGTAGCTTCAACTGTTAAGGAAAGATGAACCCTTTAGTGGATGCACGTGTACATTCTTGCCGGGCAATATCAATTCTACCCACCCATAGCATTGTATTACTTATAGATGATTTCTCTTGAATGCTAATTTTGGCGGATTGTAGCCCATGGGAAATTCGTATTATTCAAAACAAAAGTTGTTCATTTTACTTACCTAAGCCCAAGATTGAACTTAGGCACTTACCCCCCAATTATTTTCCCTCACCCCGTTGTTGTTGTTGAGAGAGATGATGTCTGAGTGTGTGTCAATCTCAAGTGCATGATTATTATTGTTTTTTTTGGATTTTGTGATTTTTATTGGTATTTTGATACCAACTTTTGAATGTTTTTGCATTTTTGTATTCCATTTTCACTTTCAATAAATATTATATTTTTAGCTTTATAGTTTAGTTTATTTTTGAATTTTTATTTTATTTTGTTAAATGTTCTTTATTTTATTTTTTAGGATTTTATTTTTTAAGGCAATAAAATATATGTCAGGTAAGAAAAAGTATTAAAACAACTCAATAGAAGAAGAAGAAAAAGGCACAATTTTGGTTTTTATCAGTTGTGTCCCTTTGAGGTTTGCACTATCAATTATGCCCCTTTCTTTTTTGGAATAACCCAACTTCTTATTGTTCTATCACTTGTGCGTCTTAGGTTAGTTGTCGTAAATCCGCGTCCCAAACGAACATTATCTTTTAGTACACAGGGGCCACAACATTGAATAGATAGGTTCGAAAAGTCCATATGCATCCTCCACCCCCTCCTCCTCCTCTGCACCTCCTCCACCGTCCTGTCCTCCACATCCATCCATGTCCTCCTTCTTTGCCCCTCCTCCACCTCCACCACCCCTCCTCCTACTATGCCCCGCTTCTTCTCTAACCCCATCCTCTTCCATCGCCCCTCCTCTTCTGCCTCTCCTCCTCCTCCCCCTTCCTCCACCGCCCCTCCTCCTCTACCACCCCTCCTCCACCTCCGCCCCTATCCTCCTCCTCTGCCCCTCCTACTAATCTGCCCCATCATATCAACCCATCCACGCGAGCAAGTAAATGAAGTCACCGATTTCGATCAAGGTCTTCATGATAGCAAGATCCCATCGTGTAAGGCTAGAGTGGCCACCAATATCAACCTCAAAGGGAGATCCTTTTGGGGGTTCTTAGATTCTCGATCATATGCAGAGCTCTCACTTAGTCTCTCGGTGATTAGTCATGCACTGATTGAGGTAATGATGAGGTCCAACCTCACTGAGTCTATTAAAAAAACTTCAGCGAAGACGCACCTCATGTAGTCTTTTTGAACCTTTCTTCCTCTATCTTCTTTTACCTCAAGATCTATATCCCTCTTATTATATGTATCTACATTTTCTCTTTCCAAACCATGCGTTCCTCATCATTTATCTCTTCTTCTCTTTGTATTCTACACTATTGCAAGAAGTGGTTGCAGTGGTGGCCTGATCTCCACTAGAGCACATGGTTTGCACCTTCGAGTGGTTTTGTGACAACACCATGAAGCTTCAACAATAGTAGGTGCTCCTCCGGTGGATACTCAACCATCGAACTTGGAGGCAGATGAGGTAGGTATTGTTAGACATGTGAGCCCCGGGCGAACCATTCTTACAATAAATATTATTGTAATATATATGTTTGTTAATAAAAGTTATTGATGTTTCACTCCCTTTCTGAAATTAAATGAATGAATGCACTATAAGGTCCCTCTGTACAATTAGGGTTATGTACCATGGCCATCTTGATGATCATATAGATGTTGATTCATTAAATGAATCATAGAGGCTGGTGTTTGGATGAATATCTAAGGAGTTAGATAGAGGACTCATCAAGCACCATCAAATGATTATTAAGAGATGATCTCCAGCCTGAGTAGGAGATGGCAATCCTTTCTCACATAGGCTGATATCTGACCGACCTCTTGATGCAGGTCCTCTGCATGGGAATAGTGATTTGGAGGTGTCAGATTAGTTAGGTCAATGAGTTGACTTAACGAGATCGAGATAACATAAGTCCAATGTTGAATGCTGTCACAGCATAGGCACACATCCTCTGACCGGAGAGAGATGTGTTACTATATGTCTGAGTGTGTATATTTCACAGACCAATAGGTTGATGACCTAACCAAGGTCTATACACCGGCGTGCTGGTGTGCATGTAAGGGCATATGAGTAATACGATCTCTTAAAGGGATCATACATGTTCACTTATGAACCGAAAGACATGAGCTCACTCATGAGGTATTGGGACCGATCAAATTCCATGCATGGTCGCCGTGCTTTGGAAGCATGACATGAATTTGAAGGTATAATATATGCTTTGGGAAAGCATATGATCGATACCGATTCCCAATGACCAAGATTGAGAAACTTGGTGATCAAACCCTGAAGAAGACAGTGTAAAATTGATCTTGATCTTCAGGTTGATCATAGGTCTTCCAGTATGCAGGATGTACAGGTATTGGGAATACCTGAGGGTGATGTGATCATAAACGATTGTATAACCATGACGCTTCCATTCCGAGGGAGTGATGAAACATGTCTGGATTTTAGTGACTCCTCTCAATAGAGAAGCAATCTGATATTGGTTCAAGTGTTAGACATTGGTCTGAATGAGATTCATATGCAATGAGAAGATTAGATTTGCTGTCTTGATTTAATCAAGCATCTATGGGAGGTCCGTAAGATCTGGATTTGAGATGAGATCTCAACATCCAAGTCGCTATATGTAGAACAATACAATCACCCTGTCCTTATCTCCATATATCTACGGAGAAAGCACATTATTCTTGAAAGTGTTCAAGAATAATTCATTTGATGAATTATGTATCCAAGCAACAAGAGAATGATAATTAAATGAGATTTAATTATCAAGAATAATATGAATGAGATTCATATTATGAGAATGATTATCCAAGATAATTAAATGAGAGTTGATTATCAAAAATTACGGATTATGGATAGTGCTATCCATGATATCTGTGTAGATATATTATAAACGTGATTTATAATATATTATAGAGAAAAGAACTTTGTAAATAGCATTTGTTAATTATTAATGTGAATTGGATTCACATTAAGTAATTACTTGGATATGTGATTTACAAATTAGTTTGGGTTGTGAATATGATTCACATATTTTCAATTGCATGATTGAAATGTTCACAAATTAATTTGGAATTAATTTGGTAGATATTTTTGTGATAATGGTTATTGCAAATTTATTAAGAAATAATAGGATAAAAATAAAAAGGAGATAAATTACCACCAATTGAGGTGGCGTCACCAATGACATAGTCATGGTGACGCCCCCTCAATTTTAGGGGGTAGTTTGTTATCTCCCTTTTTAAGATCTTGTTATCTCTTAAATAATTGATTTATGTTAAATTAAATCATGTTGATGATAATACACCATATTTTTTTATTTAATATTAATTAATGTTGTTGGGTTTTTACCAACAACAATCATGACCATTGATTGATGCATGGATCAACCTAGCCGTTTGATCCATGTATCCCATGGATTGAGATCCATTGGATCCCAAACTAATATATAAAGAGGTCAGCCATAGCCCTTTCAAGGTACATTATCAAGAGTTGTACAAGGCTACTACTCTCTCTCTCTCTCTCTCATTCTCGCCTACTCTCTCTCTCTCTCTCTCCCTTCAAGGTGGCCGTCCATCTTGTGCATTGAGAAAGAGAGCCTCTTGCCTTCACCTTCGACGACTCGAGGATCTCCATCTTCTTTGGGGCTGCTTGCTCTAGAGGAAGACGATGGATTTTGTTGGATGAAATTAGGGGACTCGAAGCTTGGATCTTCATCGAGGATTGCGGGAGGAACGCATCTCATCATCGCACCCGCAAGTGCCATCTTCGTGGATCGGACTTGAGACAGGAGGATCTCTTGCTTTAGAGATCTCGTGATCGTAACCATGCTTCAAGAGGTATTTCTAATACTTTGTGGTTTGATGAAACTATCCAATAAATGTTCTTGTGATCATGTGGTGTCATCACTTGATTAAAAGTTTTTAATTTCTGCTGTATATAGCGACTAGTCGCCTCGATCGCATGAGATGCGATCGACACACTTCCGTGATGCGCTTGAGGATTCTCAATATCCTTAAAGTGGTATCATAGCCTTAGGTCAAAAAAGATTTTGGATACAATCCATAGACCTAGGACGACTTCGGTTTGAAAGGATCGCAGAATTTTTGTCGCATTTCAATTTTCGCACCTATGTATAATTGAATTTTTCGGCACTGTTTAAATCTTTTAAACACAAAATTTTCAATTGGATTTTGTTCCCCATTAAATAAGGAAACCATAGGATCTGAGTTTATGTAATTTAGATTTCATTTGCTCAAGATATGACCCTTTGAATAAACATGTATTCACTGTTGCGGGAACAACATATCTGAACGTGATTAATGAGTTAATTACTGTTTTGATCCACCTTCAAATGCGTGAAATATCACTTGAGTTATGTCATAAATCAAGTTGGCAATATTAGGAAACTGATTTTGCGAGTTTTGGATTTAAATTGCTCAAGATAAGTTAATTTTGGTGATTAAGGGTCACTGCTGAAAATTGACAAATTTGATCATGAACCATGTGATAGTCATTCAAATAAGTTGATGAAAATTAATTGTTAATTTTCTGAAATAATTAGTGATAAATATTTGTGAAATATTTAAAGAGATAATTATTTCATTGAATGACATTTCCCACATCAACAAACATTACTTTAATGAAAACCGTTAGTTTATCCTACAATAGTTGTAGGATAACTTTTACATGAAAAACCCTCTTGCTTGAATAGGATTGGGGATTTGTTTAGCAAATCTCCTTATAATATTATCAAAATGGTTTTGATGAATATTATATGGTATAATTTCGGTTGAAAAACCGATGAGCATCACAAAGTACATGATGATCTATATGACATTATCCTTTCCTGAGGTGGATATGGTGACCAGTCGGAGAGCATTGGGGTTGCGGGTTGCAACATATGTGGTCTGTACTACACTCGTCGGTACTGGCCATGACAATGGGTAGGGACTCGATAATGCTGGAGAAGTCAGAGTGTATTTTTCTAATTATTAAAATTCGAATAATACATACTTTGAGATTATACCTACTATTCAAATAATAATCAAGTTTGTTGATTGATGATTGGATTTATGATTAATTTAATGTGATTAAATTAATTATATCCAATAAACACTCTATTATGAATAGATGCGTATTTTCCTTGGAAGAATTAATTATGTGAATATGATTCACGATAATTAATTATTAAAATTTGAATATGAGGTGGAGGATCACATAAGTGACATCCATGGTCTCCCGTCAAGGCGAAGGGTTCCGTCGCCAGGGATTGTATGTAGGAGATGTCTGTCCGAAGTGACAGCTCCTATATGCAAGCGCATCTGGATCGAGCTCTTTGCTTCTCGAAAGAGTAAGGCCGTATGCGTAGTGACCCCAATATCGAGTCCTCATATTATTGGGGCGATATTGGATTGTGCATAGCGAGTTCTAATCCTTTTGACAGTTGGTTCAATTAACGACGGGTCAACATCATCTTAGGGGTGGTGGGCCCAGGTGTTAAAGACCAAATTGAGAAATGCAAGTTGGATTTGCAAGGCGGAATGAGTTCTCGCTTCTTTTTATCGGAGTCACAAGTTCTTATATTTTTGGGATGTGACAAAGATAGGAAAGGAGATCCCAGATCTTGCTTGAGATATATCGGTAAGTATATCTCTTACTTTGAAAGACAATAAGGGAATAATCTTTCAATGTTGACATAGTAAGACAATTTGATTTAAAATGCCTTAATAAAATATCTTAAAATGAATATATAATTATTTATGTATTCTGATATAGTTCATTCTTAATTTCAGAAAATGAAGTCCATGAACCCACTTAGTAGGCTCCTGGAGGTCAATCAATTGACCAGACCAAATTATTCGGATTGGATCTGAAATTTGGATCTTGTCCTTTCTGTAGAGCACATCTCGTATGTGCTGTCCAAGGACAAGATAATAAACCCTCAGATTCTGGAAGATAAATCATATAATGAGAAATATGATGAAGATCATAATATGGCAAGATGTTATATCCTTGGCTCGTTATCCAATGTGCTTCAGAAGCAACATGTGGAAATGAACCATTACCAAGAGATTATGCTGAATTTGATGGAAATGTTCGGTGACATAAACCGGACACAACGTTACAATGTGATGAAAAAGCTTATTCGCTGCAAGATGCAGGAAGGGACCTCTGTCAGAGAACACGTGCTCAAAATGTTTGGGTACCTTTCTGAATTGGAAACCCTGGGAGCCTTCATGGATGCTGACATGCAGACTGATTTCATTCTCCTGTCGCTCCCTAAGTCTTTCAACAACTTTTTCGTGTCATTTCACATGAGCAAAGCTGATTTCACTAATGCTGGGCTGTTAGCTGCATTGAAGTCTACAGAAGATGTGATGAGGAAGGACGACCCCTCTGCTAGTGCAATGGTTGCACAAGTGAGAGGAAAGCGCGGATGGAAGCAAGGTTCTCGGAAGGGCCCGACCTAGAAGAGAAAGAAGAAGAATCAAGGAGTTGGTTCATCTTCTAGTGCTTCCATACTAATGACATCAAAGAAGTCCGATGTCTGTCACCATTGCAAGAAACCGGGGCATTGACAACGTAACATCCCATATTACCTGAAGTCTGCTGACAATGGTAAAGCCACAACATGTATAAAATCTACTTTCATCATTGAAACTAGTTTTCTCGTTGGACGAGAAGGAAGTTGGGTTGTAGATTCTGGTGCTTCTGTTCATGTATGGAATTCGTTGCATTTGTTTCAGGAAACTAGGAATCTGGAGCAAGGGGAGATAGTCATACAGATGGGATCTGATGCAAGTGTTGCAGTAGTCGCCATCGGGACCTGCAGACTATCATTATCTAGTGGTCGAGTCATACTTACAGAGTGTCTTTATGTACCTGAAGTTATAAGGAATCTGATATCTATATCTAAGCTAGTTAGAAATGGATATTCCTTCACTTTATGCAATAAGTTAATCATAAACCGTTATGATAAATATATTACCGATGGTATTTTAACTTCTGGTAGACTCTATGTATTGTGCATTGATGAATGTGTCATGAATGTTACTACCGCTAATGATGGAAACCCCAAGAGATCCAGGGAGGATGGAAATCATTCGAATATGATTTGGCATCAAAGGCTTGGTCATTTATCTGTTGATAGGATCAATAGATTGATAAAGGATGGACCTTTAGATTTTCTACAGGTTCAATCTTTACCTACCTGCGAACATTGCATTCGAGGTAAAATGACTAGAACACCTTTCCGTAACAAGGTTACAAGATGTGAATGTATTCTTGACCTAATACATACTGATGTATGTGGTCCCTTCAGTACCGCAACTAGAAATAGATATCGATATTATTTGACGTTTATTGATGACCATTTGCGATACGGGTTTGTCTTTCTACTACATCATAAATCTGAAACCTTTGAAAAGTTCAAAGAGTTTAAGGCTTTGGTTGAGAACCAAACCGATAGGAAGATCAAACGAATTCGATCTGATCGAGGTGGTGAGCACTTCTCAGATGAATTCAAGGAATATCTTAAAGAGAATGGAATTGTCTCCAATCTCACTCCCCTGGAACTCCCCAACATAATGGTGTTGCTGAAAGACGCAACAGGACCATCATGGACATGGTCCGTTCAATGATGAACAAAGCACGTTTACCTCTTAGTTTCCGGGGATATGCAGTAGAGACTGCAATTTATATCCTGAACAAGATTCCTAGCAAGTCTGTACCCAAAACTTCTCACGAGTTCTGGTATGGTACCAAGCCTAGTGTTAAACACTTGAGGATTTGGGGTCGCTTGGTCCATGCGAAAAACGTGGACGCAAGTAAGCTAGAATCTCGCACTTATGAGTGCTACTTCATTGGGTATGTTGTATTGGATACCAGCTTTATGACCCTGAGACCCAAAAGGTTTTTGTCTCTAGGGATGTGAAATTTCTAGAGGATGATTTCCTTAAAGGTCAAGACCGAAATGAAGTAGAGGAACTCATTGAATCCCTTGAGGATTATGAGATTCCTGAACCAGAAACCGAAGAGATAAATAAATATGAAACACCCATACCTCTTCGAAGGAGTTCGAGGGTGGTTGCACAACCTGAAAGGTATGGATTCCATGTGTCAGGTGAGACCGACAATGATCCTTCTTCATTTGATGAAGCACTCGCAGATCATGACATGGATAGATGGATGCTAGCAATGAAGTCAGAAAATGACTCCATGCATAAGAATGGTGTATGGACCCTAGAGGATCCACCTAAAGGGGTAAAACCCATTGGGTGTAAATGGATCTTTAAGAGAAAAAGGGGACCTGATGGGAAACTAGAGACTTTCAAGGCACGGCTCGTAGCCAAGGGCTACACACAACGAGAAGGCATCAACTACGACGAGACATTCTCTCCTGTGGCTATACTTAAGTCCATCAGGACACTGCTAGATATAGCTGCATCTCTTGAATACGACATCTGGCAGATGGACGTCAAGACAACCTTCCTCAATGGATACCTCGAGGAGGATATCTCTATGGAGCAACCCCAGGGATTCATAGTTGAGGATGGAAACGTATGCAAGCTAAAGAAATCTATCTATGGGCTCAAACAAGCTTCTCGTAGCTGGAACATTAGATTTGATGAAACCATAAAGAGTTATGATTTTGTACAAAATCCTGATGAACCTTGTGTGTACAAGAAGCTTAGTGGGAGCGCCATCGTGTTCATCGTGCTTTAAGTAGATGATATCCTTATCATTGGGAATGATACATGAATGATGACCAATGTGAAGATTTGACTATAACATACCTTCGAGATGAAAGATCTTGGAGAAGCCTCTTACATCTTATGCCTGAAGTTGTTCAGAAATCGAGAAAAGAGAATATTGGGATTGTCACAACATGGATACATTAAGAAGATTCTTGAACGATTCCGTATGGATAGTTCTAAGAAAGGATTTCTCCCCTTAAGACATGGTATCCATCTGTCTAAAGGGATGGCTCCTCAAAGTGTTGAGGAAAAGAAGGCCATGGCTGGATGCCCCTATGCATCAGCTGTAGGAAGCTTAATGTATGCCATGATGTGTACTAGGCCAGACATCTGCCATGCAGTGTGAGTGGTAAGTCTTTACCAATCCGCTATGGAGAGCAACACTGGAATATAGTAAAGAACATATTCAAATATCTAAGACGGACGTAAGATTACATCTTGGTCTATAGAGATGGTGATCTCCAAGTCTTGGTATATACAGATTCAGACTTCCAGTCGGATATTGATGATCGAAAGTGAACATCAGGGTTTGTATTCCTGTTGAACGGTGGTGTTGTGAGCTGGAGAAGCAAGAAGAAGGACACTACGATAGATTCAACAACAGAAGCCGAATACATTTCCGCATCGGATGCTGCATACGAAGCGGTGTGGTTGCGTAAGTTCATCTTGAGCTTGGCGTAGTTTCCTCTGATACTCCCATCCCGCTACTCTGCGATAACACGGGAGCCATTGCCCAGGCAAAGGAACCCAGATGGCATCAAAAGAGCAAGCATGTGGAAAGGAAATACCACATCATTCGGGAGATTCAAAGGCGTGGTGATATCATCATCACCAAGGTGACCTCTACCGACAACGTTGCTGATCCTCTTACCAAACCTCTGACACAAAAAGTTTTTGACCAGCATGTAATGAGTATGGGTTTACGGATTGTACCTGAATGGTTCTGAGGGCTAGTGGGAGATTGTTAGACATGTGAGCCTCGGGCGAATCATTCTTACAATAAATGTTATTGTAATATAAATGTTATCAACAAAAGTTATTGATGTTTCACTCCCTTTCTGAAATTAAATGAATGAATGCACTATAAGGTCCCTCTGTACAATTATGGTTATGTACCATGGTCATCTTGATGATCATGTAGCTGTTTATTCATTAAATGAATCATAGAGGCTGGTGTTTGGATGAATATCTAAGGAGTTAGATAGAGGACTCATCAAGCACTGTCAAATGATTATTAGATGTCAATCCTTTCTCACATAAGCTGATATCTGACCGACCTCTTGATGCAGATCCTCTGCATGGGAATAATGATTCAGAGGTGTCAGATTAGTTAGTTCAATGGGTTGACTTAACGAGATTGAGATAACCTAAGTCCTATGTTGAATATAGTCACAGCATAGGCACGCATCCTTTGACCGGAGAGAGATGTGTTACTATATGTCTGAGTGTGTACATTTGGCAGACCAATAGTTGATGACCTAACCAAGGTCTATACACCGGCATGCTGGTGTGCATGTATGGGCATATGAGTAATACGATCTCTCAAAGGGATCATACAGGTTCACTTATGAACCAGAAGACATGAGCTCACTCATGAGGTATTGGGACCGATCAAATTCCATACATGGTCGTCGTGCTTTAGAAGCATGACATGAATTTGAACATATGATATATGTTTTGGGAAAGCATAAGATCGATACAGATTCCCAATGACCAAGATTGAGAAACTTGGTGATCAAACCCTGAAGAAGACAATGTAAAATTGATCTTGAGCTTCAGGTTGATCATAGGTCTTCCAGTATGTAGGATGTACAGGTATTGGGAATACATGAGGGTGATGTGATCATAAACGATTGTATAACCATGACGCTTCCTTTTCAAGGGAGTGATGAAACTGGTCTGGATTTTAGTGACTCCTCTAAGTAGAGAAGCAATCTGATCTTGGTCCAAGTGTTGGACATTGGTCTGAATGAGATTCATATGCAATGAGAAGATTAGATTTACGATCTTGATTTAATCAAGCATCTATGGGAGGTCCGTAAGATCTGGATTTGAGATGATATCTCAACATCCAAGTTGTTATACGTGGAATAATACAATCGCCCTGTCCTTATTTCTAAGTATCTACAGAGAATGCACATTATTCTTGAAAGGGTTCAAGAATAATTCATTTGATGAATTATGTATCCAAGCAACAGGAGAATGATAATTAAATGATAATGATTATCAAGAATAATATGAATGAGATTCATATTATGAGAATGATTATCCAATATAACTAAATGAGATTTGATTATCAAAGATTACAGATTATGGATAGTGCTATCCATGATATCCGTGTAGAGATATTATTAATGTCATTTATAATATATTAGAGCGAGAAGAACTTTGTAAATAACATTTGTTAATTATTAATGTGAATTGGATTCACATTAAGTAATTAATTGGAAATGTGATTTACGAACTAGTTTGGGTTGTGAATATGATTCACATATTTTCAATGGCATGATTGAAATATTCACAAATTAATTTGGAATTAATTTGGTGGATATTTTTGTGATAATGATTATTGCAAATTTATTAAGAAATAATAGTGTAAAAATAAAAAGGAGATAAATTACCACCAATTGAGGTGGCGTCATCAATGACATAGTCATGGGTGATGCCCCCTCAATTTTAGGGGGTAATTTGTTATCTCCCTTTTTATTATCTTGTTATCTCTTAAATAATTGATTTATGTTAAATTAATATATGTTGATGATAATAAAGCATATTTTTTATTTAATATAAATTAATGTTGTTGGTTTTTAACCAACAACAATCATGGCCATTGATTGATGCATGGATCAACCTAGCCATTGGATCCATGTATCCCATGGATTGAGATCCATTGGATCCCAAACTAATATATAAAGAGGTCAACCCTAGCCCTTTCAAGGTACATTATCAAGAGTTGTACAAGGCTACTACTCTCTCTCATTCTCGCTTACTCTCTCTCTCTCTCTCTCCCTTCAAGGTGGTCGTCCATCTTGTGCATTGAGAAAGAGAGCCTCTTGCCTTCGCCTTCGACGACTCGAGGATCTCCATCTTCTTTGGAGCTGCTTGCTCTCGAGGAATACGATGGATTTCGTTGGACGAAATCAAGGGACTCGAAGCTTGGATCTTCATCGAGGATTGCGGAAGGAACGTGCCTCATCATTGCGCCAGCAAGTGCCATCTTCGTGGATCGGACTTGAGATAAGAGGATCTCTTGCTTTAGAGATCTCGTGATCGCAACCACGCTTCAAGAGGTATTTCTAATACTTTGTTGTTTGATAAAACGATCCAAGAAATGTTCTTGTGATCATGTGGTTTCATCACTTGATTAAAAATTTTTAATTTCCGCTGCATATAGCGACTAGTGCGACTAATCGCCCCGATTGTATGAGATGCGGTCGACACGCTTCCGTGATGTGCTTGAGGATTCTCAATATCCTTCAGGACATACATATGATGTGAGGGATGCCGAAGGAGGAGGCTGGAGAGCGTGGGATGGAGGAGGAGGGGCCAGAGGAGGAGGGTGGGGGGGAAGTGTTTAGACAGTTATGTTCCTTTTAATTGCACCATGGTGTGATAAAATAATGCTTAAGTTCAACTCATTGGCGGCTAAATTAATAGAAGGGCACATGTGATAGAACAATAAGAAGTCGAGGCGCAACTGATATTCCAAAATAGAGAGGGGTAAAACTGTTATTGTAATATCTTAGAGGAACATGATTGATAAAAAGCCTTTTGATTTTATTTTTTTAGTATTTTAATTTTTAAGGCAATAAAATATATATCGAGGCAGGAAAAAGTATTTTTGGTGTTTTAAAGTGGGAAAGATATCTTTGACGAGATTTTTAGATTTTTTAAAACTTCAATTTGATTATGTAGAAATACGAAAACATTAAATTATTTCAATAGAAGAAGAGAAAAAGGGAATAATTAGAAATAATATTTTTTTGTGAATTTAGCCCTTATTCCCTTTAGAAATATATATCACTAAAAAATTGTGTTACATAAAAATTCCAAAAACTTTAGGCATTATTCCCTCTAGACTTATACGCCTAAATTTATAAAGCTATATTTATAAAGCGAGCAAGGCCTAAATTTTTTTAGAGTTTTTATATAACATGTGATTTTTTTTAGTGATTTTCTAGGTATATTTTTCAACATTTACAGTATTTAAATTTCTAAAAATATAAATCAATAATAATTTTGAAACCAAAATTATTGTAGATACTAGATAGGTAGTGGAATATTGGATAGTATTCTTTTTATAAGACTTTATGGTTTGTATAACTATTTTTAATTTGAAAATCAAAATGAGGTTTTTGTTCCTAACCTATATAGGGACAAAGCCTAAGCTTCTATCAACATAGTTCATGGTATATCAAGTCCAATGAATGATTGAAATAAATAGAAATGATTTAAACAACATAAATACTCAAAATAAAAGAAATGGTCATAGAATTTTACAAAATTGAAGTAAAATGAGGATATTTAAAATGAGCCTACCATAAAGTTTACTTAACAATGATTTTATGTGAGAAAATCAAAGAAATTTGAAGTATTAAGAAGTGAATTAAAATAAAAATACAATTATAATGTTAAATAATCCCTGGATGGTCCAACTAACAAATATACAAAACTAATTTCTACTTTAAATTAGTCCTTACTAGGGACTACTAAATGGACTAAGAAAGTGTGGAGTTGTATCCCTGTAAATCTTCAAGCCCTTTGTAGATGAAAGACATTGAATATATCATGTGTTAGCATGGCGAGGCTTCTTCCCTAATGGATGGTGGCCATACAGAGGGGTGGTGCTCGCCAATGTCTAGCTTGTCAAAATAATTTAGGAGATGAGGATCTACCTAGAAACTACCATAATAGAAGGATGAACAAAGGGAAGTTCTAGTTTTAGCCAATTAAAAAATGGCTTTAGATGGTCTTGAACCTCAACTCACCTATGAAAATCCTAGATCTTCTCCAAGTGTTGGGTTTTATGGATTTATGTGGGAAAGCCCTAAGATACAAGTCAAGGAGCTATATGTGTCAGGATATGTAACTAAAAACCTAGGGGTATTTGTGCAACATTGATCTAATGAAGTATTTTCATGGCTTTTCTGGGTTTGTTTTGACTTTCTATGTGATTTTTTATTTTTTTTAATTTTTTATTTCCATAATTTCTTGCAATATAGTAGACTTGGCCTCAAAAAGAGTGAGGAGTAGGGATTGATGCCACTAAGTCATTCTAAATTATAGATTGCTCTAGTTCAAAAATCTCCTCTAATTGAACATGTCGAGCATATTTTTTATAATACCAGGATCGCTATAACTAAATCCATTTTCAACCAATCACTTGACATTGATTAATACTTTATAGAATGAGGCTACTTGAAAAAGGTTATTCTGTTCAGAAATGAAATGTTCTAAATGCTTCAAGCTACGTTATTACCTACGTTAATTTTACGTTTTGTGAAATATATATGAATCATATATTGATTAGAGCTAGAACAATTTCTTTGCAAAAAACATTTCAAAATGCATTTACCAAATAATAAGTAAATTTCTACTTTAAATTCATTGCAAGTAGTTCATCATTTCTCTAATGATAATATTTTTGGCACCTTGCAAAAGATATAAATTGAGCCTTGACTTCACATTCGAAGTAGAGTTCTACCTTCGTAATAAGATAGGAAATTTATTTTCTTTCATTGCTGAAAATAGAATATTATCATGCATTTCTTGATTTACACATTGTAACCTTAACTCATAGCTGAAGAAGTCGAACAAAAAGTCACAATGAGCCATAATTGAAGGAAAGAAAATGGACAAGGACTATCCATATTTGGTTGAATAAGTGAATGTGCTCCTGAAGGAAATAACTATTACATGGAAATGAAAGAATATGGAGTGCTTAATGAATGAAATATTATGGAATCCAAAGTAGCTTAAGTCTATGGTCTAATGCTATCACAATTATATGTCATGGGTGAATTCCTACTTTTCCTCCTTCCTATGTGGTACCCTAGGACTATCAAAGTATGGTGCTCACCCTGTAAATGGACTTTCCAGTGTGTGCTTGGCTCGAGCCTTTGGGTAGTACCTGAAATCGCACTTTTTTATTCATATGACCATTTAATAACTCGTATTAGATTTTGGTAAAGAAATATTTACTACTTGATAATTATAAATAAACATTACAAGTACTTAAATATTATTTATTATACGAAAATGGGAAGCTTTATAATCACGATCCATGCAATAACAACATTTTGGAGCTATTGGATTTAAGTTGGCACTTTTAACATAATTATTATTTTGAAGAATCATCCCCAATAATTAAAATAAAAGGGATTTCTCTCTCTCTCTATCTCTATCTCTCAAGAAATAAATTCGGAAATAAAAAGAAAATATGGAGAGCCATAAATATGAAAATAAGAGATTTTGTTCGTAAAAATTATGAAAAATATTGACTTAGGCTATGGTACGAGGATTTGAAGTATATATTTGTTGCTAGAAAAAGATATTTATTATTATTTTTGATATAAACATAAACTGAAAATATAGTTTTGAAATATGAAATCAAGTCTGAATTAAATAGTTATAAAGCAATTTAAAATGACGTGAGTTGAGAGAATAGATTCACTAGGATAAGTTCGAACTTCTAGTAATCTTGGGAGGAATATGATATATGTATTCCACAATGAGACAACATGCCCATGAAATATCATCACTATGCCAACCTTACTAGACTAAGAAGTTCTTGATGGATCGTCAAAAGAGACAATGTGAATCCCTCTTAAGGGATCGGGGAAGGAGTCTAAAGTCCCATTCAACGTTTACCCATGAGTTGCCCCTTGTGAAGTTGTAAGAAACCTTCCTTGCCATTCATCTCTGTCAGTATCGGACTAACATGCTAAACATTGGAGTGACTACTCATCAGTCAATAACGACTGGCTAGAGGGTTGAGGCCATGGATCCACACCACCTAGAAAGCAATCTGATTAGGTTTGGCCCCTTATGACACCATTGGAAAAGTCTACCAATTCCCTGGATTGAATCTCCAATCCATAAACATGTGGAATCATGCCTCCAACTAAAATCATCGACTAATCAACAAGCAAAAAGAATAAGGTCACATTCTTTTACACTTCAATCCTACATCTATCCTAATTCCAATAAAGAGTTCCAAAGTTTTTTTTCGTAAATATTCAATGTTTTAAGTAAGAGGGAAAGAGAGCCATGATGATACTATAGAGTACAAGAAATTAAAATGTGAGATTTTTAAATAATATTTAGAAATGTTATATAATTTTCTAAAGAATTTTGTTTTTTAAGGTTTAGTGAATGAGAAAAATATTAATAAAAGGTAGAAAAATTATTTTTGTGATTTTAAATTTGAAAAGTGTTTTTAAGGATTTGTATTATTTTTAAATTTTAGAGTATTGACAAAATATAAAATAAAGGAAAAAAATCATAAGTAAATAAGTGGAGAATATAAAATTAGAATTAAATTAAAAAGCCTCCCTAACAAACATAGGCGTAATTTTAAATTGTGAAGACGACATAAAATGTGCACTTGTTTTTATGGTTTAGATTTGTGATTTTTTTATAGAAAATTGGAAGGTTTTCATTGCTTTAAAGTTTTTTGGAAAAATATAAGAAATTTGTGAGTTCTTTTTAAAATGTTTATGTGCTTTTGGAAAATACAAACTCCATTTTTTTATAATTTTTGGCCAACAATGAAAATAAAAAATGATTTTTATATTGAAAACTAAGTGTTTTATTTATTATTTCCAATAAATGCAAAATTATAATAATGTTGGAAACTAAAATTTGGGATGATAGACTATAAATAGGTGAATAAAATGTCTAAAGGAATTTGTTGGATATTGCACTCTATGGTTAATCAAATAAACAAACTAAAACCTAAGCATATATTTTTTAAAAAATATAAGTCCCATTTTCCCGAAAATGGGATGTTATCATTCATTAAATGATGGATTCTTTATGTGATATTCTCCATGAAAGAAATATATTTAGAACTAAGTTAGTACAAATGTTTTTTGAATGAAAAAGATTGAGTTTCAATAAATAAATGCAATTAATTCTAATAGTTTCAGAAAATACGATCTCAATTCCAAAAGATAGAGATATGTAATAAAAGCCCAACATAATTCTATTCATCCATAATATTTAGATATGACATAATTATGTTTTTTTGCCAGATTTAGGACTAAACTAAAAGAAAATGTCCAGTTTTTAATCAAAATGATCAGTTAGGGATTCAAATTTAAATATCAAAAATAATGTAGGTTGCTTCAGGAGAGCCCCCTAGCAGGAAAGGTGCGCAAAATGGCAAAACATGAACGACTCCTCCGCAAAACTCCCTTCATATTCCAGGTGCATGTGAGGGCCCTAATGTCCTATGGTCGAAGCTACTCCATGTGTCAAGCACTTGTGCCTCCTCTCACATAGAGTCATCCGATGCAATTGATAAATGCCCATTCATTCACCTTTTTTCTCTTTTTTATTTAAATCCCTAGATAAATAAATGTAAATATATCTAACTTGTATAACTTAACATATTGACTGTTATTTGCAGATAGTACATAAAAAATGTATTTAAATACAAAATATTTAAATACAAAATATATGAATAAAGAAAAGAAAAATAAAGGAAGTATTGTAAATACTGTCTGACTCCAAAACGCAAGACCAAGTAAAAATTGACTTAGTCACCAAGTAATAAAGTCGGAGGAGATAAGGGCAAACAAATACAAACAAAATAACATAGACATCTAGAAACCCTAGCTGCCCAATACACCGCATAAATAACCAAATATACACTAATTTATATACACTCTTACACACCTAAAATAAAGATATTTTTAACATAAAACATGTACTAAAAAATACATAGAAAAATATAAAAATAATTGCATATGAAGATAGTGTACAATATGACTGGGATACACAGATAAAAAAGATGTAAAGAAAACTACAATGATCCAAAATTTCTCCATATGAACTCAAAATTCAACAAACTCCCCTTTATTTTCATTAAAATTAAATTATTTATTTAATTAAAATAGTTTCATAAAAATGGAATCAAGATATAAAAATTGTCTTATTGTACCTCATTGTATTTTATACCTATACAATTTACTCATTTTATTTATTATTTATATTATTAATCCTTTTATATTTTTAATTACTTGTAAATATTATATAAAACATACTAAAAATATAATCATAAACTAAAAACACTGAAAATTCACTAAATAATAATAGAATAAAATACATAGGTATACTATACCGATAATATTCATACCTATATTTATTTAAGTGTACAAGTAAACTTAGAAAAATAAAATAAAAAAAGTAAAAATATATTTAATTGTATTATAATATATATATATATATATATATAATATTTGAAATACAAAAAATCAAATACATAATAAATAGGTATTTATACCTATAAATACACCTGTAAAATTAACCAATAATAAATGAGCCGATAAAAATAAATAAAAATACCTAAAAATAGTACATAAAATAAGAAAAAACTTTCATGATTTAAATTTTATTTAATAAAATCATTTACTTTTTATTTTCCTTTTGTTTCTATTTTTAATCTATTTTATCTTCTTCTAGATGACGTGGACCGATAGGGAGGCAGTCTTGGTTGACCCGATCAACTTTCTGCTCCCTGTTTCCCCATTTTCGCTAAATTTCCTAGCTCAAAGCAGGTTACTTCTGCCCTTGATTCCTTCTTGATATTTCTTCACCTAACTCCGATCATTCATGTGAATCAAGAGTTGGTTCCAGTTACCCTTGATTCTATCGAAAACCATAGGTGAAGACAACTCCTCAGTAAGCCTTGTATAAAGTATCTCCTCCACCATTTTTGAAATTCAATCCTCCCAATCCAACTTTTCTCCCTAAAAATCAATCCTGGAGCTTGCACTTCGTGATCAGAAGTGGAAAATTCTTATTTGCGGCACAGAGGAAGGGTAGAGGAGATGATTCAGCCACTGTCAGATCTACCTCCTGGTGGTTATGCTCCCAGCTTTCCTAGTCTAGTGAGGTTGTTATTTCTTTACCTTTTCATTTCGTAGGAGTAGGAGTAGATTAGCCTCTCATTTTATTTCATTTTCTTCAGTCCATTTTAGCATAAAAATCAAATTCTTAGTTCACTAGAGCTCTGAGCTCCGACCTTTGCTCCTATTGTTCCCAACCATTGACAAACCTGCTTACCACCTCCACACCTTCGCCTTGTCATGATCTATCTCCTTGATGCATCCTTCAACCCAGATCTTGCACAGATATGAGATTCAATGCTCATTCTTTGCTATTCACTAAAGCATTTCTGCTGCACCCATTCCCTCTTCTCTTTTGAGCATTTAATGGGTCAAGGAGCATCGTCCTCGACCAAGGAGTCTTCCTCTTTAGGGTAGGACCGAAGAGAACCCCTTGTGAGGCTTGAGTGATCCAAGAACATGAGCTCCAGGTCCCTAAGCTTCATCGAGCCTCTAGATCTCCATCGATGAGGTCTGGACCCCATTGAGACCTCAAGCTGCTACGAATTTGGCCACTGATCGTTTTGAGCACGCTAGCAGCCAAGGAAACACAATGAATCATGATTTCTCTTGGATCAAAGCTCGCCCAGCTGGGGCTTCTTCTCAGTCTTCCAAATTCTCTCCCAACCGTTGGATGAAGAAAAAGAGCCCATGTATACCGTCGTCTTTGGATTGACTAAACCAGGACTATCAGATCAAGCATTGAGATCTAATCTCAGCCACTCCTTAGTGAATTGTCATCCATCGACCTACAATCACCACATGGATAAGTGGATTGATTACCGCCATCTGACAACACACATGTTGGAGGTATTTTATGACTCTTACCCCCATTTTTGTATTTATTATTTAGTCTAAACTTTCATTTGTTGTTGTAAAATATTTGTAATATTTGTACTAAGGACCTTGAACTTATTTTTATCTACACTTTAGTCCATTTTACATCTCCTCACGTCCTTGTGTGCATGAGGGGGTGAGAATTTTACACGGACCCTTTTGAGTATTGTGTTATTATTTAGTTCAGAAATTTAAATATCAGTTTAATACATTTCGATAAATTTGCAAGCTTGGTCCTATTATTCAAGGATTTGCATTTATACCCTATTAGTGTGGATTATATATCGTGTAAAAGCTTCATGGATGGCACTGGACTTTTCTTAAGTGTTATTAAATGCTCTAGAACTTTGTATAATTTGTGAATAGGTCCCTATATTAAAGATTTAACTTTGTATTTGTATTTCATTTATTAAAATTATCAAATCACATTTAAAATGATAGGACAATTATCTTAAATGTTAGGGGCCCTATACTATCACATATATGTTTTACAAGGTAATTAAATTATTTATAAAAATTCAAAAAAATATGCATTTTCTCATGTTGAGCATTTAAAAATCCATAAAAAAATTTGGAAAAAAATCCAAAAATAAATGTATGTTTACTTAGGTATATTTTATTTTCTGACCAAATATTTTTGCAAAATATTAAGAAAAACTCGTAAAAATCACAAAACATAAGACAAAGTATAAAAATTATAAAAAAATAAGTTTTTAAATTTTCTTTGCATTATCTGGTATTTAGGAAAATTGAATTTGGGCTCAATCTGATTTGATAGATATTTATTAAGTCTATTTTGAGTACATGTTTTTTCTTTTTCTTTATTTATGCATTTCCTTATTTAAAAAATAGCAAAAATTCTAAAAATGATCCAAATCACTAAAAACAAAGAAAAATTTATAAAATCCAAAATATTTTATTTCTAATTTTTTGAGTTTATTTATTATATATTAGAATCTGAAAGCATCTTTTTTATATTCCTTTTATTAGTATGTCTATATATATTTATATTATCCTTTATTCTTTTTGTTTTAAAAATGAAAATAAAAAATTGCAAAATTATAAACATATAAAAATATTATAAATAGAAAACCCACAAAAACATTTAAAAATCAAAATACAAAAATTCTCTAAGTTATCTATTCATTTTTGTTGCTCTACATCATGTGCTCCTTTGTGGTTCAACCCCTACTACTTGTCATCTATACACAATTTTGTAAATTATAATAATTTTATACCACCTACTTTTATTGCTTAATCATTATTTGGGCTAATTGTTGAAATTCTCACTTGGGATCGGGTATTAAGAGTCGAGAGAGGCACCGATACATCGATTGTTGGATCCGACTTGTCGAACATCGTAGGCCCTCCAAAGCATGATGTTAGTTACTCCCTTCCTCGTGCTTTTCAAACAGTGCCTTTGTTGAGGAGCATCAATTTATAGAGCATAGAGTAGATACTTAGCCTCTTTTGCCATTATTCATTTTATTGTACATTCCTCACATCATTCTATTTTTATATGAGTATATTCTGACCATCTTCTTGTTTGAGTTTGTTACGATCTTCTGATTATCAAGGGAGGAATTCCTAGGAGATTATATGCACCCAAGTGCTACGGAAATCAGTGGTTCGTTGCCCACCAGTAGGAGAGAGCAGTAGAGGACATAAGAGTCGAGCAAAATTACCTTAGCAAAGAATTAGTTTAATTTTACGAGAGAGAAATTTATTCATTAATTTGTAATAATACATGACCCGAACTCTTGAACACTTAGACACTCTCAAGTCCATTTCATCAGGTAATTGTTCATCTAGGGGGACTTGAATGGTTTTTCATGTTTTCATCGCCTACTACTTTTATTTCTCCCTATTTTCCCCTTTCTTTCTTTTTTTCCATGATTTGTGTTTTCTGTCGGATTTTTATTTTACGTCTTGTGGAATGAGACGTTATAATCTAGGAGAGAATGTTGGATTAAATTAGGTCCAAAGCCCTAATAGAATTTTTGTGTCTATAGTCTCATGCTTGGATCTAGTCAAATTAAACAAGTTATTCATGATAATATAAGCCCATGTGTTAGGGTAATTTCCTTGTTGCACTGCATATAGATTAGATAAAATTTCTACCTTTCATCCCACATGGAGAGGTTTGGGAAGCACTGTAAGTCTTCTTACTGATCACCATATCAATGATTTCCATCTTGCATTACTTTTCTGTCTCCTTCCTCTGATTTTGCTCACATAGGACAACAAAGAATTGATAAAATACTTAGACCTCTTGCATGAAGGATACCAAAAAAATAAAAACTAGAAAACTAAAAAAGATTTTCTATGAAAACCTTGACCTAATTAAAACTGATTAATTGAACTTCATTATATGGGGTTCACAACACCCTCATTGTATTCATGTACTATCTTGAAAGAGTAAGGCATGATCCTTAAGGAATAGAACCCAAATACTAGCCTGGGTATTACCTAGTCTACCTCTTGGATGCATGAAGTATTGGCGCTTCTATCATATGTGGGAGAGTAGATATTTGTCTGTTTGCAGACTTAGTCTAAAGTATTGAGCTTAGGCTATCCCTTTACAGGGGTGTCTGTCTCTCCTTGTCTGCTTGCAGAATCAGTTCAAAGTATTAGTTTTACACATAAGCTTCCCCTTCTACTTCTTTTACAAAGTATTGGTCTAGATCCGATAACAAGAACCTTCAAAAAGTACAGACTACTAGTTACACAGGAAGTGGAAAGTACATGACAATTTTCGAGTAGTACTCACTGGCCTATATGATTAGCAGCTAAGGACTAAATTTTATAAGATTACTTGATACAACAAATAAAATTGACAAGATAATCGTTGAACTCTTACATCCCATTATCCTGAGTTGGTGAATCTACCCTTATTTTGAGGTTTGGTTGATTAGTTTATAGCAGGTCAAGATAAAAAATATCGTGCCTTTGCATCATTTTTGTTACACTTTTTTTCTCACTTATATTTCATCCTTGCTTAATTTGAGCCTTCTCTTCTCAATCACACTTGAATTCTTCATATCCTTTATCTACGCTACCATCATTAATTCTCTTGTCTCTTAAGATGTCTCATCCGTGATTGCACTTTGCGAACACCAACATTGATTCCTATACGTTGACATTTTCAATAAGATGGGGTGATCTCTAAGAAGTGAATTTGGACCGTGTAGACTTATCTTTGGACTCCCTAATTTTTGTCCAAATTCAAAGGTCAAGATGACTCTTGTCTCGACCTTTCTCCCTTCATCACTTTTCTTTCACTAATAAACCCATTGTTCGAGACAAACTCTCTTCTTAAACTTGCTCCTTATTTTCTGAGGATTGATGGGTTCTATTTTTGAATGCAGAATCCATACCCAATCAAGATCTTGAAGTACAATTGGATTTTTAGATGGATCCCTAGAGACATGACAAATGGTTGAGCTCGGATGACACAACATAATGAAGTCAACTCATAGTTGCTCATCTGAATGCAATCCATCCAACAACAGTTGAAAGATCAAGCTCTCTCCCAAGTTGCTTTTCGGGAAATGCTCAATAAACAGAGGAAGGATAGAGAAAGCCGAGGAGGAGAGGATGAGGAACACCATGGTGAGAACGAGGATGAATAACCTGCAGGACACCATATAGGAGGAGATGAGAGAAGAGGATCACCCAAACCAACCCTGAAAGAACCATACAACCCATGTGCTGGACATGCAATGGATCAGAATCCCTACGAGCCATAGACACTTTGAGCTAAAGCCAACATTTCTCCCTCTCTTATCGATCTTCCATGGCAATACTAATGAGGTGCCCTACAATTACCTGCAATAGTTTAATAGAATTTACAGTACCACACACTACCCCAACATCTCGTTGGAGGTAGTAAAGATGACCGCCTTCCTTTTCAAACTTCAAGATAAGGCTTTAAACGGGATCAATCACTTAGGGAAAGTGGTGATGACCTAGTAAAAACTCAAGTCAACCATCTTGCACGGGTATTATCCCCTAGGTCATCTGAATCATATGCAAGTCTTGATGTTCAACTTCTCCCAAATGTCCCATGAACCGTTTCACAAGACATAGGAAAGATTCAAAGATCTTATGGAGAAGTGACCCCATCACAATTTATCGAAGAGAAGTCTAATCTAGAACTTCTTCGGGAGCTTGCACCAAGAAATCCGATGGCTCATGGATGCCGCATGCGAAGGATTGCACTTCAACAAGGACGAGGACATCGTATGACATATCCTCGAGGACACGGTTGAGGGCTCAGTTGCCTTATCTTCATCCTTTGTATTTCAGAAAGTACCATCGATCTCGCATAGGCATGTGAATGTGATATCTTATCATGAAGAAGAGAGAGACATGAGTTCCAATATCAGCATCACCAGGAACTGTCTCTCTAAAGTTGATATCATTGAAAAGTAATCACAAGACCTTTATAAATTACAAATGATCAAACAAAGAACCAAGTTGTTGGATAAGCTCGATAATATTTCCAAGCATCTTGAGGATCCGGTTAGCACCATCCATGCCTATCAGTCTATGAAAGAACCAACCGAGTACTCTGTAAAGTCGACAGGACAACCCAACCAACAGAGGCAAGGGCCACCCCAGCCAGTTCAACACATGTATTACATTCAGACACTTGACTAGGGCTCTTCAGCGCCACAACAGTAGATGGTACTGTACCATCTAGACCATCATTCTTACACTGAGCCTTTCTATACACCACATCCACAGATTCAAGAAGTGAATGTCGTGTGGAGAAATGAACAAGGTCTGATCTGTCCTAGAGGACAACCTCAGTGTTAGAGCATATCTATCCGACCATTCATTCTTCAACAGGGTGGATGGAACTCCCAACCGCACTAATGCCACAAGTCTCTACACCATGGAAACAATTGGATACAACAATATCAACAATGCAATAAACATATCACCAACCATACCATCAGCTAAAGTTAGTTGCTCAATATCAAAATCAATTACCACCTCCTCCATACCAATACTAGCAATTCCCTTCTCATCAATTTCACAACTTCTAGCAACAATTGTAGTACCACCAACATCCATTCCCACCGATTATAGAATATTCAGAGGCCACTTCTGTGAATCCCTCTCTGGATTACCATGCTCAACTGATTAAGAATATGAAGGAGATGAGCTTGAAGCTGAACAATCTTACTTCCGCCAAAATAGTTATTCCGGCGCAGGCAAGGCAAACCCCAACAATTTTAGGAGAAAGAAGCAGGTAGACCACCGTACAATCCAAGCTCCTGATTTACATATTAATTCCTTTATGTTATCTAATGTTGTTAATCTCAAGATTAGTAGAACTCTACATCCAAGTGCTTTAGCCAAGGGGAATGATCAAGCTTCTACGGGCGAGTCTTCATCAACGTTAGCTGAGCCCGCACTTAGTTATGGATCTGATGAGGAAAGGGGAGAAAAAAACCATAAAAATACAAAAAAAATGAAGAAAATAAAAAAGAACCAAGCAATAACAGCTGCGACTGTGTTGATGCAGCTAAGGAGATGTCAGCACTAGGAGCCGATCCCGTGCAAGCCAACATGGCTGAATTTCCTTCTTTTGTTTTACCTTTGTTTTGGATGATTATACTATCTTGAATCATAAATATGTACATAAGAACACTTTTTCCATGTAAATAAGGGTTTTATGATTTTTGTGCTCCACTTCCTGATACTTTGAAATAAAAAACTGTAAAAAAAAGAAAACACCTTTGGCGGATCCCAATAGTGTGGAGTTATTGCAAAACATCATGTTGAAGATGATGTTGTTCAAAGCCATGGAGTATGTGCCTGTGATGAAGAAAGGATTTAAGGAGGCATGTGCAACAAAGCGTTGTAAAAGAGGACATGAGAAACTTGTGAAGCATGTATTAACCATGGCTACTATTATTGCTATCAACAACCTCCTGAGAAAGAAGGAGGACATGGGAGCGCCTCTCATCAAATGCGAGATGTTTAATTAAGAATTCGAAAGAACAATACTTGACAACAGATCATCCATGAATTTGATGCATACATCACTGCTCAAAGAATTTGGGATAGAATTGCTTAAATCTACAAGAATGATTCTGCAGTTCGCACGTACATCAATTAAGCAGCCAAAGGGAATTTTAGAGTATGTCATTGTTATAATCCAAGGGATACAATTCCCTTTGGATTTCGTTGTACTTTATATGGACACATCGATAACCCTTTTTCATTCCTTGATCATATTGGGACAATCGTTCCTTTGATCAATGGAAACAGTGGTTGACTATAACACCGGAAAGATCACCTTTCACTCCAGAAGCGACAAGGTCCTAATTGAAATAATCATGGTACCGAAGCTAACAGAGTCCATGTCAGATGAAAGTGATCAAATTCATAAATAAACATAAGATTGTGAATTTCTAGCAGAAATCAGAGACACAACATTGTTCTAGAATGATAATGAAACCTAGGAATTCCTCTTCAAGGAGGAGTCCCTACAGTTGAATTTCCTTCAGTCCTTGAGGATGAGGTCTTTGCTGATGAGCTAACAGAATTTATTGAGAACAACCCATTCATGTCAGAGCAAGATGAATTCATAGCAGATCTTTTGGATGTCTTGTGGTCTGAGCAAGAGATAACCCAGGTGGATAGCACATAGTCGAAAGAGATTACACCGACCATAGTTGCTGAAACTACCACAGAACGATTCAGATCCCTCTAGAGTTGAAGTCATACCATCATCAATGAAGTACTCCTTCCTTGAGGGTGAGGAGAACATGTTCTTAGTCATTATCAATTCTCAGCTGACCTCAGACCAAGAATCTTTCTTGCTCGAGGTTCTAGAAAGAGATCACAAGGCAATTGGTTGGAAGATAAAGGATATCCATGGGATAAACCCTTCATTGTGCTTGGACCACATTTACTTAGAATAAGACAACATGCCTTCACATGAATTTCAATGTCGACTAAACCCAAACCTCCAGAGGTTTTGATGAAAGAGACCACGAAATGGTATGATGAAAGCTTCATCTATCCCATCTTGTACTCAAAATGGGTATGTCCATTACATAAGGTCCTTAAGAAATATAAATTTTCTATCATAATGAATGATAAAGGAACGAAGATTCTGACCAGAGTACCTAAAAATTGGCACGTCTGTGTGGATTATAGATGCATGAACCTAGACATTAAGAAAGATCACTTCCCTTTGCCCTTCTTTGATCAGATAGTCTAAAGACTTGCTACAAAGGAATACTTCTGTTTCTTAGATGGGTGCTCTGGATACAATAAGTTAGTAATAGCCTCTGAAGACCAAGATAAGACCTCCTTCACATATCTATTTAGGATGTACGCCATGTTGTTTGGGTTGTGTAATGCCCTCGTTGTATTTCAGAGATGTATGTTGGTTTTATTTGGTGATGGTGGGTTATTTTCTTGAAGTATTCATGGATGATTTTTTGATCTACGTACATAACTTTGATCAATGTTTGACATATTTGGATCGAGTACTTCGTCGATGTTATGAAATTAATCTGATGCTCTCATGAGAGAAGAGTTAGTTTACGGTGATTGAGGGGATTGTGTTGGGTCACATCATCTCCAAGTGAGGAATGGAGGTCGACTCGGCGAAGGTGGAAGTAATATCAGAACTTGAGCCATCTTCTACATTGAAGAAATTCAGGTCATTTTTAGGGCATGTCGATTTCTACCAAAGGTTCATCAAAGATTTCATCAAGATTTCCCCGACAATTGACCAAGATTTTAGTCAAGGACACTGAATTTATTGTAGATGATAGAGTACTCCATGTCTTTCAACAACAGAAAGAATAATCACTGAGGGTCCTATCATACACATGCAATATTGGTCTCTTCTATTCAATGTCATGATTGATGTTTTTAATTATGCCACTAGGGCTATGTTGGGACAACAATAGGATGGATGGCCATTTGTGATTCACTATGCTAGAAAAACTCTGGATAAAGCCCAGAGGACTTACACAACTACAGAAAAAGAAATGCTAGTAGTTGTGTTTGCGCTGGAAAAAATTTAGGTCCCATTTGCTAATATCAAAAGTGATTGTTTACATTGACCATTCTTCCATAAAATAATTACAAAGCAAGAATGATGCAAGATCATGCTTACTTTGCTAGATCCTTCTACTACAGGAGTTTGACCATAAAATACGAGATAAACTTGGAATCAATAATGTTGTAGTAGATCACCTTTCCAGAATTACTAAGATAGAGACTCCTGAGTTGGACATTATTTCGGTCACTGAAACCTTCCTAGATGAAGCTATATTGTCAATCACATGGCTCATTTGGTACACCAATGTTGTGAACTACCTTGTTTACAAGGACCTTCCACGAGATTGACTGAAGCTAAAAGTGGACAAGTTCATGTCCAACATACATTTTTACCAATAGAAGGATCCACATGTATTTCGTGAGGTGCAAATTATATGTGGAGAAGGAGAGTTATCACTGCAACCTCATCCAGGGATCAACTTCAGACGTAAAAGGCAATGGAAAATGGATTTGAAGAGGCGGATGGATCTGTACTGCTTTTATAGAGCTGAAATTGGGCGAGATTAGAAATGGGAGTTACGTGTGAACCGAGGCAAAAATTCAAAGGTTCTTATTTACGACAAGTTTATTGGATAGAAGATAGATGAAGAAATCAGGTTTGAATGGTGGGTAGATCGATTAGGAAAATCAAAGAATATGTTGCTTCAGGCATTTATTTTGGCGAGGCTAGAAGAATAGATAGTTGACCCGGTTCAATAGACTGGGGTCCACCAATCAGGAGGTCCATATCAAATGAGGATAAAAGAAAAAAGACAAAAGAAAAATTAAATAAAAGAAAATGAAAATAAATTATAAAATGAATTTAAATAAAAAAATTTTATAAATAAAAATGGTTAATAATTAAATAAACTTAATTTAAGTGGTTTTTAATTTACATTAATTAAATAGGTGAACATAAATATACACCTTTATTCATTGGTAAAAAATACCGATATATACATTAATTTCAATTTTTTATTAATGCATTTTTACGAATAATTATATAATTTATTAGTTTATTAATTTACAACATTATTTGACAGATTTGAAATATATTTTTATTTGATTTTTATGTATTAATTTATTATGTTAAACAAATAGGGTTATCTATACTATAGATATGTGATACCTATGATATAAATACATGATTTTATTTCTATTTATTTTCAATTTTGTGACTTTTATTAGTATTTTATATAAATCAAATAGAATACACACAAATATTAAAAAAATACAATATGTACGAAAACTACAAGAATATAAATATAATAGTATAGTACAACAAAGGCACACTGTACAATAACACTCCAAAAAGCCACTTTTCACATCTTAACTCCGATTTTTATGAAACCACTTTCATTGTAAAGCTTATTTAATTTTGAACACAATGAAAATAAATTTGATTTATTTTGAATTTTTGTGGAGAAGACATTGATATCACAAATTGAGCTTTACACTTTGAATAAGGGATTTGTAAAATAAGATATTTATTGATATTTGCATGTGCTTTGTATGGGATTTTAAGATAAATAAATGAATAAAGATGCTGAATTGGTGATTTCTCATCCCCCTATTCTTTACCTTTGCTAGTCTCTTAGCAAACACTTATTTAACGAATGTGAATAAAAAAGAAGAAAGGAAAAATAAAGAACTTAGAACAATTTTGTTTTTTAAACCAATCTTCATAAATCAAAGTATGGAGCTCAGTCAGACCTTTAATTATTAGTTTGGAAAAATCTTATTGGAAATAGGATTTAAAACCTAATAGCCTCAGGGATCGTTCGGTTGGGGGGTTACCCCCCAATTTGGGCGGGTTACCCCCCAAACCCCATATTCCTAACCCACTAGTGGGTCCCACTCCCTTCCCATCAAAAAAATTATATATTATACCATCATATCTCTAAAAATCATAAAATACTCAATTTCTACTTACTATTACAAACTTCAATACAATCACATCACAACACTACCCACTTTCTCAAATTTCAATACAATCATATCATAATAACTACCTATTTTTTCAAATTTCAATACAACCACATCACACAAACCCTCCCAACCCTTAACCCATCAACCAAACACACAAACACAAAAACGGGTTATCCTCCCCCGGATAACCCACGAACCAAACGCACCCTTAAAGTTCCATAAGTCTCTATTCCGGTTGCTTCAAAAGTCAGGTCAAAACAAGTCCTCATACACAAATTCCGATGACTATAAATCTACTTGTACCGTGTAAGTGAAATATAGCTCTCCACATTAGATATGATAAAGAACCATCTTCTCTTAGCAAGGTGACCCTAATTCCCAAGTCAAGCTACTATTTTCTAGAGGAGCGGTGTATTTCCTTCTAAGTACAGGTACGCGCTATGTCTATAATCTAAGGGGGAAAAGATATAAGAATAAGGAAAAGAACTGGAGTGTGGTCAGTGTAGACACATCTCCGTGTGAAGTCGGCTAGTGTAGCCAAGTCTCAATGAAGATCTGTTGTTTCTCTAAAGCTGGACCATTGTGGTCATTATTACTTTTTTGGGTGTAACTTTGTCTTCTATTTGGTGGAAAGAATTGTTGCACTACAATGATCTTATTGTGCCATGACGAATATAGAATCTCTTTTGCGCCCATTTTTTGGAGTCTTAGAAAAACTTATGCCAGCAGATCATTCCTCATCTGAAGCTTTATTTCAACACATAATTCCCATCTTTAGACGTTCATGTTACTAGACTAGGTTGGGGCACGCTAGCCACTCAAGGATTGTGTATGTTTCCAACTTTCCATTCACGTACGTCTCTTGCCAGAGTATTCTATCCCTCACCACCTTATCGTGAAGAGCTATGTGCGAAGTGCTTGTCCAAGTAAGGCCATTGTCTAAAGGAATTATGCGTGCGTACGAAATATTCTATTTAGATCAATCAAGATGACATGTGAACATAGTCTTGTGGACCCAAAGAATTAAGTCACCATGACGTGAAAACTCTCAAATTCAGTTCATATAAAGTTCCTCTGAAACTAAGTGGATTAAGGCCTTAGCTAAGCTCCATTATTTAGATTTTATTCCATACTAGTTTAGGTATCAATATCATTCTGAAAAATACATATGCAAATGCAAGAAAAACATTCTTTTAAAGAAAAGAAAAGAAAAGAATAGAATAGAACAAACATTAAAAAAAGTTTTCAAAGAACTTTTGCAAGTTTTTTATGAATTTTAACTTTTTCAATTTTTATGGAACTTTTAATAGAGTATTTTACATATTTACAAGGATTTTATACACAATTACACATGCGTTTATACAAAACTATATACAAATATTATACACATTTTATACAAGATTTTACAAAGAGAATTTTCATTTACAAGTTTTATGTACTAATTTTACAAAGAATTTTATTTACAAGAAAAAATTATGCATATATTTAATTAAAGAATTTTACCTACAAGTTTATATAACTTTATGCAAAAATTCTATTCACAAAGGAGTTTTAATCGCATATTTTACAAGATTATTACAAGGTTTATTTATAAGGTTTTTACAACAAGTATACACATATACACACACACACCAAGTTATTTATATATGAGGTATATTTACAATGTTTTTACTACAAGTATACACATACACACACACACACCAAGTTATTTATATACAAGGTGAGAAAATAATTTTACGAACTTTTTTACAAAAAGTTTTTACAAACAATTTTACAAAGCCATTTCGAAATATTTTTCAAAATTAATTTACAAAATGTTTTACAAAAAATTACAAAACCATTTTACAAATTATTTTACAAAATCTTTTCATGAATAATTTACAACCTTTTACAAATCAATTTTATAAAGTTTTTTTATTTTCAAACATTTTAACAACCTTTTACAATATAAATAATTTAGATACAAAATAATTTACAAACATTTTATAAATAAACAATTTTATAATAAATTTTCATAAAAATATTTGTATAAAGAGTTTACAAAACTATTTTACAAAAAAATTACAAAAGAATTTCTAAAATTATTTTTTACTAACTTTTTACAAAACATTTTTGTTCTAGTTTTATTAGCCATATTATTAGACAAACAAAAGTACGAGTTATGGCTAAATTATATATACAATATATACGACACCGTCCTATACTTAGCTCGAACTATGTCCTCATAATGACCAATGAGAGACAAAGGAAGATGTAAATTACACTAAGTATAAAAAGTGGAAATAATCCTATACGACAATGACTCAAAGAATAAAGAATATAATGAATAGAAGTTGTTGATTCCACCATATACTTAGGATAAATAATCCTAAGTATAGAAGACTGTACAAAAGGGGAAAATTGAGGAAAAGAATGAACAAAATCAACGACTTGACTTGTCCTCCGCTATACTTAAGGTAAAAGATCCATAAGTATAGAAAAAGAATATCAACAAGTTTAATTTAAGCAAGAAAATAGAAGAAATAAATACAAAAAATAAATAAGAAAGAAATGAACGACATCACCCCACTATACTTAAGGAAAAGGATCCCTAAGTATAGACAACAACAAGAGTGGTGAAACAAAACGGAAATAAGAACAATTCAAGTCATTGACCTCCCCTATACTTAGGATTGAGTGCATCCTAAGTATAACACACACACACATGGACAAGAGGTGAATGATAAAAATGGAAGAAGAAAGAATAAAATGAAAGGAATATATACAATGGATATCAGTTCATTTATCATACGCAAAAGATGTCAAAGGATCATCATATAATACCACATGAATGGAATCAACTACGGATAGGAATGTATCATGATCTAGATATGGATTCAACAATTTTTCGTTCAATATAAATAGCTGTGCGTCAGATGATAACCCAAAAATGGCAACACTAGCATTGTCACACACATCTCTAACTATGAACTGTCTTGGCTATTTGCTTTAAGTTTCCCTGGAAAAACTTTAATTCTGCATCAAACAACCAAATGTTATGATCAAGCCTCGAAAGCTATTCTCCTAATGTGTCTATCATGCCATTACATGACTTTCTCCTTATACATCAAGCTATAATCATAAGCAAAATCTTACAATTCCAACAATCTATTCAGATCAACTTTTCTACTCTGTCCTGCTCTCTCATAGTCCAAATTGCAAATGCAGATTCCCATAATGATTTGTGAATCATCTCAACTTGCAAGTGGCATGGCTTTCCATAAACCAATATGTAGGGAGACATATCCAATGGAGACTTGTTCATTATCTGATAAGACCATATAACTGAATCAAGCATCTGGGACAAGTTCTTCCTATCTGGATGTACAAGTTTCTAAATAATCGTCTTGATTCCCCTGTTCGAAATCTCAACCAAGCCGTCATTCTATGGGTAGTAAGGAAATACAACACGACGCTCAATGCCGTACTCCATAACTACTTTTATGACCTCTATGTTCATAAAATAGCTTCCCCCATTTGAAATGAGAATCTTGAAAATCTCGAACCGTGCAATAATGTTGTCCTCGAGAAAGTGACAACCCGTATGACTATTAGTAGCTCGGGTGGGGATAACCTCCACCCAATGACTAACATAATCCTCGACAAGCAGAATGTATTGAAATACCTAATTGACAGAGAATGGGTCCTTGAAGTCAATTCCCTAAGCATCAAAATCATCTGAAATCTGAATATATCTCTAGGGCATTGTATCTTTGGAACTAATGGTTCCTCCCATTCTATGGCAATCATTACAACATCTCACATAATATATAGCATCCTTAAATAGAGTTGGCCACCATAGGCTGCATTGTAGAATCTTTGCTACTGTCTGCTTCCCCAAATTATGCCCACCAACCTCTAATATGTGAGAATGATCAAGCACACAGGTGTATTTCTCTTGAGGTATGCACCTCCTCTAGATACAATCCACACCATAAGGCCATGTTTGGTTGGAGAATAAGCCCTGGAATAAGGGGTCAATTCTCCTCCCGACACGGTTCCCAGTGGTACGACTATTCCTCATTATTTCATCTTATTTTACTCTTATTCCTATCTTTATCCCACATTACCTACCTTTATTTCACCTTATTCTCTTTATTCATATCCTCCCGCCGAACAAAGAATAGACCCTTATTTTCCTTATTCTCCATCCTTATTCCTGCTTATTCCCGAACCGAACATGCCCTAAGTAAATAGGCACATATCCTCCCACTGGTAAAAATGAATCTCTGACAAAACTCTTTCTACTTTCAGATTGGGCCAATCTTGTATAACTTTCTTGGATTCAACAATGTTCACATATCAACATACCATGGGAGTGAGGCAACAAAAAAAATAGCCTCATCTGGAAAGGCTTATAAAAAACAGAAGTAGTAGCTGCTCAAGGAACCCTACATTTGTGATCTGAGAAAGGTGATCTGCCACAACATTTTTACTCCATGTTTATCTCGAATATCTAAATCAAACTCATGGAGACGAAGGATCCATCTCATAAGATGTGGTTTGTCATTATTGGCTTGTAAGTACCATTTGATAGTGTGATCTGTGTAAATAATGGCTTTTGAACCCAATAGGTAAGATCAAAACTTCTCTAAAGCAAACACCACTGCTAGCATCTCCTTCTCTCTACTGTGAAATTGTGTTGTGTCTCATCTAGAGTCTTACTAGCATAATGTATGGAAAATGGTACTCTATCCCTTCTCTACCCTAAAACAACTCCAACTACTTAATCTGACGCATTCGTCATGATCTCAAAAGGGAGAGACCAATCAGGTGGCTGAAGGATAGGAGCTCTAGTAACCATGTCTTTCATCTGATGGAATGCAAGGAGAACTTTTTCATCGAGAATAAACTCACTCTCCTTGCATAGAAGATCAGTCAAAGTCCTGGCGATCTTGCTGAAATCTTTTATGAATCGTCTATAGAATCCATTGTGACAAAGGAACGACCTCATCTGCTTCAAATTTTTCGGTGACTCTATCTTGGAGATCACATCAATCTTAGTCAGTTCAACCTCCATACCATGTTTGGATATGATGTGGTCCAATACAAATCCATTTGTCACCATAAAGTGACTCTTCTCCCATGAGAGCACTAAGTTCACCTCGCAACAACGTTGAAGTACTTGGTCTAAATAAGTAAGACATGTATCAAAACTATCCCTGTAGATAAATAAATAGTTCATTAAGACCTCTAAAAAACTATCGACCATGTCAGCACAAAAAACCAACAGACATCTTGGGAATGTAGCAGGAGTGTTACACAATGCAAAGGGCATCTGTCTAAAGGCATATGTGCCAAACAGACAAGTAAAAGTAGTCTTCTCCCGATCCTCAAGAGCGATTGCAACCCATTTTATCCTCAATACACATCCAAAGAACTCCTTCCTGACAACCGTTCAACAATGTGATCAATAAAAAGAAGTGGAAAGTGATTTTACTTGGTCGTTGAGTTCATGCACTGTCAGTCTATGCAAACACGCCATGAAGTGGATACATGAGTCAGGATCTCCTCACCACGTTCATTCGTAACAATTGTAATCCTAGATTTCTTCGGGACCACATGTAACAGGTTCACCCACATGGAATCTGAGATGGGATAAATAAAGCCAGCATCACACCATTTCCTGATCCCTTTCATGACAACATCCCAGAGACTACGATTGAGACAGTGTTGAAACTCATGAGTCAACTTTTTGTCATTCTCTAAGTAGATATGATGCAAACACAATGCTGGATTCATACCAAAGAGATCCGAAACATTCCATCCTATGTCCTTGCGATTTCTCTCAAAGACCTCTAACAAGGGAGATTCCTGGTCTTTGGTCAACTACGAACTGATGATAATCAGAAACATTTGGAGGGCACCCACAAGGAAAGCATATTTCAACGTCGATGGTAAAACTTTAAGCTTGGGTGGGATCTGAATCTGCTCTATAACAATCTTTGCAACTACAGTGGTAGAGGGTATATGATATGCACTCTGTGTATTGTCTACCGTGGCTACTGTAGGCTCAACAAGTAATATCTCAGATAGGTCTATAATGAAATCTCTACGCAAGAATGGGATGGCTCATCTGAAAATATCTCAATAACCTTAGTAATCCCATCAGAATAGATTTCATAAAACTCAGTAGATCCTCAGAAACATCACAAACAATCCATTACCTAACAACTCTGGATCATCCATAGGGGAGCGAATGTAGATTGTGCTTTCTAGATCTTCCTTTCAAGAAAAGATTCCTAGGTATCAATGAAATATGTGAACAAGTCTATATCTCTTATCTCAGCAAGAAAATCACACTCCTCAGAATCTGCTATAACTGGCTCTCTCTCACCCGCTGTTGATGGTGACGGCTTCAGATCCGGGATCGTCTCTATCTTAAAATTTGCATTGTGGGAGTGAAAGGTTATCTCTCTAGTACCATAATCTACGACATCTTCGGTCATTCGAAGGAATGGCCAAAAAGGTATGATCGTGCTATGGAGTAACTGTACTAAGATGTCCATGTCCAGGACAGTAAAGTCCACTAGAATTTGCAATCCCTACACCACTGCGACAATGTCTTCGAGTTCGCCCCTCAATCTTTTAGTCAATCTATCAACAAACAGAAGAATTAATCCTGGTAGATATAAAATCTCCCAATCCAAACTCAGTGAGTAGCGAGGATGACATGAGATTAATTTAAGATTCTCTATCGAGTAGAGTATGATCAAACTCCTGATAAAAAATATAAAAATGGATGTGAGATGCTCCCTTATCTTTCATTTTGCAAAAGTGGTTGCTGATGGCGTGAACTATAGACATGGTCAAGATATGCTTTTCTATCCTATTGCATCTGTTCTGCTTGGGCTGACGCTTCCCAGTACATGCTTCTTTCATACCCTTTTTAACATTGGGTATTTACTCCATAGACTTAAGGAGTGGCATCTCTAAAAAGATGTTATGAAGTATCTCTACTATGGGATTAGATAGTGTTGTTTTTAATTTTTAAATGTTTTAGATTTTTTCAAGCCATCCAGAAATGGAACATAATCAGAAATAACAAACTGATCATTTCTTTTATTCAAACTATAATTTAATGTACATGCGGATGATCAGAATCAATCTATACAATATCATCCAATGAATGTGTAGAATAAGAAGGAAAAACAAAACGGGCTACTCTGTCTGCGGATGCCGAAGAAGAATCTGCGATGGGTATGTTCTCCTTGGAAGCTGACTTGGTACTTCGTCTTCCTTTATTCTATTGTTAGGATTTTCTGAATGGTGGTGGTGGTGATGGTGATGATCCTCCATGGATAGCAACATCGATCCTGTGCTGAACTGATGGAGAAGATGAAGAAGGCGACGAAGCTCGATCAATGGCTTTCCCTAATCCCAACTGTGCAGATGGCTGCAATCTCCTACCACTCCTGAGACTAATGAAATCTAATAAACATAAAAAATCACAAGTCATACCTATCTCGAGGGTGGATGAATCATGGGCTACATGCTTCTTGTTGTGTCTAAAGTAGTTGGGATTGGATTCGACCTGGGCTGGAACAAGTGTCTTCGTGGTGGTCAGGTTGTCAAGCATCTAGTCCAGATCATTCATGTTCTTTATCAATAGAGTTATTTGATCAAAATTGGGTTCACCACAGGTGCCTCTAGATGATCAACAGTGGGTGGTCACTGAGACTAGTAGTGTGGAGGTTGTTGGTACCCAGAATAAGCAGACTATGGATGATACTGAAAATGAGGAGGAGGAGGATGCAAAAATTGTGCCAGCTGCTATTAGTAATATGTATGGTAAGGATATGCATGATGCATCTACTGTTGTCCATGTCTCCAAGTCCGGGAATGTGGTGCAGACGACTAATGAGGCTGTGGTTGCTAGTGCTGGAACTGGTGTGATCTACCAACCTGAAACTGGTGAACTGGCCTCTAACTAGCCTGCGAACCCAACTGTCTCTGCCTTGGTGGATAGGTATGGTTGTGCTCGAGACCGCTTGATAAATACCAGATTTATCATCATTAATAATCATTAATATATCTCTTTCTTAAGTTTATCACAAGATTCATTGACTAATTAACACTGATTATTAATTTCTGCATTGTATATAAGTGACACTAATTACATTATATTATTATAACGCTATTATTGTGATTTTATTTTCTGTATTTATTTACTATTAAAATAAAATAAAAATTAGATTAATATTGTATACAAATAAATTGATATAATATAAAATAAAAAATAAAAGAAAATTATTTTATAGTATTTTAATTAGTATTTAATTTTTTTCTATGTACAAATGGCCTCTGATCTCTTTGACTTTTATATGAAAGTTGTATATCTCATTGAGATATACTACGTTCATGTTTTGAGTTTTCTCTAATTCATTTTTATCTATCTATTTCATATTTATATTTGACTTATTGTTTCTATGTAATTCTGGTTATGCCCCATGGTGCAATCTGCATGAACGACGTGGCCTGGCCTCATCTTCGATTTCCGCCTTCAGGTCAGTCCATTTGATCTTGGGTTAAACTAAATCCTTATTATCCGTTGGAGCTAATTTGTCATCCCTTTGATCCAACCTCTAGAGCAAATCATATCCACTCGACCGTGCTACATTCCTAGACATTGGATCAGATCAATTGATGTGATCCAATCTGATAGCTTCTGCCTAAATCCCAACCTTGGATCCAAATACAATGATTCTCCTGTTGCCTTCAACCTCCGCCCACCTCTTCCAAGAAATACATCCCTTCGTTCGCACTCAACTTCTCCCCATTACACCAACCACCACTTGTAGCCTATTCCCTTGAAACAATCACCAATCACTTTACTGTTCAACTGTCATCCATGCAACCAAACACCTTGTCCATTCGCTAACTCCTCCATCCTGTATCGGTGGTTGAAACTACTTCAAACCACTAATAAACTATGCCAAATCACCTTCAAATACACCACCACCGCTTCAAGCGACGGTTATTCGGTACTGCTTGCGATAACTCCGAGCTTTCCCTAACCTCTGTGACAGAGAGGCTACACTGAGAACAGAGTTGTTTCGCCGACTAGATACCCGAGCATTATATCGTGTCACAGACCTCCATCAAAGCTATGCTCAAGCTCCGAGCATCGGCTGTGTTCATGAAGCGAAGACTGGGGTTTTCGATCCCAATTAGGCTTAATATTCATCCTTAAAATCTACCCTGAGGTTCGCTTCATCTCCAAGGACGATGTTTGACCTGATTTCCTCTTCATTTTCATTGATTTAATCGCCTTTACTTGGAGTAACATTTGACCAATGAATCTATAGTAATTATTCATCTTATTCCATACATTCACCAGTGCATACAATCGATACTAATCACTTCTTGATTGTGTGTTATCGCTTAAATTATTCTCCACATTTGTTCGACATGGAGACCCATTAGGGCTTGATCGTTCATTCTCAGACAACCCCCCATTTCCCCTCATTAGCATCCACTAGCTTCAGGGTATGTAGGGTTTTATATCTAACACTTGCAGGCCTTAAATAATCGAAGTTTAGTCGGAGAAATCTTCAAGTTTTTATCCTCCTATGAGCTACTGTAGAATCAGAGCTCGATACACCTACAGGGCCTCTCCCTAGCATCATCATTCTCGTGTGGCCTATACAAGACTTCAACAACCTAAAGTCTATGCAGGGAGGCACGACGACATAGAATGAGGGTAACTTAAGCACAAGCTTCTCTGTTGCACGTGAGGAAGAAGGATAAGATCTTGATTAACAGACACCCTTTAATCTACTCAATTTGGGCAAGATTTTAGGGTCCATATTCTGCCACATCTTTGGTCGAGCCTCACAATGTGGCTAAGCCTCGTTGCACCTGAACCTGACCTGAGCCAAAGAGCAATTGACATGTTAGCACCAAGCATTACTCCGAGCCAATGTTAAGTCATGTGCAGAATGCACGTGACCTAAAGAAATTGCAGCAAAGCCCTCGCCAAACTCCAGATTTGCAATCTATTCCTTCGTTACCATGTGCACAACATGTGTCCTTGGAGAAATTTCACATAAGTTTTGCATAATATTTTATTTGCATTTATATCCTCATTTATTGTAAAAATTGTGTAATAAACCCTGTGGGTTATTATAATTACATTTTAGTCCTTGTTTGTCCTTATCTATAATAAAACTTGGAGTTTTCTTTGCATTTATGCCCCTAGATTGATTGTCGAATAAATTTTTATCTATAAATCCAATAAAGTGATTTTGGACTCATTTGAAAGCTATTATGTTTCTCTTTTTATTAGCGTGCTTTATGGTTAATTTTGATATACAAAATCATGCTTGATTTATTTAAATCTTCTAAGTGATTAATTAAATCCTTATTTGAAGTTGAAATTGACATTATTTTGATAAATTAATCACGGTTAATTTCTTGCTCTTTAATGGATAATTATTATTTAGTTTTTATCATTATCATTAAGTTAATAATGAGATGAATTGTTTGTTAAACTCAATTGAGCAACAAAGTAAAATTGAATGTTATTATTACTTTGAAACTAATTTCTAGACCAATTAGGTTAGATCTTTCTTCGAAATTAATTTTAGACTTCATTGGATTTTCAGTAAATTCAAGAAATTATTGTGATTAACTCTAGTTGTTCGTAGAGTTTGTAATTTAATTATGAGTGTTGTAAATTATTTGTTTGTGCGTTATGTTTTTCATATAAATTAAGTGCATAAAAACATGTAAAAAATCATATGTTTTGTAGCTGTACATTCACTCAACTTAATTAATCCAAGAATTGCCACTTTAAATATTTGACATCCTAATTTAATCATTAAATTGCTTGCGTCCTTGTGTTCAACCGTGGACCTCCTAGGTTAAAAATAAAGCTGAATTCTCTTCCTAGAGATTACTCATTCAGTTCTGTACGATACACTATGTATCCGTGCTACAACAGATCTATATTAATACATGCATTTAGCATTTCATCACCGCTTCAAATACCATTCACCTTTTGAATGTGAGGTGGAGGTGGACATTGCTACTCATAAAGGTATGGAAACTCCTAGTAATACGACACAATGCATACTGGAGGTGACTATTATGGGGCCTAGTCTAGAACATGCACATAGTAAATGTGTTGAACTGGAAGTGGTGCCCGAGTACTCTATTGTGATGAAGAAGGGGAAGAAGATGTCTCTGGGGTAGATGTATCGGCTGCGGCACTAACACTTTAACATGAACTGATACTACTGAATAGAAGCTTTAGATGCTTCATTATTTCATCCAGATTATCTAGCTGCTTCGTCTTATGCTCGATCACTTGTAATTTATCAAGCTTTTGTGATCATTTCTCTATAATATTAACTTTGGATAGGTGATTTTCTATGATTCTCAATTCGAAATTGTCCACCTTATCCACATCATGATATGCCATGTTGACGGCCTTGTGAGGTACCTGAAGAAGGTAGAGGATGTTTTTGAAATGCACGTGAAGAAGATAGAGCAGCTGATCTCTCTGCCATTTCCTTGAAAATCTGGTAAAGTACATCCTCGTCTTTGTTGAAATGGGACCACCCATAAGCGGCATCAACCAATCTCTAGTTCTCATAACTCAACCTCCCAAACAAATTCTACACTAGGCTTGTCTTTGGTATATTATGATGAGGGCACTTCTCCGTCAAATCCTTGAAGCATTCCCACACCTCGTGAATCGACTCATGGGACATATGGGAGAAGTTTGCTATATGTGATCGCATCTAATTCAATCATCCTAGAGCGTAATACTTGCTCAAAAATGATGATCTCAAGTCCTCCCAGGACATGACAACTCTTCCTAAATGATTAATCCAATAGAACACCTTATCCATAAGGATGAACGAGAAGGCTATCATCTTCACTACCCTTAACAAATGTTTGGGTAGCGCATCATGTCTGTGTCAAACTACTGAAGGTGTATATTTGGTTCTTCATTAATGTAACCATGGAATTTATGGAGCAACATTAAAAGTTATGGCTCATAATTACCATGAAATATATCTAAATCCATGTAACCAAGTGTCTTGCACAATGGTTATAGGCATCTCTAAGTGTGAGCTTAGGCATCATTCTCTCTAGCTCTACAATAGGATTTGCTTTAGGCTTCTGCTCAGCTCCCTCATTCCCACCTCCTCTCATCTGCTCATACTCTACTCTCCACTCTCCACTCTCCTATGTTGTTCCTGAAGGATATAGGAAGATCCTTAAGTGCATCACAGAAGCATGAGGAACATATCGTATGTGATCGGGAGCGACTGGTCGCACTGGTCGCACTAGTTGCTCATACTCCACTCTCCACTCTAAAAAGGTTTTCATGCGATGAAACCACATGATCTAAGAACACTTCTCGGATTGTTTTATTTAAATCACAAACAAGTATTAGGGTTACCTCTTGAAGCGTGGTTGTGATCGAGTCTGAACCTCTGTCTCAAGTCCGATCCAACAGAGGAAACGCTTCCGAGTGAGGTGATTAAACACATGTCCTCGCAATCCATGTTGATGATCCAAGGATGAATCTCCGAATCTCATCATAGGAGATCCAACATCTTATTCATGAGCGAGGTACACCGAAGGAGATGAAGATTCACAAGCAAGCAATCCAATAGCATAACGGTGACGCCGTAATGATTGCGACTCTCTCTAGGGCATCAAGGTGGACGACCACAAGAGAGAGAGAGAGGGAGAAATAGCATGTAGAGAGAGAGAGAGGGAGAAATAGCATGTAGAGAGAGAGAGAGAGGGAGAAATAGCATGTAGAGAGAGAGAGAGAGCATACGAATGTTGTCTCTTATTGTTGTTGTCACTAAAAGATCAAGGGGTGCTTCTTCTTATATAGAATTTTGGGAGTCCATGGAATGCAAAATCAATGAATGAGATTGATTTATTCTTCTTTTACTGGCCAAGATTTTGCTGTAAAAATGCAACAACAATTAATTTAATATAAATTAAATATATATTGATAAATCAAAATAAATTAATCCTAAAATTAAATAAATTAAATATGGAGATAATGAATGAAGATTACACCCTTCCTTTTAGTTGAGTTCAGAACCACCCTTTCCTAATGGGATTGGGTGGTCGTCCACCCTTCCATTAAGGAAGGGTGCAATATTATGTAATCGCCAGGGATTACATTATTCCTTGGAAATCTCCAAGATTTACAACAATACTAGTTGTAAATTATTCTACAAAATAATTCATAATTATTATGTGAATATTGCATTCTTTCCATTGGAAAATTGTGAATAATATTCCCAACCAAAATAAAATGTGATATACTTTTCAATTAATTATCCAACGTCAATCCAATTCACAAAAATATTTAATCAGCAAATATAAATCATAATATGCTCTCTCTAATACATTATAAACCATAGTTATAATATACAAATGAATAATTTGGATAGTACTATCCACATTATTCATACCAATGATAATTAAATCACATTTAATCATCTTGGATATCTATTCTCATGTGCCCAAATAATATGATTCACATTCACATTATTCACATCTTTGATAATTAAATCACTTTTAGTTATCTATGATAACTCTCCTTATAATATGAACCAAATTCATATTATTCATGATAATTAAATCACATTTAATTATCAATTTTCTCAATGCTAGGATACATATATCAACAATGAAATTATCCTTGGACTCTTTCAAGGATAATGCACTTTCTCCATGGATACTTGGAGATAAGGACATGGCGATTGTATGTTCCACACAAAGTGACTTGGACAATGAGATCAATTCTCAAATCTAGATTTTGCGGACCTCCGAAAGACGTTTGATTAAATCAAAGTCGTAAATCTAATCTTCTAATTACAACTGAATCACATTTAGATCATTGTCCTACATTTGGATGAAGAATATATTACTTCTCTATTGAGAGGAGTCACTAAAATCCAGACCTGTTTCATCACTCCCTATCTCTTTTCCACTGTCTACTTCAGGGTTTTATTATTAAGTTTCTCAATCAATCATTGGGAGTTGATATTGATCATATGCTTTCCAAAATCATATATCATACCTAGGTGTTGGTCATATACTTTCCCAAAAGCATATATCAAACCTACAAATTCCGTCAAGCTTCCAAAGCAAGATGACCGTGCACGAAATTTGATTCTTCCCAATATTTTATGAGTGAACTCATGTCTTCTAGTTCAATAAATGAACCTGTATGATCCCTTTGAGAGATCGTATTACTCATATGTCCTTACATGCACACCAACACGCCTGTGTAGAGACCTTGGTTAGGTCATCAACCTATTGGTATGCCAAATGTACATACTCAGACATATAGTAACAAATCTGTCTCTGGTCAGAGGATGCATGCCTATATCATGACAGCATATGACATAGATCTTTAGTTATCTCAATCTCGTTAACTCTTTGACCTAACTTATCTAACATCTCTGAATCTCCATTCCTATGCAGAGGACCTACATCAAGAAGTCGGTTAGATATCAGCTTTTAGAGAAAGGATTTCCATCTCCTTCTCAGGTTGGAGATCATCTCTTAATAATCATTTGACAGTGCTTGATGAGTCATCAATCTAACTCTTTAGATATTCATCCAAGCATCAACCTGTATGATTCAATAATTTAATCAGCGGTTGTATAATCATTAAGATGGACATGGTACATAACCCTAATTATACTAAGAGACCTATTATGAAAATTAATTATTCTTCATTTCAGATCAGGGAATCATATTTGTAATAACATTTATTGCATAATATCTCGTCGTGGGCTCTCATGTCCAACAATCTCACACTAGACCAAAGTGCCATTAATGGTCTCATCTCTAAACCCACACTCATGTGACAATCATAGGCTATTTAGAAAATAGCTAGGTAAGTTGATCAATCACTCTGTTCCCAAGAGACTATGCTAAGTCCTTTTACAACACTCACATATCCCCCAGTAACAATGCTCGCATCCAATGCGAATGTTGCATCTTCTGCAACCAATACTTGCTTTTGTTAAAGCAGTTATAGTATCCTCAATACTACTGCTTAATAATTATTATAACCAATATTTTCATAATCGTTACCAGAATACCCTTATTCCTGGAGATCTCAATATCCTAAGGTATCTACAGTTAAGACCTTTTAGATTACTATCTATGAAAGCTTAATTTATTGAAGATAAGACTTAGAGATCACTATCTCTAAAGTCTTGTTATCTTTGAAGATATTGTTATTACTGCAATCAAGTTTTTTATCTCCATAGAAGGATTAGTAACATTTTACTACTCCCGTTGCATGGTATACATCTGACATTTGTACACATCTATCATACAATCGGCTCCTCATAACTGGTGCACAAGGGCAAGCAATTCTAGCATCCACTGCCTAAACTTTTTGAGGTACCATCCCTTCAAATAGGTGAGTGCAATATCTTAAGGGAAAGAAGCTCTTCTTGGAATTTTTCAGAAAATGGAACATGTCCAAGGTGTATCACTAACGTGCCGATTCCAATATCCTCTTCTCTTTGCTTCTGAACAACTTCAAAACTAAGATATAAGAAGCATCCTTGAGATCATATCTCAAGGTAGGGAACAACCAACCTATAAATCACTTATTATCATCCTTGAATCATTTCAAATGATTAAGATATCATCTACATTTAGCACGATGAACACAATGTCACTCTCACTAAGCTTCATATGGTTCATCAAGATTCTATCTAAAATCTTAACATTTATAATTTCATCAAAATTTATGTTCCAACTACAAGAAGCTTATTTGAGTCCATAGATGGATTTCTTTAGCTTGCACACCTTACTTTCCTCAGTCAAGAAGCCCTAGGGCTACTTCATATAAATATCCTCGGAGAGTTATTCATAGAGAAATGCAATCTTGACATCCATCTTGAAGATGTCAAAGTCAAGTTGTGTAGCTATAGTTAAAAATATTCTGATGGGATTAATCAAGGTCATTGAAGAGAAAATCTTACCGTAAGAGATGTCTTTTCTTCGATTTGTATCTTGAGGATACGAGCCATGCTTTGAAGGTCTCTACCTTCTCATCATGTTCCCTCCTTCTCTTGAAGATCCATTTACACCTTAATAGGTCATACCCATATTGGTGGATCCTCGAGGGTCTATATACAACACTTCTATATGATGCCTACTTTATACTTAATTGTTAAAATCCATCTTTCCATGTTATGATCCTCGGGAGCTTTATCACATGATGTCCGACCATTTTCAGACTTAACTGACACATGGAATCCATCCTCTAACTAATTTGAAGAGGCATGAATGTTTCATCTTTAATTGTTCTTTTAGTTTCCCATTTCATGGGCCTCATTATCTTCTCAAGATTCAAAGAGATCCTTTACTTCATTTTCATCTTGATTCTCAAGAGTCTCATCCTCTAAGAATCATAATTTCAGAGATGAGATCTTTTAAGAATCTCAAGGTCATAAAGTAAATATCCAATACCATCCTTTATTTTACTAATGAAGTAGCACTCTCTAGTGCTATATTTCATCTTACTTGCATGGAATCTTATCAAGGATATATCTTGTCGTTTCTACTACATATATACCTGGAAATTAAGAGGTAATTATGCTAATATTAATCAATGATCAAATCATGTCACACATGATCCAATTGTATCTTCCTACAACTCTATTGAGTTTAGGTGTATTAGGTGGAGTGAGATATGAATGATATTCATATCTCCATAAGATATTCCTTGAATTCATCTAATAGGTACTTGCTACCTAGGTTAGATCAAATTCATTTCATCTTTTAGCCAAAATTGTGAAATATTTGAACATTTCAAAGCTTTCTAAGGTAAAGAGAAGAAAATCTCATATCACAAATAATCACCGAATGATATCACATATCATAAATGTTTATTATGATACAAATGATTCACATACAACAATATATATGGGATCTTGAATACCTTGCATCTAACACCATTCCTAGAGAAGGGTGGATTGGACAATTTTACTTTGAATACAATATTCACAAGCATGTGAGATTTGAAATTTCAGATATTCTAAAGTTTCCTCTTTTACAAGTCTATTGATCTCATCAACAGAGATATATCCAAGGCTTGATGCCAGATCATTATCAAATGATTTTCATCCTCCTATTGAAGGTTTAATTTTCAGTATTTAGAATTATTAATGAACCATTCATTAGTTTTCTAATCTAGCAGAGTTCTCTGGATGTTAGATTACTTTCTAAAATATATCCATCATAACTCTTTATGATATGTCTATCTTAGCATTCATGTTTATTTCCAACATTTTGAAACTAACAATGAGTGTATTCTAATTCTTGGTCATAGAGAAATTCTCTAAGACTAAGGGCTCTCCCACTGAAATTTTGAAGTCTATAAATCCAATGGGGATTGTCGTAAGAATTGCATCAATATCTATGTGGATGATTATTAAACCTTAAGATTAAATTTCTAGTCTTCTAATACATATGTAACCAATTGCAATTGCTATTAGAATAACGAGATAAAATTAGTAGACTTGATCTTATTCAATAAGTCAATTTCAATGATGACATTTAGATGTAGCTTATTTCGATGTACTATCTGGGTCCTTCTCTAAGTATCCATGATAGTCTAGATAACCATACTACAAGAACATCAGTTTATTGCAGTATTAGCATTCATCCAACTCTTTGGATGTCATGTGGAAGTCATAGAAATATAGCCAACTCTTTGGCTTTCCTTCTTATTTGGGTCACACCCATGCATCCAATATGCTCCTTTCATCTATAAACAACCATTGCTTAAGACAAAGGATCTCTTATGTTGAATTCAAGTGATTTAAATATAAGAGCATTTCAACATTTATACATTCTTCCTTCAATCCATACAATATAAATATTATGAAGCTTCATGAATTGACTTGATTACAGATAGTAGAATGATGACACTCATCATATCTACACACATCTTAACTCCTAAAGGCTTAGGTTCAGGTAGGTACTCAAACATTTTGAATACATCATCTTTTATAGAGCCACCACTCTACATGATGTAGTGAACCATACTATTCATGTTTAAATGTTGAGAGCACATATGTATGCCAGACCATCTTCTTAGATTTTTATAAGGATTGTTTGACAATTATGATCATCATCGACATGTCACTTTCAAAGTACATTCGATGAGAAATCAAGACTTTAGAGAGACATAAATTGTCACGACCTCAATTCTGGGCCGTCGGATCCTCCCATAACCGGATCTAGTTACTCAACAATAATTTATTCAGCAATCACAACTAACATTCAGAAACAAACTGCAAATAAAAATACTCAGAAGGAAGTATTTCAACACTTTTCCATTCACAAAATAAAGTTCAGATGATACATTGTCCCACTATAACCATTTACATGTACATCAGCTTGAAAGGAAAATACACAAAAGATTACTAACTACCTTACAAAGTAAAGCTATTGTGGCTGGCTGGATGTCTAGTATGTAAGCTGGATGGATTTTTAAAGTCCTTGCGATGGCTCACCGATGCCTGTTGGGTTTTCCATAAATCATAGGATAAAAATTAACGAATGCTAAGTAACGAAGAAGAGAAAAGCAAACAAATTGTGTAATTTTGCAAAACTTGTTATCATTAAAGGTTTCAGTCCTTCTTGTTAATTTAAGTCCTATTTCTTTCTATTCCACGTCAGGGATTAGTCCAGGAGAATTACCTCACCACTATAAGGACTCCAAAGCTGTGGACACTTCGGGATTGGATATTGCATTGATCTTGGTAAGCTTATGTCGCCGCACGTTGCCTCAACAAATTCTTCAATACTACCCTGACAATTTTTCTTTTCTTTTATTAAACAAGGTCTCAAACCCTCGGTCTGTAAAACAAATGAGCACACCGTCCTCGAGGACTCGGTTGCTTAAAATCTCTGGCTAACATTTAATCATATAACCTAGCGGCTTTAAATACATATTATCTTGACCTAGCCGCTATTGAACCACCTGTGCCTCCACATGGCACGACCACATCTTCCGTCGTTCAACCCGAAGATATTGACTCCCGGTACCACGTGTTGCAAAACATTCATTTCGTGCGCACTTAACATAACAGGGCAACCGTGTACCACCTAGGTAGGGAAACGCCAATACGGGTTCCTTCCGACAAACCTACAGGTTGCATGCTCGACCTGTAGTTCTACTCCCAATCATCCATAACGTGACACACGATCCTTTTTGAGGTCCAACTCAAGCCACACCAATTCCCATGATGTAATTCTTTCCTTAAGTCTTTGATTTGCATAATCAGCAATACTTAGTATAGACTCACATATATATTATTCATATGCATATATATATATACACGTGTTTATACCTATTTTAACTCCCAGGTCCTAACTTTCAAAGCTACCACATCAATTTGATGATTAAATCTTATTTTAGTGGAAATCACAAAGCAACTCTTCAGACTTTTTAAAAATTGCCAAAAATTAAGGTTCTTCATAGCAAAGAACATAAAATCAAGAATTTCAATAATCTCGTATGAAAATCTAACAACAAAAGGAAGGATTTCGTTACCTAATCGAGCTCTCTCTCGTGTATGCAAGGCTTTATCGTGTTTCATTTTTAGAAAGGCTATTTTAAGGCTCCTGAAAAATCAAATTTTATTTTCATATCAGAAAAGCTAAGAACGTGTCAAGAACGCGAAGAACGAACGAAGAACGCGAAGAACACGAACAACACGAAGAACGCCAAGAACATATTTTCTCTTGAAATTTAAACAGAGCTTCCCCTTATATGAGCTAGGAAAATTTCAGCAGAGTTTCTCCTTATATCGGGACATATTTCTCAGAAAATTTCGGTAGAGTTTTCCCTTATATCAGGACATATTTCTCGGAAAATTTCTGCAGAGTTTCCCCTTATATCGGGACATATTTTAAAATAAAAACGAAATGAGTTTCCTCTATAAAATCAATCGAGAGGAAAATAATAACAAAACTGAAAGAATATACTCAAATAACAAGAGATGAAGAATCGGTAGACACCACGCATCTTAGGTGAGTGAACGTGTGACGAATCACAGGGTTCACTGACGTGCATAGACGCCCGCACCTAAGTAGGGTATTACACAGATTTCTCCATCAAAATAACTATAGAAGCATAATTGAAAGAATAGAAACATAAACGATGGAGAATCGGTAGACACCACGCGTCTTAGATGAGTGAACGTGTGACGAATCACAGGGTTCACTGACATGCATAGCCGCCTGCACCTAAGTAGGGTGTTACACAGATTTCTCCTCGAACCACAATAGGAAAACAAATCATAAAGAAAGATGAATCAAGAACAAAACTTGGAAGAACAAGAGGACGAATTGAAGGCCTAGCTTACGAAGCAAACTAAGAGAGTATCATACCTTTCACCTCCTCGTTCTCCCAGCAGCACTTCGCTAGCGCTCCTCCCTCGCCTCCCACTCCTCCTCCCATCCTCTCGACCCTAGCCCTTGGGGTGGTGGTGGTAGTGGAAATCGTAGAGAATGAATGGGTGGGGGGGGGTCTATTTATAGGCCCCAGAAAACAACTAACCATGGTTAGGAAACCATGGTTTATACCTTAACTATGGTTTGGTGGCTAATGGTTTTGGCCCATGGTTTTGGCCAAAATTTATCCCAAAATTGGGGCTTAAGTTAGAACATTCTAAAGGATTCTAGATTCGTTAATGACGCTTAATTAACACTAGTCGTGATTAACTTTCACTAATCACGATTAACTTTTACAGCTTTTGCTTATCTTTTGCTAACTATTGATTAGTGTTTGCTAATGATCATTAGCAGTTTTTAATCCATCATTAGTTTCTTTAATCACATTTAATTAGTCTTAATGACATTCATTATGGATTAATGACATCTTAACCCTCCTTTTTTCTCTTTCTTCCGAAATTCATAACAAATTAAAATGAAGTCCGATTCGCACGAAACAAATTCCGTTGGTTTCCTCTTGACAAGACGGATCTTATTATATAGGATCCGAGATATGCCAAGTTCAAGGCTTTAAAATTATAACAACCTTAAAGGAAGTCTCATCCTCGAGACTAGAAATGAAGGCATAACAACCTTAAAGAGAATGAACACCATTTCATTTATAAAGAAGATATACAACACATAGTGTTATTACTCAAACAAGTAGGGGTATTTCTCTCTCATTTCCGCCTCAGATTCCCATGTGGCTTCTTCAAATTCTTGGTTCCGCCACAATAATTTAACTAGAGGCACCTCTTTGTTTTTCAACTTCTTAATATCCCCGTCAATATTTGCACGGGTATCTCCTGGTATGTTAAGTCTGCTCAACATGTAAAAAATCATAACTTATCTTATGCTCTGGATCCTTAACGTACTTTTAATAGATTTGATACGTGAAAAACATCATGTACTACTGAAAGATGTGGAGAAAGTGAAAGTCTATATGCCACTTTTCCAATGCACTGAATAATTTCAAAGGGACCCACGAACCTGGGTGCTAACTTCCCATGTACACCAAACCTCTGAATTCCCTTCATAGGTGATACTTTAAGAAATATAAAGTCACCTACCTCAAACTCAAGGTCTCTTCGCCTAGTATCAGTATAGCTTTTCTGACGGCTTTGAGCAGTCAATAGTTTTTTTCGAGCAAGCTCTACAGCTTCCCCTGTTTCTTGCAGTGTATCTGAATCATAAAGGTTCTTTATCCTGACCTCTTGCCAACACAAAGGAGTAGTACACTTACGTCCATAAAGTGCTTCAAATGGTGCTATGCCAATACTTGTATGGTAACTGTTGTTGTATGTGAATTCTGCAAGAGGCAAATGTTTCAACAATGATCCTTCCCATTTTAAGGCACATGATCGTAACATATCCTCTAAAGTCTGAATAGTACGTTCTGATTGACCATCTGTTTGTGGATGATATGCTGTGCTCAAGCATAGTTGTGTACCTAAGGCTTTCATGAGGTTCTCCCAATAGTGTGAGGTGAATCGTGAATCTCGATCGGAAACTACTTCCTTTGATATACCATGGAGGAGAATCACATGTGTAATATATAACTCAGCCAGCTGGTCTGGAGTGAAAGATAAGCTTATCGGAATAAAGAGTGCTACCTTCGTCAGACGATCTATTATAACCCATATACTATCTTTACTACAAAATGTCTGAGGTAAGCCAGTAACAAAATCCATGGAAATGCTTTCCCATTTCCATTTAGGTATAGGGAGGGGTTGCAATAATCCTGGTGGCTTTTGGTGTGAAGCTTTTGCCTGCTAGCAAGTGAAACATAAATTCACAAACTCAGCAACATCTTTCTTCATTCCCGACCACCAAAAGTATGAATGAAGATCTTTATACATCTTTGTAATTCCTGGATGAATAGATAATCTTGAGTAGTGTACTTCTCGTAAGATATCTTTTCTTAGTTCAGGTGTGTTTGGTACATAAACTCTGTGATGGATATACAGTAACCCATATTGTATCTGGAATCCCTCTATCTCATTCTTCTCAAGTTGTTGTCTCAAGTCTTTAAAGACTGGATCATCCTCCTGTCCTTTCTTTATTTTATCCCAGATCCCTGCTTTGTATTGGTGAGGAATAGTTATAGTATCAACACTACTATCAAATGGTTTCCATTCACTGAACGTTGATAGTAAACCCCAGGAGTGGATAGCACTCACCAACTCAGGTGAATAAGTTCTTCTGCTAAGGGCAACTTCTACGACATTCCCCTTACCAGGGTGGTAGAAGATGGTGCAATCATAGTCTTTCGACAACTCTAGCCACCGTCTCTGTCTCATATTAAGTTCCTTCTAATCAAATAGATATTTCAAGCTTTTATGATCAGTAAAAATTTCAAAAGTAATACCATAGAGGTAATGTCTCCATATCTTTAAATCAAAAACTACAACAGCTAATTCAAGGTCATGTGTTGGGTAGTTCTTTTCATGTGTCCTGAGCTGCCATGATGCATACGCAACTACCTTAACATGTTTCATAAGAACTGCCCCAAGTCTTTCTTTAGATGCATCAGTGTACACTGTAAACCCTTCACTCCCAAAGGGTAGAGTAAGGATTGGTGCAGATGTTAGGCATTCTTTCAGTATCTGAAAACTAGCTTCACATGTATCAGACCATAAGAATGTGACTTCCTTCTCAGTTAGTCTAGTCATTGGCAATGCTATTCGTGAAAAGTCCTTCACGAATCATCTATAATATCTAGCTAAACCTAGAAAAGATCGTATCTCTATGACAGTCTTCGGGCGTTCCCAACTCATCACTGCACTAACCTTTGTAGGATCAACTGATATACCTTCCCCAGAAAGAACATAGCCTAAGAAAGATACTTCAGATAGCCAGAAGTCACATTTGCTATATTTAGCATACAGGTTGTTCTTCCTTAGAGTTTCAAGTGCCTCTCTGAGATGGTGTTCATGTAGATACTTATCCTTGGAGTAAATAAACACATCATCAATAAAGACTACTACAAAGTGATCTAAGAACTCTTTCAATACTCCATTCATGAGATCCATGAAGGCTGCTGGGGCATTTATTTAGTCCAAAAGGCATAACTAAGAATTCATAATGCCCGTATCTAGTTCGAAAAGCTGTCTTGGGAATATCTGTATCTTTAATTTTCAACTGATGGTATCCAGATCTTAAATCAATCTTGAAATACAGTGTTGAACCCTGTAACTAATCAAAGAGATCATCTATTCTTGGCAGTGGATACTTATTCTTTATTGTCCTCTTGTTTAGTTGTCTATAGTCAATGCACGACTGCATCGACCCATCCTTTTTCCTGACAAATAGGACAGGTGCACCCCATGGTGAAGTATTGGGACGAATAAATCTTTTATCTAACAGTTCTTGCAACTGTACCTTTAACTCTCATAACTCAGCTGGTGCCATCCTATACAGAGGGATAGAGATAAGGCTGAGTATCAGGTATGAGAGAGATTTCAAATTCAATCTCTCGCTCAGGTGGTAATCCAGGTAGTTCCTATGGAAATACATCATGAAATTCACACACTATAGGTATATCTTCCATCATTCCATCTGACCCTGATGTAGTAGTTACATAAGATAAATAGCCTTGGCACCCTTTCTCTAACAATTGTTGTGCCTTCAAAGTAGAGATATATTCGACATTACCATTGGATGTTTTTGCAATGAACTGGAAATCTATCCAGTTGAGAAGGTGAAACGTTACTATCTTCTGAAAACAGTCAAGTCATGCATGATGCCTTTCTAGACAATCCATCCTTAGGATAAGATCAAAGTCCTCCATTTCTATCAGTAGTAGTAAAATAGGTAACTGATATCCCGCTATCAGTACTGTACAATTATCCAGGATTTCTCGGATTATGAATAATTGTCCTCCTGGTCCCTTGATCAGATAGGACTATTGTACTTTTACTGGTATCTTATCCAAAGTGGGTACTAACCGTCGAGCAATAATTGAATGTGAAGCACCAGAATCAAATAAAGCATGTACTGAAAAGCCATGAATAGTAATGGTACCTCGTACGACTGTGCCTGAATTGTAGGATTGTTCTTTAATGATTGCATTGAGCTGGACATTAGGAATAAGCAAGCTAGAACCCGTAACACTTTGTGGTGGTTGCTGTGTAGGAGGCGCTCCTTGTGAGCCACGACCTCTACCTTGTCTTCCTCCACGTATTGCTCCATTGCTTGGAGTGGATGTTATACTGTTAATTGGGGTTGGTTTAAACCCTGAACCTCTCAATTGCAGATAGTCCTTCCTAATGTGACCTTCTTGATGACAGTGATAACATGCACACGTTCCTGTCTGAGCTGAAGACCTAACAACAGAGGTACTAGTTCCTGGTGTAGAGTTACGGGGATATAATGGAGGTCTAGAGAAACCCCCTCTTCCTGATAATCCCTGACACAAGGTCTGTGGTGAGCTTATACTAGAACCGACTGGATGATAGAGACGATCTCTACAGCTATAATGTGCCTTGCGTTTGGATGGTCCACCATTAAAGTGGAAACGTCTTCTTTGTCGGTTTTCATCCATCTCCATCTCAATACGAGAGGCGATGTCCATTACTTCATCTACGGTTGTAGATCTAAAACCAGCAAGCTTTTCTTGCAGATCTCCCTGAAGACCGTTAATAAATTTTGTAATACACTCTTGTGGTGAAGCTTCTAGAGCTGGTGAGTAACGTAGTAGCTCAGTAAAGTGGATATGATAATCTCGTACGGTCTTAGAACCTTGGTTCAAAGAATCCAACTCTCTCATCTTTAATCTTCCCAATGAGAGGGACAGAAGTGAGCTCGGAACCTCTCTTCAAAGATATCCCATGGAACATGATCTGCTAATTTCTTAGAAATTGCTCTCTACCATCGTCGTGCATAATCTGCTTGGGAGTAATCAGTAAAGTGCACCAAAGTATCAACTGGTGCATGGATTATCCTCAACATCCTACTAACGTCATCAAGCCATAATTCTTCCTCGATAGGTGTCTTTACAGCTTTGACTCAAGGAATATTTCCCTTTCGGTAATTATCTAGTAATGTTTGGTGTCTAAGAAGGGCCTTCTCCATTTCTCCTTCTGTCGGGGGAGGAGTAGACTTAGTTGAAGGATGGTAACTTGATTCTTCCTGAGAAAGATGGATAGAACCTTCAATTCTAGCATCCGCAGGCTTAGATACATCGGGTCTCTCAGCTTGTGCATTAAGCCTATCCTCCAATTCTTGCTGCCTTTGCCCCATGTCTTGGAGCATTGCCATCATAGCCGCTAATTGCCTAGACACATCTTGGTCTGCCATGATCCTGGGATGAGTTAAGGTCAAAGGTAAGATCCTATATGTCTTAGCATGATGTACGTAAGGGACAATGACTTGTGAAAGGTACTGCAGTCAGTTATTAAGATCAAAGGGTCTTAATACAACCTTAGTTTCCGAATACCGCTCATAGTTGTCAATTACTAAATAAATTACTAGAGTAACCATGCTCTGATACCAATCTGTCAAGACCTCAATTCCGGGCCGTCGGATCCTCCCATAACCGGATCTGGTAACTCGACAATAATTTATTCAGCAATCACAACTAACATTCAGAGACAGACTGCAAATAAAAATACTCTGAAGGAAGTATTTCAACACTTTGTCATTCATAAAATAAAGTTCAGATGATACATTGTCCCACTATAACCATTTACATGTACATCAGCTTGAAAGGAAAATACATAAAAGATTACTAACTACCTTACAAAGTAAAGCTACTGTGGCTGGTTGGATGTCTAGTATGTAAGCTGGATGGATTTTTAAAATCCTTGCGATGGCTCACCGACACCTGTTGGGTTTTCCATAAATCATAGGATAAAAATTAGCTAATGCTAAGTAACGAAGAAGAGAAAAGCAAACGAATTGTGTAATTTTGTAAAATTTGTTATCATTAAAGGTTTCATTCCTTCTTGTTAATTTAAGTCCTATTCCTTTCTATTCCATGTCAGGGATTAGTCCAGGGGAATTACCTCGCCACTATAAGGACTCCGAAGCTGTGGACACTTCGGGATTGGAGATTGCATTGATCTTGGTAAGCTTATGCCGCCGTACGTCACCTCAACCGATCCTCCAATACTACCCTGATAATTTTTTTTCTTTTATTAAATAGGGTCTCAAACCCTCGGCCTGTAAAACAAATGAGCACACCATCCTCGAGGACTCGGTTGCTTAAAACCTCAGGCTAACATCTAATCATATAACCTAGCGGCTTTAAATACATATTATCGTGACCCAACCACTATTGGACCACCCGTGCCTCCACATGGCACGACCACATCTTCCGTCGTTCAACCCGAAGATATTGACTCCCGGTACCACACATTGCAAAACATTCATTTCGTGCGCACTTAACATAACAGGGCCACCGTGTACCACCTAGTTAGGGAAACACCAATATGGGTTCCTTCCGACAAACCTACAGGTTGCATGCCCGACCTGTAGTTCTACTCCCAGTCATCCTTAACGTGACACATGATCCTTTTCAGGATCCAACTCAAGCCACATCAATTCCCATGATGTAATTCTTTTGTTAAGTCTTCGATTTGCATAATCAGTAATACTTAGTATAGACTCACATATATATTATTCATATGCATATATATATATATATATATATATATGTGTGTGTGTGTGTGTGTGTGTGTGTGTGTATTTATGCCTATTTTAACTCCCAAACCCTAACTTTCAAAGCTACCGCATCAACAAAGAACATAAAATCAAGAATTTCAATAATCTCGTATGAAAACCCAACAACAAAAGGAAGGATTTCGTTACCTAATCGAGCTCTCTCTCGTGTATGCAAGGCTTTATCGTGTTTCTTTTTAGAAAGGCTATTTTAAGGCTCCTGAAAAGATCAAATTTCATTTTTGTATCAAAAACGCAAAGAACGTGTCAACAACGCGAAGAAGGAACGAAGAACGCGAAGAACGCGAAGAACACGAAGAACGTCAAAAACATATTTTCTCTTGAAATTTCAGCAGAGCTTCTTCTTATACGGGGTGATATTTCTAGGAAAGTTTCGGCAGAGTTTTCCCTTATATCGGGACATATTTCTCGGAAAATTTCGGGAGAGTTTCCCCTTATATCGAGACATATTTCTTGGAAAATTTCGACAGAGTTTCCCCTTATATCGGGACATATTTCAAAATAAAAATGAAAAGAGTTTCCTCTATAAAATCAATTGAGAGGAAAATAACAACGAAAATGAAAGAATATACTCAAACAACAAGAGATGAAGAATCGGTAGACACCACGCATCTTAGGTGAGTAAACGTGTGACGAATCACAGGGTTCACTGCACCTAAGTAGGGTATTACACATATTTCTCCATCAAAATAAATGTAAAAGCATAATTGAAAGAATAGAAACATAAATGATGGAGAATCGGTAGACACCACACGTCTTAGATGAGTGAACGCGTGATGAATCACAGGGTTCACTGACATGCATAGCCGCCCGCACCTAAGTAGGGTGTTACACAGATTTCTCCTCGAACCACAACAGGAAAACGAATCAGAAAAAAGATGAATCAGGAACAAAACCTGGAAGAACAATTGGATGAATTGAAAGCCTAGCTTACGAAGCAAACTAAGAGAGGATCATACCTTTCTCCTCCTCGTTCTCCCGGTAGCGCTTCGCTAACGCTCCTCCCTCGCCTCCCACTCCTCCTCCCGTCCTCTCGACCCTAGCCCTTGGGGTGGTGGTGGTAATGGAAATAGTAGAGAATGAATTGGTAGGGGGGTCTATTTATAGGCCCCAGAAAACCACTAACCATGGTTAGGAAACCATGGTTTGTACCTTAACCATGGTTTGGTGGCCCATGGTTTTGGCCAAAACTTATCCCAAACTTGGGGCTTAAGTTAGATCATTCTAAAGGATTCTAGATTCGTTAATGACGCTTAATTAACACTAATCGTGATTAACTTTCACTAATCACGATTAACTTTCACGGCTTTCTCTTATCTTTTGCTAACTATTGATTAGTATTTGCTAATGATCATTAGCGGTTTTTAATCCATCATTAGTTTCTTTAATCACATTTAATTAGTCTTAATGACAGTCATTATGGATTAATGACATCTTAACCCTCCTTACTTTTCTTTCTTCCGAAATTCATAACAAATCAAAATGAAGTCTGATTCGCACGAAACAAATTCCGTTGGTTTCCTCTTGATGAGACGGATCTTATTATATAGGATCCGAGATATGCCAAGTTCAAGGCTTTACACAAACCCTAGGTTATTGTCCTTTTATAAATTTAATTATCATTCCTCGTTATTATGAAGAAACTTGTACATTGCAACCACATACATTATGTGTTCACTGCAAGTACAATATCTTGATCATGGATCCAATCCATGATATTTTACTAGTTATTATTGGATATAGTATTGAGTGGGTTTAATGAATGATTATCTGAAATAAGAAATTTGCATATATATATATTTTACTTTGATTGAGGAATTTTTATATCAAAGTTGTCTTGCCTTGTCAACACTGAAAGTTCATTCCCTTAATCACCTTCAATGTAAGAGATATACTTACCATTATATTTCTACAAGATCTGGGATCTCCTTCCTTTTCTTTATCACATTCCAATAATATGATAACCTGTAACTAGGATAAAAAGAAGTAGGAACACATTCTGCCTTGCAAGTCAACTTTCATTTCCAATTCAATATTTAACACTCAGGCCTACCACCGCTAAGGTGATGTTGACCCGTTATTAATTGAACCAACTGTCAACATGATTAGAACTCACTATGCACAATCCAATATTGCCCCAATAATATAAGGACCTGATATTGGGATGACTACGCATATTGCCTTACTCTTTCGAGAAGTAAAGAGCCCGATCCATATGCGCTTGTATGCATGAGCTATCACTTCAGATATGCGTCCCCTATATACAATCCCTGGAGATGAAACCCTTCTCCTTAAGGGGAGACCATGGATGTCACACATGTGATCCTCCATATCATGTTCAAATTCTAATTAATTATTATGCATAATATTCACATAATTAATTATTCCAAGGAAAATAACAAATTAATTCATAATAGAGTGTTTTAATTTATTGGATTCCAATCAATCTAATTAATTTTTAATAATCCAATTAATATCCAACAAACATTCTTTATTGATACATGAACTATGCTATTATCTCAAATACGTATTAAAATTTTAATATTTAGAAAAATATATCATGATTCCTTTAGCATTATCCCTTCCCTACCTATTGTTATGGCTAGTACCGACGGGAGTAGGACAGACTGCACACGATGCGACCTGTTATCCCAACGCACCCCGACTAGACACCATATCCGCCTCGGGAAAGGATAATACTAAATTTATCACTTTTTACTTGAGATGATAATCGATTCTTCAATCGAAGTTATACCATATAATAATAATAAAACATTATAAGGAAATTTGCTAAACAAATTCTCAATCCTATTCAAGCAACTTTGTTTGTTGAAAACCACATGATCCGAGAACACTTCTCAGATCATTTCATCAAAAAATTTTCTATCATTGCACGAAATCCAAGACACTTCCAAGTAGTGAATATCTTGATCTCGTCACATGAGATACAATGTCTTCTTCATAAGTGAGGCTCACCGACGGAGACGAAGATTCACATGATTGTATTGTATGAAAATTTTTAGATGAAATGATTCGAGAAGTGTTTGTGGATCATGTGGTTTCATCACATGAATTTTTTTAAAAATGATGCCATGAAACCACATAAACATTTCATGATAACTTTCCTTATAATATGAATCAAATTCATATTATTCATGATAATTAAATCACATTTAATTATCAATTTTCTCAATGCTCGGATACATATAACAACAATGAAATTATCCTTGAACTCTTTCAAGGGCAATACGCTTTCTCCGTGGATACTTGGAGATAAGGACATGGCGATTGTATGTTCCACGTATAGTGACTTGGATATTGAGATCAAATCTTAAATCAAGATCTTGCGGACCTCCCATAGATGTTTGATTAAATTAAAGCCGTAAATCTAATCTTCTAATTACATCTGAATCACATTTAGATCATTGTCCAACATTGGACCAAGATTACATTACTTCTCTACTGAGTGGAGTCACTAAAATCCAGACTTGTTTCATCACTCCCTCAAAATGGAAGCGTCATGGTTAACAATCGTTTATGATCACATCACCCTCAGGTATTCCTAATACATGTACATCCTGCATATTGGAAGACCCAGAATAAACCCGAAGTATTAGATCTCCGTTTCACTGTCTACTTCATGATTTTATCATTAAGTTTCTCATTCAATAATGGGGAGTCTGTATCGATCATATACTTTCCAAAACCGTATATCACACCTAGGTGTCGATTATATACTTTCCAAAAGCATATGTCAAACCTACAAATTCATTCAATCTTCCAAAGCGAGATGACAATGCACAGAATTTGATTCTTCCCAATATCTCATGAGTGAGATCATGTCTTCTGGTTCAGTAAATGAACATGTATGATCCCTTTGAGGGATTGTATTAGTCATATGCCCTTGCATGCACACCAACTCATCCGTGTATAGACCTTGGTTAGGTCATCAACCTATTGGTATGCCAAATGTACATACTCATATATATGGTAACACATCTGTCTCCAGTCAGAGGATGCGTGCCAATATCTTGAAATCATACGACATATGTCTTTGATTATATCGATCTTGTTAAGTTAATTCTTTGACCTAACTTATTTAACACCTTTGAATCTCTATTCCTATGCATAGGACCTGTATCAAGAGGTCGGTTAGATATAATGTTTTAGAGAAAGGATTTCCATCTACTTCTTAGGCGGGAAATCATCTCTCAATAATCATTTGACGATGCTTGATGAGTCCTCAATCTAACTCTTTAGATATTTATCCAAGCATCAGCCTCTATGATTCAATAATTGATTCAATAGTTGTATGATCATTAAGATGGTCATGGTATATAACCCTAATTGTACTAAGGGATCTATTATGCACATTAATTATTCTTCATATCAGATCACAGAATGATGATTGCAATAACATTTATTGCATAATGGCTCACCGTGGGCTCGCATGTCCATTAGTCTCCAACTAGCCCAAAGAGAAATTAATGGGATAATCTTTAAACTCATACTCATGTGACAATAGTAGGCTATTTAGAAAAATATCTAGGTAAGTTGACCAGTCACTATTCCCAAGAGGCTACATCAAGTCCTTTCATGGCACTTGCATATCCCCCAATAACAGTGCTCGCATCTAATGCAAATGTTGCATCTTATGCATCCAATACTAAATTTTGTTAAAATAGTTATAGTGTCCTTGACACTATCGATCAACAATTATTATAACTAGTATTTCCATAATCCTTGTCAAAATAACCTTATTCATGGAGATCTCAATCTCCTAAGGTATTTGGAGTTAGGACCTTTTAGATTACTATCTATGAAGTCTAAATTTCTTGAAAATAAGACAGAGATAACTATCTCTAAAATCTTGTTATCTTTGAAAATATTGTTATTACCTCAATCAAGTGTTTTATCTCCATAGTAGGATTAGTAACAATTTACTACTCCCACTACATGGTAGACATCTTGCATTTGTACACATCTAGCATACACTCAGCTTCTTGTAACTGATGCACAAGGGCAAGCAGTTCTAGCATCCACTTTCTTAACTTTTTGAGGTGTTATCTCTTCAGATAGTTCAGTATCATATCTTAATTTAAAGAATCCTTTCTTAGAATTTTCCAGAAAATGGAACATGTCCAAGATGTAGCACTAATGTGACGGTCCCAATATCTTTTTCTCGCTGCTTCTGAACAACTTCAACTAAGATCTAAGAGGTATCCTTGAGATCATATCTCAAGGTAGGGAATAGCTATTCTATAAAATACTTATTATCATCCTTGAATCATTCCAAATGATTAGGATGCCATCTACATTTAGCAAGACGAACACAATGGCACTCCCACTAAGCTTCATATGGTTCATCAAGATTCTATCTGAGATCATAACATTTAGAATTTCATCAAATCTTATGTTCGAAGTACGAGAAGCTTATTTGAGTCCATAGAAGGATTTCTTTATCTTGCACACCATGCTTTCCTCAACCATGAATCCCTGGGGCTACTTCATATGAATATCCTCGAAGAGGTATTCATAGAGGAATGAAATCTTGACTTCCGTCTTGAAGATGTCAAAGTCGAGTTGTGTAGCTATAGTTAGAAATATTTGGTGGGTTTAAGAAGGTCATTGAAGCGCAAGTCTCACCACAAGCAATGTCTTTTCTTTGGTGTTTATCTTGAGGATATCATCCGTGCTTTGCAGGTCTCTACCTTCTCATCAGGTTCCCTCCTTCTCTTGAAGATACATTTACACCTTAATAGGTCTTACCCATATAGGTGGATCCTCGAGGGTTCATATACATCACTTTTATATGATATCTACTTTATACTTTCTTACTAAAATCCATCTTTCCTTGTCGTGATCGTCAGGAGCTTCATCACATGAAGTCCGATCATTTTCAAACTCAACTAACACATGGAATCCATCCTCAATTTAATTTGAAGAGGTATGAGTGTTTCATCTTTAATTGTTCTTTTATTTTCCTATTTCAGGATCCTCATTATCTTCTCAAGATTCAACGAGATCCTTTACTTCATTTTCATCTTGATTCTCAAGAATCTCATCCTCTAAGAATCACATTCTCAGAGATGAGATCTTTTAAGAATCTCAAGGTCATAAAGTAAATATCCAATACCATCCTTTATTTCTCGAATAAAGTAGCACTCTCTAGTGCTAGATTTCATCTTACTTGCATGGAATCTTATTAAGGATATATCTTGTAGTTTCTACTACATATATACCTGGAAACAAAGAGGTAATTATGCTAATATTAATCATTGATCAAATCATGTTACACATGATCCAACTGTATCTCTTTATAACTCTATTGAGTTTAGGTGTATTAAGAGGAGTGAGATAGGAATGATATTCATATCTCCACAAGGTATTCCTTGAATTTATCTAATAGGTACTTGCTACCTAGGTTAGATCAAATTAATTTCATCTTCCTTCAAATTTGGCCCTGAACCAAAATTGTGAAATCTTTAAACATTTCAAAACTTTCTAAGGTGAAGGAAAGAAATCTGATATCACAAATAATCATCGAATTATATCACATATCATCAGTGTTTATTATGATACAGATGATATACATACATCAATATTTATGAGATCTTGAATACCTTGGTATCTAACACCATCCCCAAAGAAGGGTGCATTGCATAATTTTACATTGAATACAATATTCATAAGCATGTAAGATTTCAAATTTCTGACATTCTAAAATTTCATCTCTAACTAGTCTATTGATCTCATCAACAGAGATATATCCAAGGCTTGATGCCAAATCATTGTCAAATGATTTTTATCCTCCTATTGATCCTATAAGGCTTAATTTTCAGTATTTAGAAATGTTAATGAACCATTTATTAATTTTATAATCTAAGAGAGTCCTCTAGATGTTAGATTACTTTCTGAAATATATCTATCATACCTTTGTGATAGGTCTATCTCAAAATTCATGTTTATTTCAAGCATTTAGAAATAAACAATGTGTGTATTCTAATATCTAGGTCATAGAGACATTCTCTAAGACTATGGACTCTCCCACTGAAATTTTGAAGTATATCAATTAAATGGAGATTGTTGCAATAATTACATGAATATCCATGTGGATAACTATTAAATCTTAAGATTAAATTTCTAGTATTCTAATACATATGTAACCAATTGCAGTGGCTATTAGAAGAATTAGATACAATTACTAGACTTAATCTTATTCAATAAGTAAGTCAATTTCAATGATGACATGTAGATGTAGATTATTTCGATGCACTATCTGGGTCCTTCTTTAAGTATAAAAAATAGTCTATATAGTCATACTACCATAACATTGGCTTATTGCAGTATTCGCATTCATCCAACTCTTTGGATGTCATATGGAAGTCACAGAAGTACAATCAACTCTTTTACTTTCGTTCTTATTTGGATCAAACCTATCATCTATAAACAACCATGGCTTAAGACAAAGGATCTCTTATGTCAAATTAAAAACATTTCAATATAAGATCATTTCAACAATTATGCATGCTTCATTTAATTAAAACAATATGAATATTATGAAGCTTCATGAATGACTTGAGTATAGACAGTAGAATGATGACACTCATCATATCTACATACATCTTAACTCCTAAAGACTTAGTTTCAGGTAGGTACTCAAACATTTTGAATACATCATCTCTTATAGAGCCACCACTCTACATGATGCAGTGAACCATATCATTCATGATTAAATGTAGAGAGCACATATGTATGCCATAACATCTTCTTAGATTTTTATAAAGACTGTTTGACAATTACGATCATCATCAACATGTCACTTCCAAGTACATTCGATGAGAAATCAAGACCATAGAGACATACAAACCCAAGGTTGTTGTCCTATTATCAATTTTAATGTCATTCCTCATTATTATGAGGAAACTTGCACATTACAACCACATACATTATGTGTTCAACTGCAAATACAATATCTTGATCATGGATCCAATCCATGTTATTTTACTGGTTATTACTGAGTATAGTATGAAGTGGATTTGATGACGTATTATCTGAAATAAAAATTTTCATAAATAAATATAAATATATATTTTACTTTGATTTAGGAATTTTGCCTTGTCAAAGTTATCTTTCCTTGTCAACACTGAAAGTTCATTCCCTTAATCACTTTCTATGTAAGAGATATACTTACCCCTATATCAGCAAGATCTAGGATCTCCTTTCTTATCTTTATTCCATCCCAATAATATGAGTACCTGTAACTCAGATAAAAAGAAGAGGAAACACATTCCTCCTTGCAAGTCCAACTTGCATTCCAAATTCAGTCTTTAACACCCGAGCCCACCATCTGCCTCTGTTTGGTTGCAGGGTTGGGCAGGGTTGGGTTGGCCCAATCCGGGGTACCCCTCCTTCCAACCCTCTCAATCCTACTCACAGTTTACTATTCACAGGGGTACCCCAACTCAACCCAACCCTACCCAACCCTCCAACCAAACGGAGCCTTAGGGCGATGTTGGCCCATCATTAATTGAACCAATCGTAAATAGGATTAGAACTTGATATGCACAATCCAATATCACTCCAATAATATGAGGACCTGATATTGGGGTCACTATGCATACGACCTTGCTCTTTAGAGAAGCAAAGAGATCAATCCAGATGCGCTTGTATGTAGGAGCTGTCACTTCGGACATGTGTCTCCTACATACAATCCCTAGAGATGGAACCCTTCGCCTTGACAGGAGACCATAGATGTCAAATATGTGATCCTCCATATAATGTTAAAATTCTAATTAATTATTATGAATCATATTCACATCATTAATTCTTCTAAGGGAAATAAAAACTCTATTCATAATAAAGTATTTTTAATTTTTATTAGATTCCAATTAATCTAATCATATTAAATTAATGATCCAATTAATATCCAACAATCATTCTCTATTGTTACTTGAAATATGGTATTATCTCAAATACATATTATTCGAATTTTCATATCTAGAAAAATGCATCATGATCCCTCTAGAATTATCCCTTCCCTAACCGTTATCATGGCCAGTACCGACAGGAGTGGAACAGACCGCACACGGTGCAATCTGCAACCCAACACTCCCGACTAAACACCACTCCCGCTTCGGAAAAGGATAATACCGAATTGATCACTTTGTACTTGAAATGATAATCATTTTAAACCTAAGTTATACCATATAATAATAATAAAACATTTTTTATTAACATTATAAGGAACATTTCTAAACAAATTCCCAATCCTATTCAAGCAACTCTGTTTTTGGAAAGTAGATTGAGTAACCAATTTATGATCTAGACCATATCTAATCAATTATTGGTTAAGTCAATGACATTTCATGAAATAATTATCATCAAACATTTCAAAACTATTTATCCATAATTATTCCAAGAAATTAACCACTAATTCCTCTAATTGATTAAATGTGAATCATAAGGCTCCTGATTAGGAATGTAATTTCCAATAGTGACCTCCACTATCTAAAATTAGTATATCTCAATCCACTCAAATCTAAGTCATGCAAAATACGTTTTTTAACGTTTGCTAATTTGATTTAAAATAGAACCCAATTGATTTGCATGCTTTTTTATGTATTTCAGAAATATAATTAACTCTTTAATTACATCAAGATTTGCAATCCCCAAAAAAATGTATACATGCTCACTAAAATGATCATAACTTGAACAAACATATTCCAAATCACACAAACTCAAATCCTACGGTTTCCATATTCAATGAAGAACATAATTCAATGATATCTTTATGTTTAAAAATTTAAAAATGCCAAAAATATTTACAAAACAAGACTGCGTGAAACAAATGCATGAAAATTTTCACAAACACTAATGAGCCAAAGTCGTCCTACATTTATGGATCATATCTGAAACCTCCAACCTGGCTCTGATACCACTTAAGGAATATGGGAAGATCCTTAAGTGCATTATGAAAGTGCGAGGATTGCATCGTATGTAATTGGTAGTGACTAGTCGTACTAGTTTCTCGAGGCAACATAATTTAAAAAAATTCATGCGATGAAACCACATGATCTCGTCACATGAAATCTGACATTTCTTCATGAGCGAGGCACATGATGAATCCACGATTCATCACCTTTATTCTTTTATTTTAGCTTTATTTACTTAGTCAAACACTTTTAAATACCCACTAATTTCATGAAATTACCATTTAGCATGCATTTGCTAAATATATATTTTTACCATTTTTTATAATCAAATAAAAGAATAAAGAAGAAAAGAAAAAGAAAAGAAAAATAAAGAATGTATTTTTGAAATAAATGTAGACTGACCCGAACCCTGAGAGAAGGTCAAGACTTGACTTGCTTGACTAGGAATAAAGTTGGGGGAGATAGGGTCTTTAATTCAAAAATCCAAAATAATTTGTAAAGATATAGGGAGCTAGGGCGGAGAGTGATCGAGGTCAGTTGACAGATATACCAGCAGGGCCATCTTCGTCAGATTTACCACTGCAACGAGAGTTCTCACACAAAGATCTGGTAGCATTCACTCAAACATTCCAAAAGCCAGATTTACCGGCTCCCACTTGTCCGAAATTAAAGACCTTACCGCAGAGCATGAAGTATAGATTCCTTGTGGGTGAGCCACATATGTTCCCAGTCATTATCTCAGCAGATTTAACTAAAGACTAAGAATCTTTTTTGATGGAGGTTCTTGAATGAAATCGCAAGGCAATAGGATGGAGTGTAGCTGATCTCTAAGGGATAAATCCAGACTTGTGCTTTCACCACATTTATCTCGAAGAAGACACCAAACCCTCGCGTAAGTTCCAGTGACGGCTGAACCTGAATCTTCATGAGGTGGTCATGAAGGAAATATCTAAGTGGTGGAGTACCGATTTTATCTAACCCATCTCCGACTCCAAGTCAGTTAGTCCATTGCATGTGGTATACAAGAAGACATGTATCACCAAAGTTGTGAGCGAGTCTAGAGAGGATGTAGCTACCCGAGTACCCACTTCTTGAAGGATCTGTGTGGAATACATATGATTGAATTAGACCACCAAGAAGGATCATTTCTCTCTATTATTCATAGATCACATCATCGAGAAACTAGCTGGGAAGAGCTACTACTGTTTTCTGGATGGGTATTCATGATACAACCAGGTGGCCATAGCGCCCGAAGACCAAGAGAAAATAACTTTCACATGTCCGTTTGGAAAGTATGCTTTTGGACGAATGTCCTTTGGATTATGTAATGCCCCAGCTACAATCCAAAGATGCATGCTCTCTATTTTTTCGGACATGGTTGGTGACTTTTTAGAGGTCTTCATGGATGACTTCTCAGTCTACAGTGACAGTTTTGATGCACGTCTTGATTACCTAGGTCGAGTACTTCAGTGCTGCATTGAGGTCAACTTAATATTATCATGAGAGAAGAGTCACTTCATGGTGACTCAGGGGACGGTCATTGGCCATATCATCTCCAACAGGGGCATAAAGGTCGACCCGACCAAGGTGGATATCATCAAGAAACTCAATTCACCATCCAATTTACGCCAGTTGCAGTCTTTTCTAGGGCATGTCGGTTTCTACCGACGGTTCATACAAGACTTCAGCAGGATTGTCCGACCGCTTACTGATTTGTTGACAAAAGACACTGATTTAATTGTCGATGATAGGTGTCATGCATCATTTGAGACTCCCAAGAATCTAGTTGTTGAAGTTCCAGTCCTTTAGTCGCCTGATTGGTCTCTCCCATTCGAGATCATGATAGATGCCTCTGATTTTTCCGTAGGGGCCTTGTTAGGACAGAGGAGGGACGGATTACCATTTGCCATTCACTACACTAGCTGTATATTGGATGCCGCTTAGCAAAATTACACAGTCACAGAAAAGGAGATGCTAGCTGTAGTGCCTTGGATAAGTTTCAATCTTACATTCTTGGATTTAGAGTGACTATTTATACTGATCATACTGCCATACAATACATAATGACAAAGAAGGATGCCAAAGCGATATTGACCACATGGATCCTTCTATTCCAGGAGTTTGATATAGAGATTAAGCATAAACCTGGAGTAAAAAATGTGGTGGCGGATCACCTCTCCCGTTTAGAGAACCTTGAGGATTTGGATCAGATCACACTTATTATAAGGACATTCCCAGATGAGGCGATCATTGCAATCACCTCACTTCCATGGTACGCTGACATTGTGAACAATCTTGTCACAAAGAAAGTTCCACAAGATTGGCCCAGGCAACGACTTTAGACCATTCTTGCGAAGGCCAAGTCGTACCATTGGGAAAATTCCACTCTTTATCATGAAGGGGGAGATAACATCTGGAGATGGTGTATTCCTCAAGAAGAACAACATAGTGTCCTCATCTATTGCCACAAGCTTGAGGTAGGAGGACATCATTCTGGGAGACGGACATCACAAAAGGTGCTTCAATCTGGCCTTTGGTGGCCTACCCTCTTTAAGAATTCAGATGAATTCGTGAAGAGATGTACTAGCTGTCAGAAAATGGGCACTTGTGGATAGAGAGATATGATGCCGATGCATCCCATTTACTTTTGTGAGGTTTTTGACACACGGGGCATTGATTTCATGGGTCCATTTCCTAAGAGTCAGGGATTTGAGTACATTTTACTCGATGTGGATTACGTTAGTCGTTGGGTTGAGTCCTTTCCCGCCCAACCGTAGATGCTAAGACTGTTTGCCGCTTTTTGAGGAAAAATATCATTTCACAATTTGGGGTGCCTAGAGTTTTGATATCCGACAGAGGGTCTCATTTTATCAACGAAAAGGTAAGGGCCCTTGCTAATGAGTTCAGCATAGACCATCGTATTACCACTCTGTATCACCCTCAGACCAATGGTCTTGCAAAAGTATCGAATAGGCAGATTAAGACGATATTGCAGAAGGTCGTCTGCCCAGACCGATAGGAATGGTCACAGCTTTTGGACTCGGTCTTGTGGGCATATAGGACTTCCTTCAAGACACCTTTGGGTGTTGGACATGCAAACCCATGGTGAGCCATTATGAAATAAATGTTATTACAAATATCATTCCCTCATCTGAAATGGAGAATAACTAATTTGCATAATAGGTCCCTTAGTACAATTAGGGTTATGTACTATGGCCATCTAATAATCATACAACTATCGATTCAATAATTGAATGATAAAGGCTGGTGCTTGGATGAATATCTAGAGAGTTATATTGAGGACTCATCAAGCACCGTCAAATGATTATTAAGAGATGATCTCCAGCTTGAGTAGGAGATGGCGATCCTTTCTTATTTGGCTGATATCTAGCCGACCTCTTGATGCGGGTCCTCTGCATAGGAATAGAGATTCGGAGGTTTTAGATTAGTTAGGTTAAAGAATTGACTTAACAAGATCGAGATAATCAAAGACCTATGTCATATACTATCATGATATAAGCACGCATCCTCTGACCGGAGACAGATGTGTTACTATATGTCTAAGTATGTACATTTGGCAGACCAAAAGGTTGATGACCTAATCAAGGTCTATATACCGGCGTGCTGGTGTGCATGCAAGGTCATATAAGTAATACGATCTCTTAAAGGGATCATACAGGTTCATCTACTGAACCGGAAGACATGAGCTCACTCGTGAGATATTGGGATGAATCAAATTCCATGCACGGTCATCTCGCTTTGGAAGCTTGACTGAATTTGTAGGTTTGATATATACTTTTGGAAAGTATATGATCAAAACCTATGTATGATATATGTTTTTGGAAAGTATATGATCGATACCGACTCCCAATGATCGAATGAGAAACTTACTGATAAAATCCTAAAGTAGACAGTGTAAAATTGATCGAATACTTCGGGTTTATTCTGAGTCTTCCAGTATGCAGGATGTACAGGTATTGGGAATACCAGAGGGTGATGTGATCATAAACGTTTGTATAACCATGACGCTTCCATTCCTATGGAGTGACGGAACGAGTATGGATTTTAGTGACTCCTCTCAGTAGAGAGGTAATCTGATCTTAGTCCAAATATTGGACATTGATCTGAATGTGATTCAAATGCAGTGAGAAGATTATGTTTGTGGTCTTGATTTAATCAAGCGTCTATGGGAGGCCCGAGATCTGGATTTGAGATGTGATCTCAATATCCAAGTCACTATACGTGGAACAATACAATCGCCTTGTCCTTATCTCCAAGTATCTGTGAAGAAAGCACATTATCCTTGAAAGAGTTCAGGATAATTCCATTGTTGATATTACGTATCCGAGCATTGAGAAAATTGATAGTTGTATGTGATTTAATTATCATGAATGATATGAATTTGATTCATATTATATGGAGAATTATCTTAGGTAATTAAATGTGATTTAATTATCAAAGACGTGAATAATGTGAATGTGATTCATATTATTTGAGAATAAGAGAATAGAGATCCAAAATGATTAAATGTGATTTAATTATCATGGATATGAATAATGTGGATAAAAATATCTATATTAGTCATATATATTATAAATGTGATTTATAATATATAAGAGAGAGCTATTTGTAATTTACATTTGTCAATTAAATGTTGACGTGAATTGGATTCACATTGGATAATTAATTGAAAATGAAATTCACATTTTATTGTTGGTTGTGAATATGATTCACAATTTTCCAATGGCAAGATTACAATATTTACAAAATAATTATGACTTATTTTTGTAGAATAATTCACAACAAGTGTTGTTGGAAATCTTGGAGATTTCCATGGAATAATGTAATCTCATGAGATTACATGAGATTGCCACCAACTCGCATATTATGGAAGGAGGCAATCTTCATTCCATAATCTGCATGTTTGATTGATTTAATTTTAGGATTGAATTATATTAATTAATCAATATATATATTTAATCTAATTAAATTAATTGTTGTTGTATTTTTTACAATAAAATTTTGGTCATTAGAAGAAATACAAATCAATGTGAGCCATTGGATTTGTGTTATCCATGGATTGAGATCCATGGATCCCAAAATATTATAAAAGGAGAGGCACCCACTTTGCTCTTCTTTACACAACACAAGCTAGACAACATATTCTCACTCTCTCTCTTATCTTTACACACCCTCTCTCTCTCTCTCATATGGTCGTCCATCATGGAAGCCCTAGAGAGAGTCTCCATCGCCGTAGAGTCATCGTTATGCTGCCCGATCATTTTCTCATGGATCTTAGTCTCCTTCGATGCGCCTTTCTTGTGAAGAAGACGTCGTATATTGTTTGACGAGATCAGGAGATTCGTCGCTTGGATCACCAACATGAATTGTGAGAAGCACGTCTTTCATCAACACGCTCATAAGCGTCTCCTCCGTCAGATCTGACTTGAGACAGGATGTCTCTTCGTTTAGAGACTAGATCGCAACCACGATTCAAGAGGTAACACTAGCACTTTTTTTGGTTTAGATAAAACGATCCGAGAAGTGTTCTTGAATCATGTGGTTTCATCACATAAAAAATATTTTAATTTATGTTGCCTCAAGCAACTAGAGTGACTAATCGCTCCTGATCACATACGATGCGATCTTCTGCTTCCGTGATGCGCTTAAGGATCTACCCGTATCCTTCAAGTGGTATCAGAGCGTCTAAGGTTTCGGATATGATCGATAAACCTAGTATGACTTGGGTTCATTAGGGTTTGCGAAAGTTTTCTCGCATTTCATTTTTTCATCTCTATATTGTGATTATTTTCATCCCTATTTAAATTATTTAAATACAAAAATAATCATTGAATTTTGTTCTCCATTAAATAAGGAAACCATAAGATCTGAGTTTGCGTGATTTCGAATCTGTTTGCTCAAGTTCTGATAATTTTAATGAACATGTATCCACTGTTTCGGGGACTGCGAATCTCAACGTAATTAAGGAGTTAATTGCGGTTTTGAAACACCTCAAAATGCGTGAAAAACAAATAGGTTCTGTTTTAAATCAAAATAGAAAACTTTGAGAACTTCTTTTGCTTAATTTGATTTAAATTGATTGAGATATGGTACTTTTAGTAAGTGTGGGTCACTGTTGGAAAGTACTTTCCTAATCAAGAACCTTGTGATTGTTATTTAATCAATTAGTGAAATTAAATTGTTTAATTTCCTAGAATAATTACGGATAAATATTTGTGAAATATTTGATGATAATTATTTCCTTAAATGTCATTGCCATAACCAATAATTGATTAGATGTGATCTAGATCACAAATTGGTTACATGATCTACTTTCCAGCAAACATTATTGCTTGAATAGGATTGGGGATTTGTTTAACAAATTTTCTTATAATATTAATCAAAATGGTTTTGATTATTATTATATATTATAACTTCGGTTGAAAAATCGATTATCATCTCAAGTACACAATGATCAATTTGACATTATGCTTTCCTGAGGTGGATATGTTGTCTAGTCAGGGAGCGTTGGAGTAGCAAGTTGCATTGTGTGCGGCCTGTCCCACTCCCATCGGTACTGGCCATGACAACGGGTAGGGATTCGATAATGCTAGAGAGATCACTGTGTATTGTTCTAATTATTAAAATTCGAAATAATACGTATTTGAGATAATATCATATTTCAAGTAACAATAAAAGAATGTTGGTTGGATATTAATTGGATCATTAATATGATTAGATTAATTGAGATCCAATTAAAATTAAATACTCTATTTTTAAAGAGATGTTATTTCCCTCGGAAGAATTAATTATGTGAATATGATTCATAATATTTAATTAGAATTTGAACGTCATATGGAGGATCACATAAGTGACATCCATGATCTCCTGTCAAGGTGAAGGGTTCCGTAGCCAGAGATTGCATGTAGGAGACGCCTGTTAGAAGTGACAGCTCCTGTATGCAAGTGCATCTAAATCGGGCTCTTCGCTTCTCGAAAGAGTAAGGACGTATGCCTAGTGACCCCAATATCGGGTCCTCATATTATTGGGGTGATATTGGATTGTGCATAGCGAGTTGTATTCCTGTTGACAGTTGGTTCAATTAATGATGGGTCAGCATCATCTTAGGGGTGGTGGGCTCGGGTGTTAAAGATCAAATTGGGAGATGCAAGTTGGACTTGCAAGGTGGAATGAGTTCCCGCTTCTTTTTATCGGAGTTATAGGTTCTCATATTATTGGGATGTAACTTAACAAAGATAAGGAAGGAGCTCCATATCTTGCTTGAGATATAATGGTAAGTATATCTCTTACATTGAAAGTAATTAAGAGAATGAACTTTCATTGTTGACAAGGCAAGACAACTTTGATATAAAAACTCCTAAATCAAAGTAAAATATGTATATATATACACACACTTATGCAAATTTCTTATTTTAGATAATCCTTCATTAAACCCACTCAATACTATACTCAGTAATAACCAGTAATATATCATGGATTGGATCCATGATCAAGATATTGTACTTGTAGTTGGACACATAATGTATGCGGTTGCAATGTGCAAGTTTCCTCATAATAATGAGGAACAATAATTAAATAAACAATATATCTAAAACCCTAGGGTTTGTATGTCTCTATAGTCTTGATCTCTCATCGAATGTACTTTGGAAGTGACATGTCGATGATGATAGTAGTTGTCAATTAATCCTTATAAAATCCAAGAAGATGTTTTTATCATACATATGTGATATTGATATTTAATCATGAGTGACATGGTTCTCTACATCATGCAGAATGGTAGCTCTGTAAGAGATGATGTATTCAAAAATGTTTAAGTATCTACTTGAACCAAGAATTTTAAGAATTTAGATGGATGTAAATACGATGAGTGTCATCATTCTACTGTCTATACTCAAGTCATTCATGAAGCTTCATAATATTCATACTGTATGAATTAAATGACGCATGTATAAATGTTGAAATACTCTTATATTGAAATCTTTCGAATTCAACATAAGAGTTCCCTTTGTCTTAAACAATGGTTGTTTATAGATGAAGAGAGCATAATGGAAGCATTGGTCGAACCCAAGCAAGAAGTAAAGTCAAGGAGTTGACTATACTTATATGACGTCCATATGACATCCAAAGAGTTGGATGAATGCCAATACTGCAATAAGTTGATGTGTTGATAGTATGACTATAAAATCTATCTAAAATCCTTAGAGAAGGACTCGGATAGTGCATTGAAATAATCTACATCTACATATAATCATCGAAATTGACTTTCTTATTTGATAAGATCGAAGTCTAATAATTGTATCTCATTCTTCTAATAACACTTGCAATTGTTTGCATATGTATTAGAAGACTGAAAATCGATCTTAAGGTTTCATTGTCATCCACATGGATATTGATACAATTGTTACAACAATCTCTATTGGATAGATGGACTTCATATTTTCAGTGGGAGAGTCCTTAGTCTTAGAGAATATCTCTATGAACTGTATATTAGAATACACTCATAATTTATTTCTAAATGTTGGAAATAAACACGAATTCTGGAATAAACCTATCATAGAGAATTATGATGGATATATTTCAGATAGTAATCTAACATTTAGCGGACTCTAGTAATTAGAAAATTAATGAAAGGTTCATTAAGATTTCTAATATAGAAAACTAAACCTTTAAAGATCAATAGGAGGATGAAGATCATTTGATAATGACCTAGAATCAAGACTTGGACATATGTCTGTTTACGAGATCAATAGACAAGTAAGAGATAACTCTTTAGATTGTCTATAAGTTCAAATCTTACATACTTGTGAATATTGTATTCAAAAGTAAAAATGTCCAATACTCCCTTCCTTGGAGCGGTGTACGATGTCAAGGTATTCAAGATCTCATACATATCGATGTATGTATATCATCTGTATTATAATAAATATTGATGATAAGTGATATCATTTGATGATTATTTATGATAAGATAATTCTTCCATTCACCATAGAAAGCTTTTAAATGTTCAAAGATTTCACAATTTTGGTTTAGAACCAAAGTTTGAAGGAAGACAAAATGAATTTGATCTAACTTAGGTAGCAAGTACCTAGTAGATGAATTCATGGAATACCTTATGGAGAAAGGAATATCATTCCGATCTTATTCCTCCTGATAAATCTAAACCTAGGAGAGTTGTAGGGGGATACAATTGATCATGTGTGACATGATTTGATCAATGATGAATTTTAGCAAAACTACCTCTTAGTTTCCAAGTTTATATGTAGTAGAGACTACAGTTTAGATCCTTGATATGGTTCCATGAATGTGAGCTAGAATCTAGCACCAGAGAGTGCTACTTCATTAAGAAAATAAATGATAGTAATGGATAGCTACTTTATGACCTTGAGATCCTTAAAAGATTTCATCTCTAAGGATATGATTCTTAGAGGATGACTCTATTGAGAATCAAGATAAAAATGAAGTAAAGGAACTCATTAAATCTTGAGATGATAGTGAGGCTCCTGAAATCGGAAACTAAAAGGACAATTACAGATGAGACCCTAATACCTATTCAAATGAGTTTGAGGATGTATTCCATGCGTCAGTTAAGTATGACAATAATCAGACTTCATGTGATGAAGTTCCCGAGGATCATGACATGGAAAGATGGATGTTAGCAATAAAGTCTAAAGTAGACTTCATATACAAGTGTTGTATATTAACCCTTGAGGATAAGGTATAAATGGATCTTCAAGAGAAAGAGGGAACCTGATGATAAGGTAGAGACCTTCAAAGCACGGTTCATAGCCATGAGCTACACACTGGAAGAGAAGACATTGCTTGCGATGAGACTTGCTCTTCAATAACCATGCTTAAACCCATCAGATTACTGCTTACTTTATAGCTACATAACTTGACTTTGACATCTTCAAGATGGAAGCCAAGATTGTATTCCTCTATGAATACCTCTATAAGGATACTCACATGAAGTAGCCCCAGGGCTTCATGATCGAGGAAAGCAAGGTGTGCAAGCTAAAGAAATCCATCTATGGACTCTAATAAGCTTTCTGAAGTTGGAACAACAAATTTGATGAAATTATAAATGTTATGATTTCAGATAGAATCTTGATGAGCCATATGAAGATTAGTGGGAGTACCATTGTGTTCATTGTGCTAAATGTAGAAAATATCCTAATCATTTGAATGATATAAGGATGATAATGAGTGTTCTATATACTGGCTATTACATAACTGTAGATATGATCTCAAGGATACCTCTTGGATCTTAGTTCTGAAGGTGTTCACAAGCAAAGAAAAGAGGGTATTGGGACTGTCACATTAGTAATACGCCTTGGAGATATTCTATTTTTTTGGAAAATTCCAAGAAAGGCTTCCATCCCTTAAGATATGGTACTAACCTATCTGAAAGGATAGCACCTCAAAGAGTTTGAGGAAATGAACACTAGAACTGCTTGCCTTTGTGCATCAACTACGAGAAGCCGAGTGTATGCTAGATGTGTGCGAATGCCAGATGTCTGCCATGCAATGGGAGTAGTAAATTGTTAATAATCCAACTATGGAGATAAAACACTTGATTTCCATAATAAAAATATCTTCAAAGATGACGAAACTTAGAGATAGTGATCTCGAAGTCTTATATTCAAAAGTTTAAGACCTTGTAGATATTGACCTATAAGGATCTTAATGTAGATACCTTGGGAGATAGAGATCTCCAGGAATAAAGGTATTCTGATAAGGATTATGGAAATAATGGTTATAATAATAGTGTTAATGACACTATAATTGCTTTAACAAAATTGAGTATTTGTTGCATGAGATGCAACATTCGCATTAGATGTGAGCACTGTTATTAGGAGATATGCAAGTGTCATAAAAGGACTTGGCATAGTCTTTTGGAAACAGAGTGATTGATCAGCTTACCTAGCTATTTTTCTAAATAGCCCATAATTGTTACATGAGTGCAGGTTCAAATGATTAGTCCTTTAATGGCTCTTGGGCTAGTGGGAGATTATTGGACATGCGAGCCCACGACGAACCATTATCAATAAATGTTATTGCGAATATCATTCCCTGATCTAAAATGAAGAATAACTAATTTGAATAATAGGTCCCTTAGTACAATTAGGGTTATGTACCATGACCATATTAGTAATCATACCGCTGTTGATTCCATAATTGAATCATAAAGGCTGGTGCTTGGATGAATATCTAAAGAGTTAGATTGAGGACTCATGAAGCACCGTCAAATGATTATTAAGAGATGATCTTCAGCCTGAGTAGGAGATGACAATCCTTTCTCATTTGACTGATATCTAACCGACCTCTTATTGCTGGTCCTCTACATAGGAATAGAGATTCAGAGGTGTTAAATTAGTTAGGTAAAAGAGTTGACTTAATGAGATTGAGGTAACGTAAGACCTATGTCATATACTGTCATGATATAGGCACGCATCCTTCGACCAGAGACAAATGTATTACTATATGTCTATGTATGTACATTTGGCAGACCAATAGGTTGATGACCTAATCAAGGTCTATATACCGACGCGCTGGAGTGCATGCAAGGTCATATGAGTAATACGATCTCTCAAAGGGATCATACATGTTCATCTACTAAATTGGAAGACATGATATCACTCATGAGATATTGGGAAGAATCAAATTCCGTGCACAGTCGTCTCACTTTGGAAGCTTGACTGAATTTGTAGGTTTGATATATAATTTTGGAAAGTATAAGATCAATACCTAGGTATTATATATGTTTTTGGAAAGTATATGATCGATACCGACTCCCAATGATCGAATGAGAAAGTTACTGATAAAACCCTGAAGTAGATAGTGTAAAATTGATCTAATACTTCGGGTTTATTCTGAGTCTTCCAGTATGCAGGATGTACAGGTATTGGGAATACCTGAGGGTGATGTGATCATAAACGATTATATAACCATGATGCTTCCATTCCTAGGGAGTAATGAAGTGGGTATGGATTTGAGTGACTCCTCTCAGTAGAGAAGTAATCTTATCTTAATCCAAATATTGGACATTGATCTCAATGTGATTCGGATGCAATGAGAAGATTAGATTTGTGATCTAGATTTAATCAAGCATCTATGGGAGGCCCGAGATCTAGATTTGAGATGTGATCTCATTATCCAAGTCACTATACGTGGAACAATACAATCGCCCTGTCCTTATCTCCAAGTATCCACAGAGAAAGCACATTATCCTTGAAAGAGTTCAGGATAATTTCATTGTTGATATTATGTATCCGTGCATTGAAAAAATTGATAATTGAATGTGATTTAATTATCATGAATAATATGAATTTGATTCATATTATTAGGAGAATTGTCTTAGGTAATTAAATGTGATTTAATTATCAAAGTTGTGAATAATATGAATGTGATACATATTATTTGGGAACAAGAGAATAGAGATCCAAGATGATTAAATGTGATTTAATTATCATGGATATGAATAATGTGGATAGCAATATCCATATTAGTCATATACATATATTATAAATGTGATTTATAATATATAAGAGAGAGCTATTTGTAATTTATATTTGTTAATTAAATGTTGATGTGAATTAGATTGACATTGGACAATTAATTGAAAATGTAATTCACATTTTATTTTGGGTCGTGAATGTGATTCACAATTTTCCAATGGCAAGATTGCAATATTCACAAATTAATTATGAATTATTTTTGTATAATAATTCACAACAAGTGTTATTGGAAATCTTGGAGATTTCCATGTAATAATGTAATCTCATGAGATTACATGAGATTGCATCCAACTCCCACATTATGGAAGGAGGCAATCTTCACTCCATAATCTCCATGTTTGATTGATTTAATTTTAGGATTGAATTATATTGATTTATTAATATATATTTAATATAATTAAATTAATTGTTGTTTTATTTTTTACAACAAAATCCTAGCCACTAAAAGAAACACAAATCAATGTGAGCCATTGAATTTGTGTTGTCCATGGGTCCCAAAATATTATAAAAGGAGAGGCACCTCCTTTGCTCTTCTTTTCACAACACAAGTTAGACAACATATGATCTCTCTCTCTCTCTCTCTCTCTTTTCTCTCTACACGCCCCCTCTCTCTCTCATATAGCCGTCCATCACAGAAGCCCTAGAGAGAGTCTCCATCGCCGCAACGTCATTATTATGCTGCCTGATCGTCTGCTCATAGATCTTAGTCTCCTTCGACATGCCTTTCTCATGAAGAAGATGTCATATCTTGTTTGAGGAGATCAAGAGATTAGTCACTTGGATCATCAATGTGGATTGCGAGAAGCACGTATTTCATCAACACGCTCGCAACCGTCTCCTCCGTCGGATCGGACTTGAGACAGGAGGTCTCTTCGTTTAGAGACTCGATCACAACCATGCTTCAAGAGGTAACCCTAATACTTGTTTGTGGTTTAGATGAAACGATCTGATAAGCGTTATTGGATCATGTGGTTTCATCAAATAAAAAATTTTTAATTTCTGCTGCCTCGAGCAACTAGTGCGACTAGTCGCTCCTGGTCGCATACGATGCGATCCTCATGCTTCCGTGATGCGCTTAAGGATCTAGCCATATCCTTCATTGGGTACGTATCCCTTTCGTCTCGTTTATGGCAAGCCATGCCATTTATATGTGGAGATAAATCATAAGTCCCTATGGGCTATTATTGAGATATTATTGGATCCAAAGAGTATAAGAGACCAGAGAAAGGCAGAATTGGCAGCCCTAGAGGAGCTTAGAGATACAACCTTTTTGAGTAGCCTACAGTATAAGGAGCGAGTGAAGATATGGAATGATTCTCACAACAACCATAAGTAGTTTGAGCTGAACCAAAAATATGGTTATTCGATGCCAGGCTGAAACTATTTTCAGGGAGGTTGCAGAGCAAGTGGAAGGGACCATACTTGGTCCCGAAGGTGCATGACAATGGCAGCATTGATATATCTGAGATGTCATCTGAGTCTACCTTTCGAGTTAACGGTCAGTGCCTGAAGCCATATTTAGATATGATCCGCTGATCGTCGATGTTGTCCCTATTCATTTTGCAGGAGATGTGGTTTTTGACTCACATCTTTTGATTCTTATGCCTGATTGTCACTTCCTCCCGCAACTGTATAGATCTAGTTGTTCATATCGCATATTCTTTTGTCTAGCATCCCATCTCCATCTTGTGATTATTCTATACTTAGGGTATACTTTACCCTAAGTATAGGGGGGTGTCAGACTTGTGATTATCTATTTGATTCTACTACCTCTGGTTTGTTGTCTATACTTAGGGATATTTCACCCTAAGTATAGGGGAGGTAGTATCTGTACATTCTAACCCTCTATTTTCTCCTTGTATACAGTATTTTATAGTTTGGATTACTTGATCCTAAGTATAGGGGGATCACCGACTTGTATTCATTATAATCTTTTATTTGTCATTGTAGTATAGTATTCTTTTGACTTTTCTATACTTAGCACGAGTTATGTCTTCCTTTATCGCTTTCTGATCACTATGAGGACATAGTTCAAGCTAAGGATAGGGAGGTTCCGTATATACTGTATATATACTTTAGACATAACTCGTACACTCGTATTTTAATATGGATAAAATACTGTATAAATTCTTGCAGAATTCAATAAATCAACTAAAAAAAGATGCAGATATTTCCTCAAAATTCTTTTTGTATATACTGATTAATAAGTCAGATTGAATTATTTTAAAAAATATAGTTGAAAATCTATTTGAAAAATCTTTTGAAAACTATTTGGACAATGTTTGAAACATATTTTCAACCTTTGTAAAAATATTTTGGCTTGAAAAAATTATCTTTGGTTAGAAAAAATCATTTTGTAAACCTATTTGCAAATGTTTTGAAAATGGTTGAAAAATTATTTTGAAAATTTATATATAATGTTGGAAAAATGTTAGCAAATTGTTTTCAAATGTTTGTAAAATTGTTTGAAAAATTATTTTGTACTATAGTATTCAAAATTATTTATAAAATTATTTCAAATAAGTTTGAGGAATATATGCATCATAAACAAATTTAAAAATATAATAAAAAATTCCAACTATATGTATACCTGTATAAATTACTCAAATTGTACATCCTTTCATCTGATTCTTGTAAATAATTGACTCACTCCGGTGTAAATATGTGTATCCCATCCCTAAACCTTAAAAAAATATTGTATATTTGTATATATTACTAACTATTTGTTAAAAAACTCTTTTTGCATGCGCATCATTTCAAAAATCCATAAAAAGGTCAAAATTAGAAAAACTATTTCACAAAAAAATTTGTTTTCTTTCTGCATTGTACATATTTATTGCAATTGCATGGGCATTTTTCAGGGTAGTATAGACATTTAAACTAAGTATGGAATAAAATAGAAGAATGGAGCTTAGTTGACCTTAATTGGCTTAATTTCAGAGGAACCTTATAAGTACAGGAGTTAATACTTTTCAGGTCCTAGTGACTTAATTCTTTGAGTCCATAAGACTATATTCACAAGTCGTCTTGATAAGTCTAAGTAGAATATTTAACAACATACATGATTCTTTCGGACCGTGTCTTACCTTGGACAAGCACTCTACACGTAGCTCTTCATGGATGAGGTAGTGAGTAGCTTGAGGTATCATATGAGGGTAGTACATCTAGGTAGAACCTCTCGTCCTCCTCTAGGGAGGAAAGTGTGTCTCAACCTGGTTTCGCGATGTTGATGTCTATAGACAAGATGCTGTGGGGTTGCAATAATGCTTCAAAAGAGGGATAGTCTACTGGCTCAAGAGGAAAAACTCCTTATGTACATGTTGTAACTTGTATATATTTTCAAAAAAAATGGGGGAAAAAGAAAAAATGCAGAATCTCCAAAAGTGGGCAGGTCTGTTTGAAAAGTAAAATGCCTGTCGAAGTGTCTATACAAGTGAAAAAAAGGAATAAGAGCATCAAAGTCAAATGTTTGTAAGCTTGCTGTGGATCACTTGATAATACTGGTCATGCATCCAAGGATAGGTAGCTACACTAGGTACCGTCCATTCTCTTCTCCATCCCCTCTTCTTGAACTGGTTGAACTTGAACTTAGAAGGGAATATCCCTGCTCCTCGAGGAAAGAGTTGCTAGATCGGGGGATTAGAGTTACTTTGTTGAGAGAGGTTGTTTCTTCGCTACTTTTGAGATGAGGAGCTATACTTCACTTACACCATACAAGTAAAGATTCATAGTCATAAATGTATGTAGACTTGTTCTGACCTAGCTGTTGAGGAGACCTAAATAGGAGTCTTGTAGAACTTAAAGGCTGTTAGGTTTTAAATCCATTTCCCATTATGGTTCTGACACATTAATAATCCAAAGGTCCAACAGAGCTCCATACTACAATTTTATGAAGATATGTTTAAAAGTCAACATTGTTCTAATCTTTTTTCCTTTTTCTTCTCCTTATTTTTGTTTTCACTTATTTTCCAAATAAGTATTTCTAAGGGACTAGCAAAATAAAGTATAGGGGAATGATGAATCCACGATTCACCATCTTTATTCTTTTATTTTAGCTTTTATTTCCTTAGTCAAACATCTGTAAATACCCACTAATTTCATGAAATTACCATTTTGCATGCATTTGTTAAATATGCATTTTTACCACTTTTTATACTCAAATAAAAAATAAAGAAGAAAAGAAAATGAAAAGAAAAATAAATAATGTATTATGAAATAAATGCAGACTAACCCGAACCCTGAGAGAAGGTCAAGACCCTGATCGACTAGGAATAAAGTAGCGGGAGATAGGGACTTTAATTCAAAAATAATTTGTACAATTTTCCCTATATATTTGTACAAAACTTACATTTTTTATTTGCACTTAAATTGACCTCAAACTAAATGATTTTAGAAAAACGTTGTAAATAAAAATGGATTGTAAATAATAAAAATAATTGCAAAATAAAATAATGTACATTTTACAATTAATCACACTGAGAAAAAGCCGTAAGTAACAATTGAACGATTAATTCCAGCTCCATACGAACTCAAATTGAATCAAACTCACTTCCATTATACTCAAAATTAAATTATCTTTAAAATGGATATGGCTTCATAATTTTTGGAGTTACGGTTGAAAAGTCAATTTTCTGGGGTGGTTTGTGTAATTTTACCACTTATTGTATATATTTATTCATATTTATTTTTTATATATAATGTACATAATTGTAACTATTATCTTCATTATTAAAAATAAAAAATAATAAAATTTGAAAACAATATTTAAAAATAATTTCCTTATTTGTACATGTGTATATTGTACTATATTTATATAATACATGTATACAACTAATTTCTTTACATAAAAACCACCAAAAAATTAAATATATAACATTAGTTAATTAAATTATTTTAATTATGAAATTTGGATTTAATTATTTATTTAATTCATTTATTTGATTTGAAAACATGCCTTGTATATAAAGATTTGATTCCATGCCTTAAATAACCACCATTAAGGTGGCTAATTAATTTTTATAAATTAAATATTTTATTTAATTCTAAATTTCATTTTTAATTAATTAATTAATTAACCACTAAAAACATTCCTTATTTGCATAATTTTTCATTTTTTTTATTTTTCTTCTCTTTTTATTGGACTCCTCCTCCTCCTCATTTGTCTTTGATGATGTGGAGAGGAGCCCAATCTCCGAGAGCTTCTCATCGTAGAAGGGTGCCCAGCCTCTGAGCCGGTTGGTGACAACGATTCGGTCTTTGTTGAGGCCATCAAGGTGTTTCCAATCCTGAGATGAGATCCAATTTTCTTTTCTGTCATTTTTCCTAGATAAATATTAGACTTAATTTGTGCTTTGATCTCTTGATTAAAATTTAGATCTTAAATTCCTAAGACATTTTCACCCTAATTTGATCCACCTTTGAATTCGATTCTCATCTCATTTCCCCGATCTCATTGATTCACATTCTACCTCACATAATCCATCAACTCCAGTCACACATAGTGACTGGAGATTCGGGTCCATCTTCTATATCGCATGATCAACACCCGTTCATGTACCTTTTTTTGTTTATAAATAAAAATTCTAACAGTTATTTGTAGGGAATTTAAAAATTAAAAAAATAAAAAATACATATTTTTCCTAACATTTGTTTTGCAGGATACAATAAAATAAAAAATTAAAAATATATAGAAAATCTTTCTTCTGTTATTGTTTTACAAAAATAAAAAATAATAAAAAAATAAAAAAGGGTCAACTGCGCCAGCGGCTCCCGCCTTCTCGCCCAACGCCTCCCCACGCCAATTGTCGCTACGCTGGAGGGGCTTCCTCCTCCGCAGCCCTTCGGCTCCCGCCGCGTCGTTTTCCATCTCCAGCGGTGCTGCCCGCACGACTGTTGACTCCGCTAGCCCGCAACAACCCCGCATGACCACCACTCATCTTCTAGTCACCAACGGCAATGACAATCTACGATAACATCCACCCAGTGATGCTCCAGTGCCTGTCACCTCAGACACGCGAGCCACCGCAGCTTCCTTCGCTCTAGAGCCCCGCGAGACCGACCACCTAGAGGCCCCCACCTGCGCTTAGTCCAGAACTCCATCGTCGAACGCCCCTCCCCTTTGAAAAGAAAGAAACAAACGACACCCTTCAACCAAAGGGTTATAAAAAATGTAAAATTTGTAAAAACACCCCTGTAGGTTCTTATAATTGTAAATACGTGCTTGATTTTTTTGAGATCCGCAAAAAGACCCTGAAGGTTTCCACATTTGCCAAGCAGTCCCTGGTCTAGGCCAAGTCATGTGAGTGGTACGCTTTTCTTGGGTAATTTACGACATTTATTCGCAATTTATTTCTGTCAATTTTAAATGCACAAACATTAAAATTTTGCAATTCACTCCCTGTGTATCCAGACTTTAATTTGTTCACTCTTTTCATTGAAATAAATGTTTTGTTGTCAAAATTATGGAAAAATTATGCTCTGTTCCTGCTATGTGTATGATCACGATATAAAAAATTCATTGCATTTCACTGCTATTTGATATTTTTAAAGAATAAAAAATAGTGTTATTTTTCTATCTTAACTTTGGAAAATCATAAAAATTTGAATATTACTCTTAAAATTCCAAAAAATAGATTAGATGTATTTTACTGTCTTTTATTTTATATCTAATTTTCATGCATTAACAATATATAAAAACCAAAAAAATACAAAAGAAAAATCTTAGAAAATTTTTATAAAATTCTAGAAAAATAGAAAAATAGTGATTTCAGTTCCTGTGTACACATTTGTATGTATTTTTGTATGAAAATCGTTTCCAGGAGTTTTGAGTATGTAAAATATTTTTAAGTTGGAAAATACTCTTGGCTATGCACTGTTTATCTTTGCTGCCAAATTTGATTTTTATAAAATCATAAAAAAACTCAGAAAAATTTGGAAAAAAATATCAAAAGAATTTTAACTTGTAAAACCCAAAAATATATCTCTGTAATTTTCTGAGCATTGTTGATTATTGTGAAAAATACAAAAAGATTGTGGTGTGTGCATTTCTTTCCTTCTGCATATCGTTCCTCATTTGAAAATTTAAAAAAATTAAAAAAAATAAAAAACCACTAAAAATTTATTCTCGAAATTTGACAGCTCAGTTCTTTAATCGTGCTCCTTATGCTCGTCCCTGGTCACTCTACCAGGTAAATTAAATAACAAAGATTGCTTACATTTCATTGATTGATTTTTCTCTTAAATGGTTTAATACATTTTTCCTCGTTGAGTGAATCGATTGGTTAAGAAAAATGACCTATGTTATTTATTCCATCTTACCCTCATCGATTTTCATGTCACCAGAATGGCGTCGTTGCCAGAAAGCACGACTTAGTAGTCATTATTTCAACTTTTCTTGTCTCTATATATTATAATTATTTTCTGACCATCGTCTGTTTGCTTTTTATGCGAGAGGCTGCTTGGAGGACAACTTAAAGTCTTTTTGGAGAACCCCCACAGGAGGAAGAGCAGGGGAAGACAGAAGATAGTCATTTTATTTAGAGAACATTTGAACGGAATTGTAATAACTCAGATACTTGGACTCTAGTTGGACTTGCACATTATTTGGGGTCTATTTCATCATGTACTGATGCACTTGGGGGACCTCACCGTTATTTTCATATTTTCTTTATTTCACTGGCTTACTTTCTATTTGATTATCGCATATTTGACCCCTAGATTTAGGATTTTGTTGCTTGTGACGTAATCAGCTAAGGACCAACACCTAATTGCTTATCCGTACCTATAGATCATAATTGGACCTAGCTCAAAATAAATTGAAAAAGTTATCTTAATTGGATTTGAGACCACACACCATAAGTAGTCACAAACAGCGCTAGCAGGACCCATTGTGGTGGCACCGAGTGACTCCCAAGATCGGACTCCAGACTCGATTCGACTAGCTAGCTATTGTTCTTCATGATCAATAAAAGTTGCTCGTCTAAGGCTGATTTCTTCGTCCATCATATGGCAAGTTTACTTTCAGTATTTAATTTATGCGCGAATCATATTACATGTAGAGTCCTGGAGCAAGCTACACATTCTATCTCTGCATGCATTATTGCGTTTCACCGTGCATCGACTTTTTCGACTTCTTCCCCCTATTTTTGGACTCAAAATAATCAGAGGAAATCGAAAAATTCGTTAGGCATTGTTTGTTTTTGAAAAAAACATTTAAAAAAGTGAAAGAAATAAAATTTGGAACTGTTGATGCAAACTTGACCCTAAAAGACACCTCACATAAAAATCTATCTTGGAAGAGTCATCCCCTCATTGTTTAGTTTGCTTGCACGAGAGAGTGACCCGCACACTAAGCTAGAGCCACACCTGAACTCTCGTTAGACTACTGGTCTTGGGGTTAGTCGTTCTCCAGTGAGGATCTCTCTGGTATCCGGTACCGCGTGCCGTGACATCCTTAACAGAGTAAGTTGATCGGATAGCCGATAAGCGATCTGCAACTTGTACTGGTTGGGATAGATCTAGCTTTGGGATTGGGATAGTCTCCTGGGAGCATCGGGTTCCTAACAGCTCGCTTAATCGCTCTATAAGATTTATTTATCACCTAAAATAAAATTGATAAGATAAACGATTGTTCCTTTATGGTCATCAGCTCGTGTTGAGTAGGTGAATTGGGGGTTTGACTTCTCATCTTATTTTCTTAGCAGATCTCATCAGCACTCATCCCTACATCAGGATGATGGGCCGGAGGTCCCTTATGCTGCCTTTGGTAGCATCGATCTCTAGCACTCTGACTCATTCATATAGGGAGATTTTGGGGAGCCTAGACCCGCTCTCCGAATCTGAGTTTGATTCCACCCTGTTCTCCCTTAACCACCCTTCTTCCTGTCCTAAGGTGATCGATCAGTGACCTGTACAACTATTTGTTCATTTGACGGCACCTGAGTTGGGGTGTTTTGCCTTTGCAAAGACCCGCA